>OX376311.1:15803161-16403161 GCA_947369225.1 Hofmannophila pseudospretella
AGAGGACAGATTGTAGCAACCGTACCGCACATAAGGTACTTTTTTTGCATCAATCAACTTACATAGACATTCTGAAGATTATTTGTTTTTCGATATCTCAATTCTCAACTAACACCAGATTAGTTAAAGTTAGTAGGTAGATGCTTTGTTTCTTCCCTTTTTAGCAAAACAGTCCTTAATAAACTAGAGTGATGTCACAAATTGCTTTTGTCGTTACTTTAATTTCTGATTGCCTGCAGCTTTTTATTTTTCAACGAATTTTAATTCTATTTTCACTTTTGACCATCACTTTGTCTTTTTTATGTTTATGTAAGTACTTTATTTACTTATCAAGTGCCCTAATAATATACACACACAATTTTTTCTTCGTTGCGTGATTAAAGTATAATTATCGCGATTTTCACAACAGAAAAGTTGCGTGAAAAGAAAAGACGCCCGCCATGTCGTCGGGCGACTGTATGTACAGTTTCTTTACATTGCGGCCTGACCAAACCTCTCGATCTTCAAACTAGCCCAGCGCAGCCGAAATGTATGCGGGGCAGTCGTGAATGTTATCTCGCGTGATAATCCTTTCAGATAAAGCTCCTAATCCTACCTATCCCTACAGACAGTTCCACTTTGAAGCATTACGTGATGCATACGAGGCGTGTATGCATCACCTAATATACATATATGTGTAGGCTATGCGCTTTACTCCTTTGTGCATTGCATGAGTTTTCATTTCGACTCACCAAATTGCTTTGTGAATGCATTCGAGCGATGTTTATTTTTCCGAAACAAACGCTGTTGTTAAAATGAAACACTACAAAATTCTAGCCGAAAAGTTTGCTCTTCCGCGAATGCAGTAGGTAGACCGGGGCAGTAAGTAGATACTTACGAGTCTAGATTTCCTAAAAAATACTCGACTATTAAAAAAGAAATTTACTACAATGTAGTTTGGTCTTCCAATACTTACAAATAATAACATGAGATTTAGAAACGATCTAGCAGTTTTTCAGAAAAAGAACTTACCTACCTAAATTTTTCCTTCCAGGATAAAATTAAACATTTTGCCCTCTGTAATTCACATAGCTATAGACTAAGTAATAAGTCGTTAAGTCGTTTATAGACTTTCTTGTTTTCCAAAACATCGTTATTGGTCTCAAAAAAACATTAAACTGTACCATTATAGACAAAGTGTGTTGGAAGAACCTCAATATAGCGCAATAATTTTTGATTTCCCCGAAAAAGTGTCGATAAAGGAAACAAGCCGCTTCAATAAACGAAACGCGATACGCCCTCTGGATCGCAGTTTAACTCGGGGCGTACAAATTGGGCATAAAATAAAACAATAAAGTAACGCGGCATCGGTTGCAACAAATATGCGGAACGTCCGCGACCCTTGCGGATCCGAGCGGACTATTTGTTAGGGCGTTTGACGGAGTTTGGCAGCGAATGTTGGACATGGCAAAAGAAGAATGAGAGCCGAAATAATGCTGTGAAAATGCGTTTCTTGCGTAGTATGTGTGATGTAATGACGTAACAGTGTTTGATAGAATAAGAAATATTGCAATAAGAGAATGGTTTATGTGCAAAACGATGTAGTGAGTTAGATTAAAAGAGGGATGTTGAGATGGTTTAAACACGTAGAAATAATGAATAAAACGAGAATAACGAAAAAAATAAGGAAAAGGTGAATGGAAAGGCGGAAACCTAGACGGACCTATGCCGACCAGATTTCAGACGTTCTAAATAAAAGTCAGGTGCGGTGAACCATTAACCGAACGGCGTGTATGAAGAGATTAATGAGTGTGGAAGATTTGACAGTGGTTTGTCAAGATCGTTACAAGTGGAAAAGGAGCCTGGACGATCGCCCGTCGTAGCACCGCGTATTAGAGGTGGTGTATTTTCAGGGTCCGTAAACAAAAGGTAAAAATGGAACCTGCTGCAGCGAGTAAGTTAACCCCTGTGCTCTAATACGTGAAGTAGAGAAAATGAAATCTCCATAGATCGCGGAGGCTGGAAAACCCTGTTAATTGGTTACCATAGCAAACCTCTTTATTTTCAGGGTTCCGTAAATAAAAGATAAAAAGTGACGTGGACATCGTCACCCATGTCACATAGAGAGTGTTCACCAAAACATACTTCGCCCAATTATTATTCTATCTAGCGTAGGCCGAGGTACATACGCGTCGAATTGAGGACCTCTTCTTTTTGTCGTCGGTTAAAAAATGTGATCAAATATTTGGCTTAGTTTATACATTAAAGATAGGTTTAGTGAAATACACAACACACAATAACAGATATAAAATATATTTATATAAAAGTCAACCTCAATGGCAAAAAGTGGTTTAGCCTATTGTAGAATAAATTTTGTCCATTATTTACCTATCTCTACATTCGTAATGATCAGTGCATTTTAATCGCGTTTATAAATCGCGCACATTACCGTCGACACTCCCAATACACAACTATCAAAGTTGCCAGTACAAATATCAATCGGAACAATTGAAAGGCGATCACAGAGACGGCCCCTAGAACACAGGGCCCCCAACTGGGCCCTCGGGAGGCACGCGGCGACCACGTGCCCAGATTTAACTAAAATCTATCCGCGTTTCCAGTTCAAACATTGGAAGATACTGTGGTACTTTCGCCCTTTTGCTATATTTTTATCGTGTAACGTCACCAATTGGGATTCTTACAAAAGTTTTTGTTGTATTTTTTACTGAAATATTGTTATTGTTCTGTAAATCCAAGGATAAGTATCCTTCATGGGTAAGTCCAAGGAAGTTCTAAGTACTAGTGCCTAGTATACTGTTGTACTATACTATTTCCATATAATAACTTTTATTTAAAAATTTAAGAAACCAAAAAAATATGGATATCCCCTTATTTTTTCGTGGTCATCATCAGGTCCTTAACCATGGTCCTAACCATTTGAGCTCAAACTCGAACCATCTATAGGACGTGACATCCCCGGAATAAATATATAATTTATGATCTATCGCATAAATCTATGAGAGAAAGGATTTATCGTGTTATCATTGTCTATTCTATATCTACGCTGTGACTACCGTTCACAGTTATCGTTCATAGTTATCGCATAGAAAGCCTTTTCACATTGATCTACTTCATAGATTCTATCAATTAGAACATAGAATAGAGGAAGTGAGAACTTCCCTGAGATCTTCGTGCTCTGTAATTGTAATCTACCGATATCGAATATTCGGTACAATTCGTGCTTAGGGCCACAACAAACTACGCGTTTTTGAGTCATGATCTGTCATCAAAATAAACCAAATCTAGATTATGACCACAGTTTTTTCAGAACTGAACACTGTCACATAGTACCCAAATAAACATTTGTTTACGAACCGTGCACGTTCCATATCAAAGCGAATGTCAAGATTCGTTTCTAGTCAGACACGACGGGTGGCAACGCCGTAACCGCTCCGTTTGCCGTACCCTTAATAGCAACAATAAAGTCCATAGCAACGTCATTCCGAGATTGTCGCCTAGCTATTACCGCTCCACAGATCCCATCTGGTATCAAAGATACTTAAAGATCTTGGAAACCATTCGTCCATTATATCAGACATGGCTAAGAACACTCTCGACAAAAAAACCTGTTAAATAAATGTAATCGGGTCCAAATATTCGAATATCGAATATCGAATCATCAGTTGTCGAATTATTATGCCACAGACAAACAAAATAAGGCGTCAAAGTTTAATACGCCTTTCCGCTCGATTGGATACATATTTAATTTGCAGCAGTATTTATTAAAACAAATGCGACATGTAGGTATAATAAACTAGAAGGATCGAACGCTCGCCCGAATCATTTTTCTTTCATCCATGATAATAATAACCTTTGTACGAATATGAAAACCCTATGGTGGGTGAAGCACCTGAAACTTTAGTTGCTACTTGACAAAATGGTCGTCTGTACGAGGTCTTATATAGTACTCTGGAGCGTATTTCTCATAACATTGCAATATCCCTTTGATCCTTTGACTTTAGTTATTACCTACCTCACACTATCCCTGTGCATGTTGCAATCTAGACCCAGCTACGTAATAAGGCAACGTGTCTAATATGAGAAGTGGTACTGGATGCTAGATTACCTTTATTATAAGGTGTGTTTCGCTATAAGCAGGTGGGTGGGTAATTAATTATGTCTAAGACATAGTTTTAGTCGGCACATCTGTCAATATTCACGTAATTGTACGTGTAGGTATCTATTTAGACTATAGTGATATTCGCGATTCAATCTTTTTTATCTATTCCGTTTATGTAACAACAATTACACTAACAAACAAAAAACATTTCGTAATTTGTTCATTAAGAAACCACAATCAATAACATAAAGAGATTCATTCGTCATAGTTGTGTTACAAACGTGTTTTAATGAAACATTAAATAACAGTTTTCGATTGGCATATGTAAATTTTTCATTTTTTGTGGCACTGCATTCAAGAACTCTTTCATAGTAATATCACTATATTTCACTGGCCAACTACTTGATACTAATTGGTAATTTTATTACCCAACTTACGCTATGCCTTTGCATGTGCATGTTGTAGTACTTATACTTAATAATCTAGATCCAGCTAGGTAATAAAGCAACGTGCGCAATATCGACAATACCTCAAACACACATGTCTACGGTTTCCATAGATACCAATAACATGTCAAGCATTACTACGTATTACTACGTTTTCAATTTCAATTTTTTCAATTTTCATACGGCGCCGTTTCAATTTGTTTTTCTGAATGAATGATAATAATTAATAATTGACGAAAATTGAAAAAGAAATATTGGCTAAAGTTCAATTTGAAACGATCTGAAATAACTGAGGTGGCTATGGAGACGAGAATCGGACGGACTTCGCACTGTTTTTTGTTTCTTTTTGTTTTTTGTCGATTCCACAGCAGTCATGGCGTCTGTTGAATGCTCCGTAATGGTTTGTATTTTCTGTTATTTGAGTTCAAGGTCGTAGAAAAAGTATCTATTGTATGCAACACACGTAAAGGCGATTTTAACACTCAAACGATCTTTTATGAAGCACAGCTACGATTTGTTACATAAACAGTTCTCGTGTTAAAATCGCTATCATTACGTGGCCGTTGCATAAACTACTATTATTCAAATTTCACGGAAAAATCTTGCAATTAGCAATTTATTGTGTCAATGGCTAAAACTTATGAAGGTGGAAGATCTTGATGTGCAGGATCGCCTGGGGAGGTACCACGGTACCATCTTATACCTACTTCTGAGGCAAAGCAGAGAGAACGGAACCCTCTGTACGCGAGTCCGACATACATTTGGCTTTTTTTAGGAATCCGTACCTCAAATGTAATAAACAGAACCCTTATAGGATCACTTTTTTGTCCGACTGTCAAGGCCATTTTTCTCAGAAACGGGTAGAGAGGTATCAAGTTGAATTAATATCAAATACTAAGGTCCACGGTTCTTTGGTGCTGTTAAAAATTCAAGCTTCTAACTCAATGCAATCAAAAGGTAGAACCATATAAGTAGTATATTTTGATACTCACAAACTCACTCAATATATGGTACTATAAGATATAGCTAGATAAAAAAGTAAGTGGCCAAGGTTTTTGTCCGCAGTTTGGACCGACGACTGAGAGAGCGCTCAGGTGACTCCCGCGCCGAGTCGTACCTGGTGCAGCGCATCTCGTTGGCTATTCAGCGTGGAAACGCTGCCAGCGTGATGAGCACCTTCCCACCGGGTGCGACTCGGGGCGGTTTATTAGCCAAAGGATGTTGACATTCATATAAAATTTTGACATGAAATAAATAAATTTTATGCATTAAAAAAAAGTGGTTAAATGTGTATTGTAGTGGTTGATGTGGTGTCGGTGTTGAGTAGTATAGTTTTAATCTTGCTCCACGCGACCAGCCCGTCTCTTCATGATAGCTAGATCCGAGAATCCGTACGTCACGCTGCGCCAGCCGGCCCCTCCCTTGCGCAGGATTAGCGGGGGGAAAAAACTCGACACGTTTCGATGTTTAGCGCACTGTGCGGGGGCAATCGACCCCGATGTGCTTTACTCAAATCACACGATGATTAAATGTTTCCGTCCGAATTGACTTTCATTTGTGTTTAATTGTTACATTATTTTGATTGAAACATACACTCGTGTTTATAAAATAATGAAAGGTCTGTTTCAATTGCTACTTTGTATGTTCTTTTAGGACAGATAAGATATACCTATAAAGTACAAACGTAACGAACAATAAAATTCTTGAGTAAAAGAAACTTGGCGTTTCATTTATTTAGTATACCTACTTTGTTTAAGATTCAGGGGCGGATCTAGAAAAAAAAAGGAGGACATCGGTTACTGAAATCGGAAAATAGTAGGTAGGTGATATAATAAAACGACAAGTCAAGCCTCGGGCCCTACTGTGATCTTACAGATTTTTTGGGGGGCGGGGAGAGATGGGTCCCACTACACTCCCCCCTCCCGGATTCGTCACTGATAAGCCTTCTGTTTGGCTAATTCCTTATAGCTATAGATAATTAAAGTATTCAGCAATCGAACTCAATTTATTTACTATATTGGTAGTTAGTAAGAACATCATTACTTATTCTTATTCTTATTGCTGACAAGTCATGACAGTTAACTTCAAAGAGTCTGGGACAACAGGGCTAAACAAAAAATAATTTAATCATAAGTACTTATATAATAGTGCGAAGTAATAGATTCGTCTCCCAATAATTCTGCCCCTTTTATTCAATATTCGCGTATAAAGTTAATCCGCAAGACATTAAGGCACATCCCAAAAGCGTGCTGGGTGGATTTCGCCCTGGCTTCCGTTTCATTAGGATTTATATTTAAAAAATAATGTGCATTGAGACCGCAACCGGGGGCGGGCGCGAGCGCCTTCTAAATCCCTACCAGTTACAACCGGCCAACCGCTTGCATCGTTAGGTGCGAAAAAGGAGTTTGTAGATACATCGTTATGACCTCAGAGAGACAATACTGACAATTTTTTAAATAAATGTTTAAAAAAACCGGCTTCTAATTACTAAAAATTTACAAATCATTATAAGTACCTATATAAGTAGGTTTAACATAGGTGGTGTAATTAAATATTAATTTATTTCACAAATTTTAGAGTTAAATAAAGAGTTTGATAATGTTCTATGTGATTAATTCCTTAGAATGATCACAATGCTCAGCAATGAGGAATACGACTTAGAAGAAGATAATGTTAATATAGAAGGAGGGGGGAACAGGGACGGAAAGTACAATTGCACCCTTCTAAATTCAAAAAGAATCGCCAAAATCGATTCACAATGGCAGAGATATCACTTTACATACATAAAAACTAGCTAAGTTCGAGTTGGACTCGCGCACCAAGGGTTCCGTTCTCAAAAGATTTTTTTTGTTCTGATAAAACATTTTAAGTTTTTTTTCTCATAAACCATAAATATTTAGACTTCGTTTTCTTTTTCCCAGCATACATATAACACATCTTCTATCAGTATTAATTATTTCATATTCTTGTTGTTCCTGAGAAAAACAGCTGTGACGGACACCGAAGTCTCACCATAAGTCTATTCCTTTTTTAACATTTTTGGCACTGAACCCTAAAAACTCACAGTCGAATTGACAATCTCTTCCTATTTTTGAAGTCGGTTAAGAGGACAGCAATTTAGTAATTCTTGACCCCTTTTATACATAGGTAAAACTGACAATGCTTAAAGGTGTTACCACGGATCACAACCACCTGACCGACGTCGATCGATGTGGATTGATTGATAAAACTATCGACTATCGATCGATAGTCGATCGACCATGCGTGACCGTTCTGTCATCGTTGGATGAATCGATAAGAATCGATCAATCGGTCAAGTCGATATAGTGTAGTTAGTAAGAAACTGTCGATCGACGTAGACTGATCGCAATCAACGTCGATCGATGACATCCATTGACTTTCTGATGGGTGTGGTAACACCCTAATGATTCACGCCCCTATTGAAACAGAGAGAAAACATTTCCATATATTTTCGAGGTGATGAAAAAATCAATGTAAAACTGGACAACGTTGTTTGTTCCGTTCGGTGTCATACAACAAACAAGTCGGTAATTGTTTCCGATAGGGTATTTACATTTACAGCTCACTGTAAATAAAGAGGTGAGGCAAAACTGTAAACCGTGACTGTTAACAAAATGCAATTTTACAAAACTCTACGAGAATGAAGGGTCATAGGAGCAAACAAGCCAGGCATTACAAAAAAAACAGGTGAATAGTTGTTGTTAGATTAAAATTAGGACTTTATCTTACATTACAAAAAATGATACTAAACATGGTGTTACTAGGTTGTGTTATAAGACTGGAATAAAGTAAATATTATTATTCATTAAGAGCCCCTGATCGTCTATTCTTGGATATGCCTCTTTTAGTTAGACACATTGATCTTTTTCTCATTTCTGTCTCTCTCTCTCTCTCTATTGTCTCTTCTACATTCGACTAGTCTTCAACAAAATACAAGCCAGTGTTTACGATGGGGGAAAATGGGTCCCTTTCGCTTAAGATTTGCGACATTACAATCTGAAATCTGCCTTGCACCACAGACTGAAGAGTAAAATTTCCGTGGCAAGTGGAAAACGGCCGGAGTTTTCCGTTCCTGTGGCACGTGTGGTGCACGGCTTTTATTGACGGAGAAGCCGCCCCTCCCACGCGTTGCACAGAGAGAAAATGAAATTCCACCTGCCCTAAATACCCCTCTTTATTGGTATGCAAAAACACTGACAGCCAAAAAGTCTGTGTTGAACCGAACACGAACTATTTTAATTTTTTTTAATGGTTCAGGAGGAAATAAAATTCCTCGTGCTCCACCCAGGTGGAGAACCCAGGTGGAGCACGAGGAACGACCCGTATCTACTACTTGTTATAGTGACCTCGATCTAGTACAGTTCTTACGTGAGCTCTTACAAAGGGATTCGGGTATCAGGGTAAAGTCCTGTATATACGATCCTATATTATATTCACTATGACCTGACACGGTCTAACAAATGAGTGAGTGTGACAGTTTTCATTTAGCTTAAGCTTTAGGGCACCTATCCCAGAACCGATCCATTATTTATTTTCCTAACCATGATCATGAAACTTTCAGAGCAAAAGCTGACTGTTGAAGTCTACTTGCACTTACTCTGGTTAACATTTTAATGTGTTCATATTACATACTTTTCACATAATAGTACTTACCAAAGTACCCATTTATATACTCACTTCTGCATATAAAAAAAATATTTAACATAGATAGTAAATAATTGTACGATCGATCGAAAATCCTCTAATAACATTATAGTAAGAATGGGCGACGGTTGGACCGTTTGTTCATCTGCTTACCTTATAGAGTCTATTAAATGAAATTAGTTACCCATTTTTGTAAAGGAAAATAAATCTTTAAGACAGTTGACATAAGTACCTATCTTTTTTTCTACTTTTTATTGTCATACGTAAATTTTACCACGCGAGATAGACTGGATAGACTCTACAATAAAAAAAAATATCGAATAAAAGGATATAAATTAGTTCAACAAAATACATGCTGATAAGAATATCTATTCGACATATACTCGTATTGAAAAAAGGTGTAGAGCCAGTACGAAAGCAGAGCAACACTGCACAGTTGACTGAGTCTAACCAACGGTTAAATTGATTTCCAGTTTAACCAGCTGTGCTGTGGGGAAACCGGTAGATCCAATGGAAGCACTATTTGATTCACAGAACCCTAATATTACAGGAAGTTAGGGGAAATGCACAGTAGCATTTAAAATAGGTGCAGTATTTTCAAAATGGTCGTTATGGATCAACATTACCGTTTTACATGGAAAAACAAATAAATTTTTAACAATAAAAAAAGCTGTTCTAAAGTTTTCTGAATGATTATAGTATTTTCTTAACAGAATTTCCAATAGTAAGTTAATATATTCGTTTAAACTGAATTTACAGGACTTTTTTGGGCACCGGTACTATATTTTGTTCCATTCCGTGACCAACGAATAAGGCCAGTATAAAAAAGTACGGATATTTTTTTCAAAATTATCGATTAAATAGATGTGCAAGACTACAAAATCATTAAAAAAATACAGATAGCCGATAACAACATTAAATTTAAAACCTATTATATATTTAGTTCCATTCCGTTACCATCATGTAAATATTACTATACGAGTATATTTTCTTTGGTAGCAAATGTCTAAAGTTGCGCAACATTTTTTTATTAAAGAATTAACATCCTTCCAAAATTTAAAAATAAATCAGTAATTGTTTCTTTCTTATATAATTTTTTTTCAGATTTTATTTCAGCATAAGACTAAAATTGTGATAACGGTGTGGAATTCCACCTGTGACCATTTTCTTACAAAACGATTTAAAGCCCTTTTCATGCATAATTTAGTTCTAAAAGTGTGTAAAAAGGTTAATCTACTAAAACTTTAGATCTTTGGCAACATAGTACAGTTGGAATTTCATTAATATTAAAGTTCTCCAGTCAGTTATCGCCATAATTTTTATGACACCCGGGCATGGGACATGTGAAAAATCGTAACTTTCTTGTAAATAAATAATTGTGAAACTAAATCTTTCAGCGATAAGTATCTATATTCTTTTGCAAAATAAAATAAATTTGTCCCCTTGCTTGCTAAAAATAAATAGTTTGAAACCTTAACTACGCTAAATGATTTTAAAAATGTCATCAAGGTCGTGGGACATGCTAAAAACGCTACGTGCACGTTTCAAAAAATCCACTTAGTTGTAAGTTTTCGAAAGTACCTATAACAAAGTAAATCGTTTCTGCACTAACTTTAATATTTTTCCAATAGGTATTTCACGATTCTAATCTACATGTAGTGAGCAACAAATGAAATTAATCGAAGAAATAGAAAGAAATAGAAATAGAAAACTTTTATTTGTTAACTGCAGCACACATGCAATTCCACTGATGACAGCCTCCAAGGAACACGAAGTCCCCTGAAAGCAATAAAAAATGAGGAATACATTAATTAAAAAAAAAAAAAAACCACTTAAAAGTTACAAATAATTATAATACTTACTAATGATAATATAGGTATTTTAGATTAATTATTTGTATTATAATTAATTATTTGAAGGCGTTATTTATTTTTTAATTATAAGAATATAACATTCATTCATTCATTCATTTATGGTCACATAAAAAAATATAAAAGTTAACTACCTAAAGAACTATCTTAAAAATGTCATACATCATACATAACATAGTAGGGTACTTATATTTTTATATAATATTTTTTACAGAACAAACTTAAAAAGAAAACGAAAGAAACGCGAATGCAATGGGTTCAGTTTAATTATTTACGATACTTAAATCTTAAACAGATAGATAAGTATATACAAAAACACAAAAGGTTTTTTAAAATACCAGAAGCAGATCGAGAGCTTTTTACACATTTGAGTTTTTTTGAATCACGAGTGTTTGGATGATTTAGTAAAATCCAGTACGCATGCCCACACCTAAATATAAATTTTGTTTGTGTTACCAACATAATTATAACCGAATTAGTTCGCATTTCGAGCATATTTCCTCGGCACACACAAAGCCCCGACCTAACCCGTCAACTGCGTACATTTTTCGTGATCACCACAGCGTTCGACTTCAAGTGGTTCGTTCTATAGGAGCACAATGACGCAAAAAACGCACGCAGCGCTATTCAGTGCGTTTGGGCAATGAAAACACAATAATAATTCTGTCAATCTACCTGGAAGAGAGATCCACTCTGGATGAGGTATTTTGAGGCTATATAAAAAATCGATCTACTCTATAAGATGAAGTGGAGAAGGATCTGCGTGAGCTCCAGGCGCCTGACTGGCTCGAGACTGTGCAGGAAAGAGAGCGACGATGGCGCTCTTTGTTATCGGAGGCCAAGATCCACTTCGGGTCGCTACACCAGCGGAGTAAGTAAGTACTCTATAACATATGTTTGATATAGAGACAGCAACCAGGAAAGACAAGGCTTGGCAAGGTAAGTTAGGACTCTGACCATTGTTTCTGTTTTGATATTCGGAAGTTGCGACAAAAGTGAATTTTACGTCAAGCATAGTATATAGTACACACGCTAATAAAGTACGACGGAATCTCGACTTCCGATACAGGTCTCCCCCCTCCCACCTAGTTTGTAAGTAGCATTTTGCCTTGTAAGAAATAAACATACCATTTTTTTCGTGAAATAGTACCTAGTCTAATATATGGTAGGATATTTTGTTATGGAACCGCTCATACTTAGTATGAAAATATGCCGCATCCACACTACAACTCTGCTCACTACCGACTTGAATCATGCGTGTTTACATGACGGATGGTGCAAGTAGCGGTTCAATGGGAGAATTGGCCCACTCCACGCACAATAGCACATCCATGGTGCCTGTCGAAATAGCTATGGGTCCTCTCCGAGTACAAATCCACCATAACACGTTATTATACAATTTACGCCGAGCTATTTGTATAATACGAATTATAACATACAAAAATATTGTAAGGTCAGGTCTATTCTATAAATTACGATTCGTCGGGTAAAGTATAAATTAAATTATTCACAATTTTCTGTCATTAATGACGTACTAGATAGGTAATGTTACTAATGTTAGATAGGTAGCTACTCGTAACGTTATACTAACCATATAGCTGATTCAGCAATAGTATATTACCGCAGAGGCCACGAAATTAGCCATTATTGGCCGCGGATCATAATGGCTATTTCGGCCGAAGCTTGTATAGATCTTTTCTCAACTAATGCGAGGAAATCGAAAAAAAATCACATTCCAAATCCTGCTTGCAAGTCGAAAGTACTAGGCGGTGACGTGCGACCACGGTGCACGGAATCGTATGACATTTAATCTCTTTGCACTGCGTTTTGATGTTACAAATTCGAATTTTAAAAAGTAAAATATAAAAGACGAGATGTTGTATGAAAATTCATTACTATCGTCTTAGATTAATCTAAGACTGTCGTCAATTTTAAAAAAATAAGTATTTGGCTTCGAGACAGGAAGTATGTACTTCCCTAGCTCAAAACTCAAATGTATTGAGCACATGTCCGAGCAGCTTTGAGAAAAAGTAACTTTACATTTCGAAAATAATGTGTAATTTTAAGTCACAATGTTTAGACATCGTAAAGTTTCAAAATTTTGCAGGACTTGATGCTGGAGCTGTAAATGAAACACACCTCATTTTTACGGCTTTACAAAAATATTTTTTATTAAATATATTTTCTTTTTTGAGGCTTCGGCCCTCTATAGGACCATGTCAGCCTCATAGGGTAACACAAGTTCTTAATCACTACACTGCTTCCCTGAGACAGCGCCTGATGTAAGTATCTGAACAGATTGATAGCTGTTTCGGAAAATGGCTGGCTTAAAATTGTAATGGTTTTACTTATTCACAATTTTCGATTAACAATTTGCAACACAATTTTATAGGTAACTACAAATTGGAGAAGATATTGGTATTTCGCTACTAAAATCCATTGTAAAATTCATTTCTAGATTTTTTTGCACTTTTATATCCACATAAATTCTTCGTTGAGACTGACTATGGATTTTAGTGGACGTAGCGTACGGTGCTCAGACCAAAAATTTCTGGCTGCTCGATAAATGAACAATTTTTTTACAAACAAAAAAATACAATTTGTTGGAAGCCGTTTCAGCGGAGCGGCAAAATATCATCGTTTTCATCTGTATAGTTACTTAGCTAGGTTGTTATGGGTGAAGGGGGCGGGGCCCCCATAGCGGGAGGGTTCTGATTGGTGGATTCTACAGAAGGGGACGGATTGAGGGGCACTCGTTAGGGTTCTGGACTGGTCCCGACTTCATTGTGTGATCGGACGGCGCGTCGGCAGCGTCCCGCGTCGCGACGTGACTGTGACGGGTTTTATGAAAAAAATGTTGGAGTTTTACACGAATATAAATCCTGGACTGATGCAGGAGGGCATGCAGCCGCCCCTCACTTGTGCCGGTAGAACAGGTCAGTGGGAAAATTGAAAAGTTAATCTTGAGTTCTTCTTGACTTAATCTTCAAGCTAGAGCTATGTTTGTTATCTGTGCTTGCTTGAGCGCTGTATGATTTAAATATATATTTTTTTATTTACTCGTACAAAAATACATATATATTTTACGTTTTTTGTGAATTCAATTAATGTTGTAATGAACCTTCGCGATCTTTACAATCACGATGAAAAGTCAAACTTTCAGGCAAATAAGCTCTACTAAAAAAGAGTAAGATAATTGAAGAAAAAACGGAATAGCTGATTTTTTAAATGGTTTTAGGTATAGATAGTTTGAAAGTTTTAACTTAAGATGCAATTTTATGATACGGTTTACATACAAATTATTTTGTACAAATTACTGTCGTAACTTTTGATATATTTTACTGGCATATCGTTTAGTTACTATATCAGTTAAGTCATCATGTTTTACTGACGTATAATATACTAACGAGTAAAATGACAACATGTAATATGATAAATTTTCAACTTTTTTGCCGATTTGCATAATACATTAAGTATTTTTAAACTATACCAATCATCGAGAAATAATTGACATTGTGTAATGGTCGGATAAAAAAGCAGTTTAACTTATTTTCCCTTTTTTTGATAGGGTCCCAAGATTAATTTATTTATTCTCATAGTATATGCAGGCATACCTACTTCTTTTTCATTCAATCAATATAACATTTATTAATTATAATTTATTATTTCTCAAAGTTCATATACATATTGATCTGTAAGATTGAACATAAACAATGTACTTAGATACAATAAAGTTACAAGAGGATAAAAATAACTGAAACACGATTACTTGCATTGACAGGTCTTTCTATTAAAATATATATGACTTTTTATAGTTTTTTATTTATATAGGAAGCAAAACAACATCTTGTAATGTAATTCAAAATTAACAATTAATTTAATTAATAAGCTAATACAAAAGCGGCGGCCACGATTAACGATTTTATATAATTACTTGTAACAACTTGTTACCCTAATATTTAGTAGGTATATCACTAGCTGTTGCCCGCAAATTTGTTAGCGTTCCATAGTAACTCTACGCCCACATTTGACCCATTTATAAGTAGAATTTTCTAAACGTCTATGGCCTAGATGTCAATCTGGAGTTATGAAAATATATCCATATTAACTCCATACAAATCCGTTCAGTAGTTTTTACGTGAAGTGCGTTCAAACAAACAGACAAAAAATCTGTATATATTATATTTAAAATTGGACGAGAGATATAACAATGGTATTTGCCACAGGCAGACTGAATTTGTTGACAAAACTTCTCAAAAAATATTGAAATTTGGAAAAAAAATTATATAAGTTAAACTAGTATATATAAGGTATTTAACTTTAAAGAAAAACGGTACTTACATAATTTGGTGACATCAAACAATAAGAGCCTATTAGTTGACCATTGGGTGAAAGTGAGGGTGAGGTGAGGTTAAGTAAACGGAGTCTGTTACTCAAGTCAATGCAAGCGTTTAATAGCCCTCTGTTTTTTCAATTTAATTATATATACCGATAATTAATATATTTTGGGTCAGCACTGAATTTTCACTATTTTCCAATGTCAGTAACTGACACCCTATAAACCTGTCGGAGTAGATAGGCTACGAGTATAGATACGGCCTACATACGTGCTACGCCGGAGTGCTCGCTACGCTTTAGACGCGTTCCGTAGGCAGCTACGAGTATACGTACTTTTCCCTTATGATAAGGGAAAATAAGCCTCGTTTTATTGCAATGCAATGTCATATTAGATATGAACATTTATCTGAAATGTCCATAATATTTTAACGTTATGTTTCAAAGATATTATTATATCTCTACCTATAAACAACAATGCTGTAGCATGAGGGAAGAAAATAGGAAAAATATGTAGATACGAGTACTTAAGTGTGAAAATATCTAAATATTCATTGTATAAGTTTTAAAAGGTATATAGCCTCGTCAACGTTGTAGGACCTAGTGTTTGTAACAAACACAAACACTAGGTCTAACAAAATAACCTACCACTGACCACACCATCAATATATGGGAAGCGAAACCGCACCGCGTTTGTAATATCGCCCAGGGTCCCGATTCTACTAATACAACTTAATCTCAATATAAACTAAACTAAAATAGAACAGAAATTATTTACGAGTATTTACTGAAATACAGTTATAATATAAACCCCATAACGAATTTGTATTGTATTTAAACCTTAGTGTATTTAAACTGCATGCAAGTATATTTTTGTAAGGTAGTGTGAAAATTTTTGTAGGTAACCCGTTACTTACAAGTCAAATATTCAATATTTTATGTCAAAAATATAATGTGCTTGGAGTTTATCAATTTGAATTTAAATGTTTTATCATTTCTGTTTTTTTATGTCATCAGGCATCGTAAGTCTGGCAAATAATGTAGCGAATAGACGGTTTTCGTATGCCACTAGTTACGAAACGTTCGATAAACCTTACATTTAGGTCACACCAACGATCGATCAATCCGTTTATTATATGTTAGCGTAGTGTAAGCAGAATACTATTTGTAGTTACAGTTGGATCGATACGAAAATGTAATCACTCTTGGAAAAGAACGGCAAGCGCTGTAAAATAGTGGAATTGAGCTCCTGAACAGCACACATCATTTAATTAGTTTTATTGTAATTTAATTTTAAATTAGCGACAGTTTCAGTAAAATATAATACGTCAAAACCTTTGTATAAAATCCACTTAGCAGTGTTATATCTGAAAATGTGTATTTACTGTTCTCGTATTTAATACAAATAAGAATACGAATCCAAAATACGAGCGGAAAGAATTTGCTTCGCAAAAAGTTCTTTTTCACGTGGACGTGTTCACAAAGGATTTATTAAGAAGATTAAACCTGGACCAATGGTCTACATTCATTACGAAACATTTCGAAAGTGAAAACAGTTTACAACTATTTTGTGATGCCAACTTTCATTCAAGTCGGTGATTTTAGCATTTAGAGAGATGGTGCTGTCGTACACAGTCAGTGCGTCGGCCTTTTTTTCGATCTTGGTGGACGCACTGCCGTGTGTCTAGTTTTTGTTAATTAATAATATTGTTAATTATAGAGATTGACTACCTACATTTTACTACCGTCTTTTATACGTCTACCTTAGAGTAGAGAGTTGAAATTAATTAACGATTTATGTCCACCAATCATTTACCTACAAGAAGAAATATTACCTATTTGAGAATAGCTAATTTCAAAATAGGTAAATCACGTTTAGTTGAATGGCTAAGTATTTACATAAATTCGCGATTATGCGATTGTGAGAAATAGATAGAATACAGGATTTTAGACCCAACAATTAATCCTGACGATTTTACGTTTCTTTTATTATTAACTTTATGTCTGAGTTAAACCGAGTAACTTGCAAGAGTAGGCGCTTTTTTGCCGTCGGAGCGTCATGTTGGCGACCATAGACTCCGCAAAACGTTTCCTGTAAGACTAAATTAAATTTTAGACGTGTTTTGTTTGTTTAGTAGGTATTAGACATCATGCTATTTTACAAGCTGTTAAATATCAATAAACAAATTAGAATGTTACAAAAAAACCATTAGGTATTAATTAAAATTATTAATTAGAATATCTTTTCTTTAAAAAAAACTAAAAGTAAGTATTAATTTTGTATATCGAGTAAGTAATATAAAACAGGAAAGCCTGTTCTCAGGAATGTTGCCTTTAAACAGCCCATACCGCCGGAAAAATAGCTAAGAAATCTTAACCCGATCTGTTCAATTGAAATTTAAATGGCTGTCAATCTATATTCTCGCATTTAATTTAGCTGCGTAATAATGTGGCAATATTAATGGCAATCATATGGCAATATTCCTAGATTGGGCAATATTGCTGCAAACGTCATATCTGACATTTACGAATTCCTATTACAGTCGGACGCAGTTCAACCAACCTACGCAAAACATCAAGGAATATTACACCGAGCTAATATAGGGTGGAGATTTGATCGAAGTTAGACAGATTACTATTTATTATTATTTTACTTTGTACAACATGCTTCCTCCTTGCATAACAACTTATCTTCTTCTTACATTCCTCATTAAGAGTGTGATCATTCTATGGAAATAATCAAATAAAAGGACTTTCTTAGCAGTTTTAAAGGGGCGGTTTGCCATTGCCTTCCCCATTTCACACACTTGTTTCCTCACCTTGTTTTCCGTCACCGTTAGAGCGTCGGTAAATATATGTACCTATCTAATCTATTTATCTAGTGCAAGAACAGCTTTCTCTCAGTATCGATCTTATTCCGGTTAGATATTAGAGATGGCACGATTCAAGGTTGTGATATTTCTGATAGAATTGTGAGCAATTGGTACAATTTCTCAATTGGTAAGTTCTCAGTTTGTACAATTCTCGATTCGTACAATTCGCAGTTTGTTCAAATTCTTCAATTCAATTGTTAATCCATATCATCAAAATTGAGCATTTGAACAAACCGAGAAATTGTAGCAATTGCTCACAAATTCTTCGGATTTATGACCTTGATAGGAGCTGCGAAATCTTGATATCCACTACCAAGTTGGGCATTATCTGTCCTGTCCACACGATAACCACTATCTTGGCCCTATGATGTGGATGTGTTGGGGTTGGTACACTTTTCTACTCGAACGGAGCCCCGGGAATAGCTAGTTTCATTAAATACAAATTAATTTTTATAAATTAATTTCAATAAATTAAAAAAAATGAATCTTTGTTGTTATATGTCTACGAATTCTACGTATTTACCTACCGTACATACGAGTACGTCTACGAGTAACTTCTTAGAACAATACGCTACGGCCGGCGTCGCTGCGCGTAGCTTTTCGTAGACGCCTACGCGAATCAATATTGCGGCCGGCACTATTGCCTGTGCCTATGTTTGTATGATGTAGATAGATAAGACTGACTATCAAATTGTCGCGTCGTCATCAGTTGGTTCGTAATAATTAGTGCTAAGTGGATCAAATGTTGTAGAAATTCCTATACAATATCATTAGGAATGCGGTTTAGGTACGTACAATATGTAAAGTAGTTGTTGTGTGAGTGGCCATACGTTCAGTACAGTCGGGAACAGCTGCTATAAAAGACGTTTCACTTGTTAAAGGAGGTTTCAGTTTTAAGATGTATTTGTTTTTAAATCCTGTTTTTACTATTCTATATATTATATTCCAAACGCTACATAAGGTAATAAATACCACAGCATGTAATACTTACCGACGTAATTTAAAATTGTTATATCTTGACATCCCGATGACAGGCCCGCTACAAGTGGGCGTGCAGGGCGTGCACCGCACACGGGTGGCACATCCATGGGGCGGCAAATGCAGCGATCTCGTCATATTCAAATCAATTTCTTTTCATTAATCAGTAGGGTATTATGATTGTCATAAGTTCATTTAACATTTATTATTGCATGCATTCTCTTCTTCGCAAGTGTACCTACTGTAACATTTAGTCCGGCGGTTAGTGACCTTATTTCAGCCTGACCTTGCAGATTGGCGTACTGGGTTTCAATTTGGTACGATAGTTGTACACATCAATAGATTACTTTTTTTTAAATGTTGCCAAAAAAGTCACATTTTTATTTATTTTCTAAATTGTACGATAATGGTTAGATATACAATTAAACAGGCTACTCGTATGACGGATATGAATCCTTAATAAATTATCTACAATATGGTCATACATTGTTTTTATGCTATGAATAGTTTAAAAGTTACAGCAGGTCAATTGATTATCTAATTTGACAAAAAGAAGAATTTTGCTTTTGAAATCCTAAATTTTTCAAGAACCAAGCAAGAACCGAGAAAGTTGTCAAAGAGTGAATTAATTTGAATATCTTGATTTTTAAATCAAGCCCTTTTTTAATTCTACAAACATCATGTCAGGTCTGAGCAAAATTTCGAGCTCGCTTCGCTCGCTCCCGTCCTAGCCCTTTTAATGTAACCCATTATCCGTTCGCAAAAACATCACAAATTCGGTTATACCTGGATGCAAGGTGCGCATTGCAATTTAAATGCGAACGGGAATCTCGCTCCAAAAGAGGATATGGGCATAGCAAGCGGGTGTTCAAGTGCGGCTAGCGGCGGGCCTGTCGATAGGTACCTATAAATGAAATCAGTCATCATACAATCATACTGGCCTCATGGTGTCCTCACTTTTTCGCTATCTTTGATATATGACTATATCATGAATTTAAATAATTAAAAAAATTAAAAAAACTTACAAGAAATATATTTCGTAATAAAAATATCAATCAATCATTCATATCAGGTTTTTTTCTCAAAAAATATAAACGTGTAGAACTTAGTTTTATTTTTCCCGTAATATATACAATACCTTCTATCAATATCAATTATTTCAGATTTTTGTCGTTAAATTATTATTTTTTAATTTCTCAAATACTGTAAAGTTTACAAACCTCATTTTATTTTTCCTGTATAATATAAAATATTATCTATGAGTTTGAATTATTTTAGATTATTCGGCTTTCAAACTGCGGAGATAAGGGTGTTAAAATACAAATAGATATCTAATGTGCAAAAAAAGTCCCAGTTGTCAAACTTTCAGGTCATATTATCGTTGTACGATCATACGGTGATTTGATTAAAACCTTTTATTGACAATTTTTTTAACTTCTGTTTTTGGGTACGTCTTTACGCCAAATGCCAATAGTTTCAAAAACGACAAGACATCAGACAGACCGACATGAAAGTACGAAGACTTATTTTTCTTTCATCCATGCAGATGGACATGACGAAACTAAGAGGGTTCCTGTGGCTAAGGAACCTTAAAATTAACCAAAATAATGACTGCAGCGTCGAAAAATTCAAGATTTCAATCGATTGAAGATCAACTATGCTAAGTTAGGATATCCATAGCGGAATAACCTGCCTGACATAGCCCCAATTTTTTTTACCTTCCACGCAGTGTCTACGACAAACAAATTTTATTGGTATTAAAAATTTCGTGAATCAAAAGACAATAGATAGGACAATAGAAAGAAAACATTGGACCTACCAAGCAAATTTATTCAGTCGGATATGTTATTTGATAGATATTGATACACCTATTATAGATGTTAACAAGATGTTGGTTGAAGTACCTAAACCAAACCGTCTTGGTAACTTAAATTGAAACAAGATGATGGTTGAATAAAAGTAAGATTTTTTATTAATATTTTGTTTTGGAAAAATTGACTTGCCTTAAATACAATACAAAATATAAACAAGAAACAACAATATGGAGTAGAAAAGAGATAAAAAATAAATATTACAAATGGCGGTCATATAGCTATAAGCTATTTCTTCCAGGCAACCTTTGCGTCATGGAGTTTATGTATGCCGCTCCGTGATCATAAATTTCCAATATTGCGGGCCGCAAGTTTCACATGCCTGCCCTAAATCCTTTGAGCTAGTGCACTGCAACCGCTTGCAATTCTCCACCCTTTTTATCGACCGAGGAATGGGTGCTATGCGTTTGTCTGTTGCATCACACATAACTTAACAACCGATGACCTGATTTGGACACGGTTTTTTTGTTTAACAGAGAATTTTGACGAGAGTTAAAGAACTCTCGGCAAAGAATAAATTCGAACCATTGGTTTCCCAAATCTTGGATAATCTTAAATGTCTCTGTTTGAGCCCAAATGTTGAGGACTGTGGTACCTTTTCCACAAAAGTATTCACAATTGTACGAGTATAAGTTGGGGTTTTCATACATTTTTAATTTACCGTCTTACTCTTACTCTTGTCTACCCCCTCGGGAATTATGGACGTGAGAGTTATGCTATGCTACTCTTACGTACTATCTACCAAATGTATGCAGCAGAACAAAGCAGTGGCGGATCCAGGCTGAGAAGGGGCATGTCCTCCCCCCTTCACAAAACCTGTTAGATTCGAAAGGGGACGCGAGGCTACACTTGCCCCGACATTTTTTTTATTTACCGATTTCAGAAACAAATTGTTTCTTGATCCGCCTCTGTACTACTGTAGTACTACTATCATTGCTTTTGAGAGACTACCTAATGGCGTAGAAGATGACCTAGATTAAGGCCCGTAGGCAGAGGGGGGGGGGGGTGTTCTTTCCACCAACTTTCCACAGCAATTCAGGCACTTTTGGGCTGCGATGAGTGACCGCATGCTACTATCCACTATCTGAAACACATTAACTCCCTTGAACCCTCCCCGACCGCTGATCCTGGCTACGGGCCTGACTGGATTGAGTCATAATCCAGGTTGTTGCTGATCCTGCTTCTTGGTAGCTAAATCTTAGACCGAAATGGGGTAAATGAACTACCATTGGTCCTAGAGTGCCACCACGCCATCATACCGTCCGACCGTGACTCGCACGGAATCGATTAGGCGACGGGTGCGTTGTTTTACGCCGACATTTTGTGCCACGCTTGATCGCGACCCGGGTGACCCGGGCACGGCCCCTCACCCCACCCACCGCGGTAGGCGTGTCCCCCATCGTCTAAGGAGTGTGTTGAGACGCCTGATATTTTCCTCAGAGCAGCGCCATTTCCACTCCAATTCACTATACATGCCTCTACATACATTTAGTTAGGTAGGTACTGTTTATAATCGATCTGTACTAAAACTACACTGAGGTCAAATGTTGGAATATTCTTGATAAACCCGTGACTTTGATAGTCTGCAAATCAGTACCTAGGCAATTATTACTTAGTACTTATTTATAATTTTATTGTGTATGTTTTATTATGTTTAATATCTGCTGTTGCGAATTACAGAACCATACGGCGATATACTTTAATATCTGTGTTTCATTGTGTATTTATCTTCATAACATATCTTTTAGAACCTATCTTCCTTTACTACCTAGTAAAGGCGCGTCTATAAGAAAGATCGAGAAGGACTTCCACATGCTACTAACCATAGACACTTCTTTGCAGAGTTAAGTGCGAGCATCAAGCGCGAAAAAATCGTCGAGATCTGCGAGGGTTGCGGCCAGAAGATCCAGGATCGGTATCTGATGAGAGTGGGTGAGCTCTCCTGGCATGAACACTGCCTCAGCTGCTGCGTGTGTGGCTGCCCTCTAGCCCACACCTGCTACACACGAAATACCAAGCTGTACTGCAAACCCGACTACGACAGGTAATCATGGGAAAAATCCCGAAACTTTGACACTTTTATTTTCTTTCTAGTCAGTAACAACATGAGTGAGTAAAGTATTTGGAAGAGCCTTATTTAGTGTTAACAGCGAAATTAACAATTCTATAATGTTATTTGTTCATAGCGAAGTGCTAGCGAAATGCAATGCGAACTGCTGTGCGCTTACCCATTTTTTGGTGTCAATGAAAACTCTTTGTCCACAGATTATTCGGGGTCAAATGTACACGATGTGGCGACCGACTCCTACCCCAAGAAATGGTCATGAGGGCCCAACAGTACGTCTTCCACATACAATGCTTCGTCTGCGTGATGTGCTGCCAACCGTTGCAGAAGGGGGAACAATACGTCATCAGAGCAGGTCAAATATTCTGCAGACAGGATTTCGAGAAAGAAATGTATCTTATGCAGCACGCCGAGGACGATATGATTATTGACGATTCCGAAAGACCTCGCGATGGAAGACGAGGGCCGAAACGACCTCGGACTATCCTCACGTCAGCGCAACGCAGACAGTTCAAGGCGTCTTTCGAAGTTAGTCCCAAACCTTGTCGCAAAGTACGAGAGGCCCTCGCAAAAGACACGGGTTTGAGTGTCCGGGTAGTCCAAGTATGGTTTCAAAATCAGAGAGCCAAAATGAAGAAGATCCAGAGGAAAGCGAAGCAGGAAGGCGACAAGAACTCTGAGAAAGACAAAGATAAAGACGAGAAAAGCATCAAGCAAGAGTCTCCGTCCAGTGAGCATGGGAACTATTTGGGACTCGACGGATCTTACTCTGCCTCTAGCCAGCCTCTCAACCCGAACTTACCCTATTCTCCTGATGGTAAGTACCTACATACAATAGTAATACATTAATATGGTACATGTGTCACGTTGACACGTTACATTACACGTACTCGTATGACATTTTTATTTTAACCACCCGGCTCGCCTTGATGTCATATATTATATGTTCATATGATTGATAGATCACATATAATAGGCATAATAATAGATCGGTAAAATGAATATTGTGTAATATGGTAGTTTCCAAGTATCAAATATTAAATGCATTTCTTAAAAATTAAGAAATAGACATTAATTAGTAAATTGATGGTCAAATGTAAAAACAGAATTAAAATTCGTTAAAAATAAAATAACTACAGGCAATCAAAAATCAGAACAGTAGAAAGAAATGGCAATAAGTTTTATGACGTAACTGTTTTCTAGCGCATACAAGCAGGTCCCGGCTGCATATAAAGGACTGATTTGCTAGAAAGGGACAGAGCAACTGTCAAATACTAACTATAACCATTAATATCTCTGATGTTAGTTGAGATATCGAAAAACTAATTTTAGATCCTTCTTTAGTATGTCCATGTATGTTTAGTATGTCACAGTGATGATAAAATAAATAAATAAGGTTAATACCGTATTCCAAAAGAAAATCCGCCCACTAACTAAACTTAGTATATTATTATATGTATCTCGGCCATCCTTCCGAGACAATTTGAAAGACACTTTCCTAGAACGATACCTATAGCTTATAGCGCTCAGAACAATGAAATCGTGAGCGAGCTAAAGCTATGGCTAGGCCATTTCAGCCCCTATCCACAGCCGTTAAAAAAGATCTTGCTCATCGCCCACCTACCAGAAACACACTTGTATTTTATTATTATAATAAGCTTAGCCAGAATCAGAAATTATATTTATTATTCCAGACTACCCAGCGCACTCAGGCGACAGTTTCTGCAGTTCCGACATATCCCTAGACGGTAGCAATTTCGACCAGCTCGACGAAGGGACCTCCGACACCATGAGTTTACAAAACTTGGAGGTGCAACACCATTCGCACCAGCACGCCGCGCATTCAGCTCACGAGCCACTGAACCTCGGCACGGGAGCTGTAGTCAACCCCATAGATAAGTTGTACCTCATGCAGAATTCATACTTCAGCACCGACCATTGATCTAACATCAAACGTGGCGCTGCCCGGAGGTTGAAAGGACAGCGACTGCGTCAACACACAGCAGTGGACCTTTGCGTCAGGTCCACGACGACCAGAGCCAGTTTCCCATTAACTAACACAGATTCAAACACATTTGTCAACTCTACTATGAATATGAATACATTTTATGAGGAACACTTTTAAATACATACATATTTTAAATAAATTGCCGCTTGGAGGAAAGAAGTTCGGCAAAGTTCTTCAAGGATTGGCTTATTATTCACGATCTGCTCATTTGTGGCTTTCTCTATCAATTTTAAGTACTTATATGATTTTCTTTACTATGTATCGTGTTTTACTTGTTATACGGAATGTAACATAATACTTGTAGAATTGACCACTTGCAGGCTTTTTATAGAGATATTTATCGCTAATTTACAAAAAATATTTAGTAAAAGTTTAATAGTTACCTAAGTAGGTACCCAGTTCGATAATCGGTAGATTTTATAATCGATTACTGAGTCACCTTGTCAGTGGTCAATTAATACAGATATTTTGATCGCTCCCTGGTTACCGAAAGATTTTTTTACAATTTAGAAAGTCCTTTACAAAAATATAAATTATTCAATTTCAATTATACACAAAAACGCCAGCCGGCCTTACCAGCTGATCTCAAGAAGGTGAACAACTTTCTGCCAAAGGTATTCTAAATGAAGTACAGATCGCGGCACATAAGTTGAACAATAATGGCGGATTCGCAGTCTCATTCGAAGTACGGTATGAGGTGCGACGCGAGGGGCCGCGCGTACCTAACCATAGCATTTGTACAATATAAATGCGCGGGACGACCGCCGTTTTTGTTCAACTTATGTGCCGCGGATTGTAAAAAACTTTTAGACTTTTCATACAAACCCGTATTTTGTAAGGAGTCTGAATTTTATTCGCCAATTTAAAAACTTTTGACCAAAATTGTTCACATTTAATAGTCTCCTGGTAAAAGTCTGGTTAATGTTCGGCTCAATCAGAGCAAAACTAGCGCAATTCCAAAAAAATATTCTCCTGAATTTAAACATTCTATTGTACCTCCTTGGAACAATTCTACTGTAGTACCGTTAAGGGAATTTGGGTGCAGAATACCTATCCATTTACTAACATGTTATTGCTTTAATTCAAGGAAGAGACATGAATTTTTTATGGGAATTGTGCTAGTTTCGCCGGTATTGCCTGATCCTTAACACTCTGTATATTGATTTGATACAGTGCTCCTGAGTTGTAGGTACTATAGTAATAGATATTGGTTATAAATATAGGCATCTAACAGAATTATATAAAAATGTACAGATTATATAATAATTGTAACTTAATGTACAGATATTTAAATATTGTAGAGAAAAGCTGATGAATGGATAAAGCAGGTATAAGTAGGTATCCAAATATCCATATTAGTTGGTACTGCAATAAAATTAGATGGATTTTTTTTAATTATCGTGATTTCCGACTGGTATATTCTAAAGACCATCTATAAAAAAACGTATATTAGCTTTATTTTCAAAAAACTAATTACTAAATATGTAGAATCGTATGAAATCTAAAATGTTTTGTTCAACAGTTAATACTTAAGTGTAAAGTATGAAATAATGCGTAGGTAGACAGCGTCCATTACATAAAATGTCTGTAAATAGGTATGTAATGTAGTATAGAAGTAGTTTTTTGTCAGTGTTGTGTAAAAAAAAGTGTACCTTTCCGCATGCTTGGTACCGTTTATATTGTGATATTATTCGTACATATATAGTTATTTTTAATTTATTCTGAGGTTAACAAGGGTTTTCTTTTATTTTAGTAGGTACCTTCCTTATATCACTATTATTTTTCTTACTTTCCTACATCTGTATAAAAGGGTCTAGCCGGGTTAGGGAACAAGAGTGCCCCCATCAGCGATTGCAGAAAAAAAACGGTTAAAAATACGGACAACTCTACTGCTCTGTCTGTGACCGAGTCTTCAGGACGAAGTTTGGCTTCGCTAGCCACCTACGAGCGCACGCCAGGAGCTAAGCAGGGGTCGCCGTCGACGGATACGTCGTGGAGGACATCATCATGAATATAATTGAAATCACTGATGGGGGCCACTCTTGTTCCCTAACCCAGCTAGACCCTTTATATGATTATGTACATACACTACGTATAAATATTACCTACTATTTTTCCGATTCGTTTCAACTTGTATTGCATTTCTTTTATTAACCCTTAGATATAAAGTGATCTTTTCTAGTCAATCGTGTGGGAATATTTTATTTAAGTATTTAAACATGTGTATACCGCTCGATGGAAATGTATTTACATAGCCACGTTTCTGATTTTAAGAATCAACTAGGTACTTATTACGTGATAATTTCAGGAGGTTATAAAAGATCTTTGATTACGTTGCAGCAACTGCATACGCCGTACACAGCCTATTTTATAGCTGCATCTATGTTAGATACAGGAAAGGTTAATATATTAGAAGTGTACGAACTCTAGGCCTGTATTTAGTACATGTAATTTTATAAATTGATGTAAATTAAATCGTGATTAATATGTACTTGTTTTAATCTTTTGAACACAACTAAATAAAATGAAATATATTGGTTTCAAAACAGATTTCTTACGTATTTTTGTCCGGAAGTGCTGAAAATCTTAGATATTATCATGGCACAAGACGAAAGGCATATCAACTACGGATTGCACGATGTTCACGTCATCGAACAAGGGTAGGTAATCAGTTATACATAATAGTGCTGATCGGAATATAGGCACGAGACGCGATTCAGTAGATTTAGCGGGGTGTAGAAGAGCGAGGGAGCGGGGCATGTCCTCCTCCATACCGCGCGGCGGCTCATACTCATCGCTCGCTCTTCTACGCCCCGATGACACCTGAAAATATGTACTGAAATATGATTCATGCCTATATTCAGACCCACACTCCCGGGCTGTCGCGTACTATACGTCATCAAACGTAACATTCGTTTGACGATGTAGTCGACCACAGGTCAACCTACGCAAAACGTCAAAATTTGAAATATACCATATAGCGCAGGCATAAGGTTGATTTTTAATCGAAGGTTTTTGACAGATGGTATACTGTAGCTTGTGACGACTGTACCTACCCTTGTGCGGTGACGTAAACATGGTGCAATCTGTACTTGATGTCTTTCTTCTTGTGCCATGGCATGGGTATTTTATTTGATGTATATCCTGACCAGGAAAATAAAATCCCTCTCATGAGGGCGGTACTTTTATAATCTGTGATATGGATATCGCAATGAAAAAAATAGTTTCATTTAATTCCGCACTATGACGAGGGTTTTTATATTTCTGGTCAAGCTTTAATAGAACTGAACAAAAATGGAATAATTAAACGACTAAATTGGTATAGTTATTACAATTTATTCAAGTATAAAATAAATAAAAAAACACTCGAGTACAGATCGCGGTACATAAGTTGAACAAAAATCGCGGAAGTGCAGTGACAAATTTCGGGTCTCAATTTCAGTGCGGTATGAGGTGCGACGCGAGGGGCTGCGCGTAACTATAGCATTTGTACAATGTACACTGGACCCCACTGGGTCAACCTACCCAAAACGTCAATTTGTGAATCAGAAAAGTATAGGTAGTAGGTAATATAGCGCAAGCATGAGGTTGAGATTTAATCGAAGGTTTTTGACAGATGGTATACTATAGCTTGTGGTCGACTGTACCTACGCGGAACGACTGCAATTTTTGTTCAACGTATATGCCGCGGATTGCAATAGTTATACAGTAAACAATCAGGAGAAGCGGTGCGTCGCACGCAATTTTCGAGGAAAGGAGTTCGCGCTTCTTTCCTTCAAGATCTGAATATTTGAGTCATAAAGAAAATGAGATGATTTGATTAAGATTGGGTTTTCGATTAAAAAGTGGACTTTTCTAAACTGGGGGATATCGAATAGAGTCGCGTAGATAACCAAGTCATCTAAAGGGAAAAATATAACAATGATTATGATTCAAAAATTGTAGTGACAATGACAAGTAATGAGGAATTAACGTCCAGTAAAAGTGTACGCACTTTAAGTTCCAGCAGATCTCCGACCTCGCACAGAAGGTAGGGTATATAGAGTACCACGTTTACGGTACGGTACAACAAACTGCTAGAAGATCGTCATTATATCCAAACTAATCAACATCACGTCAACCGCTTCTCCTTAGTCTCATATACCGTGTTAAAAAGAAGGTTAATTATTATAGGTACAGGTGTAATAAAACACTTGGCATGAGCCTCAGAAATATCTGGAAAATAGTGAATAAGAGGCAATTCTCTAATCAGAACTGGTTGATTTGTACGGAAAAAACATTACCCATTCGAATTGTCAATTGAAGAGGATGGCGCAACATAAAAATACGCCAGGTCCCAGCAGTTCCATTGCCGAGTTCCATGATGGAACTAGTGAGAATATTTATATACATTATAAAAAGGGTGCCTCTCGCTTCCTTCTATTGCGCCATCTCTTTTATTGTCAATTGCAATGGACAGTTTCGTGGTTCCTTTACAAATTGTTCGCAAAAGGCGAAATATACAAATCGTACAGAGTATCCTTTCAAAAGATCCATAATAACCTACAGGACATACAACCTGCATAGTTGTATTACAATACAC
Source organism: Hofmannophila pseudospretella (assembly GCA_947369225.1). Lineage (NCBI taxonomy): Eukaryota > Metazoa > Arthropoda > Insecta > Lepidoptera > Oecophoridae > Hofmannophila > Hofmannophila pseudospretella. The sequence goes on from OX376311.1 coordinate 15,832,955, forward strand.
TGATATACACAAAACATTTACTACTAACATTTTTTATATTAGGTATCAAAGTCAATCAAACTTACATTTTATCAACGATATTTTCAATCTACCACCATATACCCCTTATATAGGTACCAACAAATTGTAACATTCAGAATTAAAATCCGGTCCCTTTAATCATGCTCGAACATTATAATTTTATAACATTATAGTTATTTATTAATTACATTAATTGATTAAATACATTTTATTCGAATACAACATGTGTCACACATAGACAAAAATAATTATACCATGACCAGAAACTAAAAAACCCTCTCCATATTGCGGAATTAAATGCAACTAATTTTTCTCATAGACAACTCCGTAACACATTATAAAACTACCTGTGGCGCCCTCTTGACAGGGTTTTTTAGATTCTGGTCAGGGTATACCTAGGGCGATCCATTAATTTTCAGTCAAATAGAAAATAAAAGAAATATTACAAACGTTTATTTACAGCTTTTTAAAGTATTCCCCTGCGACATCAATGCACTTATGCATTTGACCGAACCAGCTTTCAAAAGGTGAAAAACTGTTCTTGCAGAAGGTAAAAAAAATTGGTCTACTGCTTCGTCCGCAGTTGTAAATTTCCTTCCCCTCAGAAATTTCTTCAACGTAGGGAACAAAAAGAAATCACACGGAGCCAAGTCAGGACTGTAGGGGGATGTGGTAGCAATTGCACGCCCGAATGGGTTAAAAAAGTCCATGGTGTTCTGATGGCTGTGAGCGGGAGCGTTGTCTTGGCGGAAAATTTTACCACGCGTTCCGCTCCTCGGACGATCGTCACTCAGCTCCTGGAAGGCTTGCGGCAGGCAAACCTCGCTATACCATTGGCTCTTAACTGTTCTTCGATCTTCTAGTGGAATTACGGCTACAAGCCTACGACTTTATTGACGGTTTGACCGCGAACAACCGTCGTGGGTAATCGTCTTCGTCAAAGACCCATTCTGTCGATTGCTGTTTCTTAAGCGAATCGTAGCTGTATATCCAAGATTCATCGGAAGTCAAGATGTAGGTCACCTGTTGTGAGCTACCTCCGTAGAATTTATCTAACATAAACTGGCACCAGTCTACACTACAGTTCTGTGAGAGAGCGAGGTATCCATCGCGATGCAATCTTCCTAACTTTAAGATGGTCATGTAAAATAGTGGAAACTGCCTGTGACACAATCTTCAGTTCATCTTGAATCTCGCGCATGATAATGTTGCAACATTCCTTTATTAGTCACTCTTCCCGGATGACGTTTTCTTGAGTGACTGCTGTTGGTAGTCGCCCCGCTCTAGTCATCTTTTAGGTCGCTCCGACCACGCTTAAACTCATGACACCAATAGGTGATGGTGGCAAGTGATGGAGCCAATTACCCAAAAGCACTTATTAAATTTTCATGTTATTCCTAATATGTTAACCCTTGTTTAAAATCATACATAGCACGAAATGTTTCCCGCGTTACCTACATCGTAGCGATTGACAAGTGACAGACATGTTTTTTTAACAATTAATTAAAAAATAACTAAAGTTCGCTAGCCAGTGATATTTGGCCAAGCAGTTTGTAATAATATTTGGGATAGTAAAAATAAAACAATGAGGTTAATAACAAGTCGTTGACTAACAATTTTTGGACCGCCCAATGTATATGCAACTACTTTTTATACACACACTCGTATACTATATTATACTATATTTATTCTTTAGTCAATTATGAAAGCCCCAGTGCAGTGATCGAAGTAATTATCATAAGTCTATTATCTAGAAAACAGTATCATGTACTAACGCGACATAGCCGACTTCTCTTCAGCTCGCCGGTTGGTATTTCTCAAAAAAGAATATTTCCTACAGATAGCTATTACATACGACATACACAGAAATCAGACTAGTATTTTAGTATTCATTTTAAAATCTTTACATACAACAAAGACGTTAATGACTGAACTATTACTGAAGTCTCGCTAAGAACAATATAATTACTGTGAACTTACATACCCTACATTTTAAAACCTACCTACATTTTAAAACTGCAAATGCAAGTCAAACATTAATTTCTATTGCTACATCTATATGTCTGCTGTAAATGTGACTGTATTATTAATTTTATTATAATGAAGATTCTGAACATTTAACATTTAGACCTTTACCTATTGTAGACATTTACTAAACACGGGTATTAGCAAAATAAACATTAGGTAAATTTTTTAATCAAATGGATTTCTGCCTAACGTATGTACATAATTATATCTATATTTATACAACATCTGTTTGTGTACGGTAATTATAGACAGAACAAAGTTAATTTTCAATATATGGACACATTCAATTTATCGGAGGAGATTTAAACCTACATATTATTATCTACATCAGAAGACAAATTTATTTACACCTAGTGCCTGGCGAATTGTAATAATATTGTACAATCATACTAAACCATATATAGAATAATATAATCACTTTAATTAATATAAAACATCAGCATTAATACATCATAAAAAAGCATTAGCGTCTGTACACAGTGCTACATGACGCAAACGAGGCACCGCCCAGCGTGTGTCCATATTTCAAGGAAAAATAGTGGCACATACGAGAAGTTCTTACATTTTCTAAACTGCGCGCTGCGTCGCGGAGGCATTACGATTTAACCCTTAGTTCAACGAAACATCAAAAAATTGATTCTCTGGGCGCTTTTGTATTAAAAAAGCGAGGAACAAAATTTACAGATCGACCGGCAAATCACGTAAACAACTTACATACAACATGCGAATATATACATTATAAGTACTTATACGTTCTATTTATTAATTCTACAAGTTTCAGAGTTATCTCAAAGACTCTTGGCACGTAAAGAGACTTTATACAGAATTTAACATAAATGGAAAAATAGAACCGTAATTATCATTCATTAAATTAGGGAAGTGGGCTCGAGGGCAGCAGCGAGTAGGGTTGTTATATCGATTGTATTGTCTGGTCACGATACTATTGACAGTTATATCGATGCTTCGAGTATCTACAGTCCAAATGAGCAATAGTGATACTATAACTATTTTTGGATATAAATAAACTATCGAATTGATTTGACGGCGACAATATCGAACTATAACTCACTATCGATAGTGTCATGACGAGTTAATCGGAAGCACTATCGATTGTTTGGGTGTTCTACGAAACATGCAATCTGATTGGTCAATTTTAATCGATGCCGTCAACCGAGCACACCACTATAATCTGTCAGAAATGTCTGTAGACCTGGGGAAGTGATTGGAGTACCTACGTATCGATCGACAAGCAAAAATCGAACATAGAAACGGACATATTTGCGAGCGTGACACAAACACATTCCGGAGCAGCTCGACTATGCATGTCGAAAGTGTCAGTAATCCTCACTCAGATATACAGATATTTCTGACGCGTTATACGGGCGGCGCCAGGGGCGGACGTATCGGCCTATATTGCCAAAAGTGGGTATTCCAGAGTATTCATTATCAAAACTGAACTGAACTGACAAAACAAACATACTGTTCTGACAAGCTGTTCTAAGACATTTCGGAAAAAAAAAACGATTCTCTATACGTTTTGTGACGTTCAGCTGGATGGTACGATTAGTACGAAAATAATTTTTGTTTTGTTAAAATCAAGTCGTAAATCAGTTGTGGATACTGTTTTACGACACTATAGGGGGCATATAGGCATTAAAGGGGATTTTTGTTACACCTGTATTAATTATCCGCTAGTGTTCATAATCATAATTGAACTGAACTGACAAAACAAACTGTTCTGACAAACTGTTTTAACTACATTATTTCGGAAAAAATATCGATTCTCTATACGTTTTGTGACGTTCAGCTGGATGGTACGATTAGAACGAAAAGTATTTTTGTTTTGTTAAAATCAAGTCGTAAATCAGTTGTGGATACTGTTTTACGACACTATAGGGGGCATATAGGCATTAAAGGGGGTTTTTGTTACACCTGTATTAATTATCCGCTAGTGTTCATAATCATAATTGAACTGAACTGACAAAACAAACTGTTCTGACAAACTGTTTTAACTACATTATTTCGGAAAAAATATCGATTCTCTATACGTTTTGTGACGTTCAGCTGGATGGTACGATTAGAACGAAAAGTATTTTTGTTTTGTTAAAATCAAGTCGTAAATCAGTTGTGGATACTGTTTTACGACACTATAGGGGGCATATATGCATTAAAGGTTTTTTTTTGTTACATCTGTATTAATTATCCGCTTAGCAACCAACTACTTCTCATTACACCGCTCAATGCTTCTCTATCACATTTTTAGTAGATCAAAGGTGTCGATTCGGGGGTGGCCGCTAACGCTAAACATAAATCAAGTTGAAGCTAAACCTAAATGAGACTGTTACGCTCACTCGTATACTAGATTATGTACGAGTAGTGAGCAGGACGTTGTTTAGCGATTACGCTTGGCGGCCATCCCGGAATTTCTTTGTTTTCGGTATAGTTAACTAATGTAATGATTGGCATAGAAAACAATTTTATTAAAGAAGGGTGCCATATTTTTAAGATAACTCTGAAGTGTGGTGTCCAAAGAGTTAATTTCGAAAGTCGTAGACCCTTATTTCACCTTACAAATCTCAAATTCGCTAGATGACATTTAATTTGTATCCGTTATTTGCATCGTCGCGTGACGTTCCCGTTCCGACGTGAGGTGGTCAAGCGTTTCGCGGTCTGTGTTCAGTGGCGGATTCTCGGGGGGCACGCACCTCCTCCCCCCCCCCTCCCCCCTCCTCCGCGAACCTCGTCTCACCCTTGACAAGTACTATTTTCCGATTTCCCACCAAAATCTTGTTCTGAATCCGCCCCTAAACCTCTCTGGGGCGTCCTAAAGCCTATAAATGTGCAACAATCAAAGTGCAAACGCAGACTGCGGAACGCTGCACCGCCTCATGTGGAAACGGGCCTTTTTATTGATACGTAACATACATCTGGCGCTATCAAACTGCAACAGGTTATCCGAAGGTCTAAACGGTTGTCGCCTAGTGAATATGTGGTTTAGTGAAATATTTAAATAAAAGTTGATAAAAAATGTTAATAGTCCCTCATCCCATATCATTAATTCCAGGAACCGAAAGCATGTTTCCTCTTTTGCAGCACGTGCAAAATTTAACACAATAAGCATTCCGATGAGGTACAATTTACAATTTAAAAAATTAAATAAATATCAGATCAGTATCGGTTACCGGTATTTGACAAAGGTAATTCATTGTAAATTCTAGCCTACCTTAATGCATTTTGCACGTGCTAATTACGATTAATTCAAAACTATTGTTTACCACCTTCGTTGCAGTCTATACCTAATGAATGAGGGCTTTCCGAAAAAGTCGTTCATACTAGATATTAGTTTTACGTAAAGCCTTCGACGAACTCTATTGTTTAAGATTAGATCGAAGGTGGCGAAAAAGTAAGAATTATTGGCATAGGAGTAGGGAATGTTAGGACTATCCCAATGCAAAGCTGACAGTGAGCGCGTAGTGATTGACCAGACGTTTGCGCTGACGAACCGGTGAACCGGAAGTCCTGAACGACGTTGGTCGACGGCTACGGCTCCTTGGTTATCAGGTTATCAGCTCAGCATTAAGGTAAGCTTTTATGCTAGTTCCACATTAGGCATGACTAGGTTAATACCTAGACATTTTCCTAAAAAAGAAAGTGGGTTATAGGCCTTGGGTAGTATTTATATCTGAAATTCGGGATAAAACAAGCAAAAATTAAAAATAATAAAAACATCATACCCACACGTGAAACTTTGGATTGGCCGCAGTCGGATAAAAAATTAGTTACAATAAAATATGACGGAACACAACTTAGATCAGGGTTTCTTAAAGTGAGGTCCTTGGATCCCTAGGGGGTCCATGACACGAGTACCGGGGTAATTTAACTTATTTTTACCACAAATGTCCACCCGACATATCGATATTTCTCGTGTGAAAAAAGCCCCTTATGAGAAAGCCGGCACTTTGCCTAAACCTGGATTCATTCCTAAGAGTAATTAATAATGATTTCCAAACTACGTTATTTTATTAAATGTTTAAGAAACCCTGTCTTAGATAAAAGATAATGCCCATTGAATCATTGCCTAGTCATCATTTCTGCTTTGAAAGTATTTACAGTCACGGCGGACTGACCATCACACTGGTCTGCTGTCACACTGGTGTGATAAAGCTCATAGTAGCCCTTTTCCGTAATTCCCATTAGTTCTATAGATATATGACGTCATAAAAGTCAGGCATTTTGTCCTAGTTCTGTTTGTGGGATACATTTTCGGCACACTGAGTCTTACGTCGATTCGAATTGGCTTGCTAATAAAACTTAAAATAATTCGGGGTCTATGATTTTCGAGGTATAAAGTCTTTGAACACCACTTGTTATCGGGAGTGGTTAATTGATGGTCGCTGTCAAGGGTATCTCACCTGCCTACAATTCGTGCGCAAACTTAGTGCCGTTGCACATTAGTTTAAAAAAATGAAATATAGAGGGGCGTCTAGAGGTCCGACGCCCCTCATACACGAGTAAATTCAGAATGAATTCACGTCAGTATGTAGAAAATAATTAAAATTTGCAAATTTAGGTTTTCACCACGTTTTACTATACGTGGCGCGCATAATGGTTTTAAACAAATTAGCTTTACAAAAAAATAGTAAGTACATGGGAGAGGCATGGCAAGCCACCCCAATATTTTCCAGTAAATCATAATAATGTAGACAACGATGCGGTTATAAGAAAAAGGAGTCCAGGTTCAGGAGCATACTGACTTGTAGCCGCCCCGGGTCGAGGCAGCCTCCAGCCTATACACACCTTTATATTTCAAGTTATTTTTTTGTAAAAACATATAAGTGCGCTATTTTTTACTGAGCGTTAGGTTTGCACACGAAATGTTCAATTGATATTACTTGCACAAAGGTATCTGCCCACCAAAGCTGAAGCTTTTAAAATCGATCAATAGAATCCCTTGAGCTTAGAAAGATCGGGTGATTCTTATGGATCAAATAAAGATCCTATTTCCTTTGATCGACAGGTACTGTCAAGTGGTGGTTGTTAGCAGGGCTTAAAAGTGGTGTTATAATTGCCAGGGTTTTTTAACAGCTGTTAACGGTATTCAAAATGATCACGCCATATTTGTTATGGGTTTCAACTTGTTGTATAATAAAATATAAGGTCATTTCTCCAATTACTACTTCACCATTTATAGGCTAGGCATATGGAGCTCCATTATTTGATTTCATTAGCACCACTTTGAAGCCCTTACTTGTTACAACCACCCAAACTCTTCATATGATTGCCATACAATGGTGAGATACATTTAATATTTACAAAATTAGCGACCATCAATTACCCGCTCCCATTTAAAGATCTTAAAAGTAAGAAAAGCTAAACAAACTTCAGGTGGCCACATCCTCGCTTCCCGTTTCGAACTCCAGCTTGACATCACCGGTGAGGCCCTCCACGTCCACTTCGTTCTCAGAAGCATTGAGCATATTAAGTGTCACCTGGTGAGGGCAAATTGAAGATATCAACTCTAGTAAAATGATTAATGTACCAACTATTTAGACAATTTATGCACTTAAACAGTGAATTACTTTGCCTAAGATCTATGCAGATACATGTGCCAATTCTGGCATGGCAACTAAATCTTAAACAAAACGAAACTATTACACTCATACTAGATTGTGTAAGAATGAGGGTGATGTTTCATTCAGCAATGAATTAAGCGAATGACACTATATGTAGACGTATTATGTAATATTATACAACATTAGAGCGTCGATGGTTAGTGGCGAGGACCCTTTCAAGGACTTCTCCTCTCCTCCGAGAACTCCTAAACGGGAGGTCCGGGTTCGAAACAATGCAATGTTATGTAACAAAGAGTTTTTCGGTTTTTTGAAAGACTTGTATGTTTACCGACTGTTCGAATGCCCGGTTTACACTTTGTCAAGTACAGGCGAGTGGAAACTGCCAGGCACTCGCCACTCGCTATTTTACTTGCGTGCAAGTGTAAACCGGGCATGTTTACCGGGTTAAGAAAAACATTGTGAGGAAACCTGTACATTGAGATAATCAGTGAAGATAATGGCAAACTACCCTATTAAATCTTCTAAGAAAGTTGTTATTTAGATAGAATGATCAAAACCTTCACCAATGAATATCAGAATAACATTATTTATACAACACATGGTCCAGTGCTTATAGATATACATATGTTTAGAATATACATACATAACATACTCTGAGCTACACAATCATTCATAGATTTTATTTACAAGCTCTAAACTACAGTAAATAAGCATCTACATAAATATTTAGTTAGAAAAACCATGTATTTAATTGTCATATATAGAAATATATATTGTAATTATATAAATTTTATAATTTATACTCATATATCCCACAAGTAAAACTGCATATGGTACATTATATCTAAAAAAATACATAAAAAGGACATAAAACTTAAGAATTAAGCTATTTCTACAAAACCACCCTAGAACCCCCTTATATTATTTCAATAAAGTTCGATAAAGGTGCAATAATTTAACAAAACCTATATACATGCAATCAACAGACAAGTGCCAAAAGGTTAAAAAAATTAAAAGAAAACATATTCAAACTTCACTAACCGAAAACTTAAAGGACAGCACAACTAAGTAAAAAAAATATAAATTTTGCATTAGTTAGTGAAAGTTTGAACCTCGGCGTTCTTTCCTAACACGGTCTGTTGGTTGATCACGCTCAGTGGTGATGCTACCTGGGGTGTCTGCATTTGAGACAGGCTCGTCACCGTGCTGCTTACCTGCCTCACAGGTATACCTGCATCCTCAAAAGCTTTTTTCTTCAAGGTTGTGCGTATTTGAGTCCTGGAAGTTGATAACAAACTTGTAAGCATTTCTAGTGAGGTATATTTGCTTTTCTAGTAAAGTGATATGGAAAAAGAAATAATCAGCTTGTTGGGCATTTGCTAATTGGAAGGACTGCATCTGTCTGCTGGGTGAAAAGAGGATAAGATTTATCATCAATAAGCTAAGACGAGAGGAGACTGCGCAGGAGAGTTATGGCGCTCTTTGGTATCGGAGGCCAAAATCCACTTATGATCGCTGCCCCAGCGGAGTAAGTAAGCTAAGTTATGAGTATCATAAATAGGTACTTACACAGTCCTACTTTTAATATGTTGACTAAGCTTATTGAGGTCTACTGCAAAACGATGTACACATGCTCGGAGCATTTCTATCTCTTCTTCTGTCCATTTGCCACTACAAAAACATAGAAATAATAATAAATGTGTTAGTATAACCTCATGTTGTGTCTGCTGCACGTTTATATGCAAAAACATATACACAAAATATTTATGTTTCTCACTCTAATATGGTTGTTTCTCACTCTCACCCATAGATGAAAAATGTTTTGTTTAGATGTGTAGAGCAAATGACTCTTAGGAGATGGGGCTTGGTTCCATCAGTACCCTCTAGACACCTAAGTCAAACGACTTAGGTGTCTAGAGGGTACTGATGGAAAAGATTAGAAAAATTGGGTGTTATTAAAAATTATTGGTTTCACAGAAACCTAGTAGATGCAAAACCGTCTCAGATAGATTAGGTTACGTTAGGTTGCATTATGACAACTTCACAGAGCTCCCCGAAGCGGTGTTCCTTTGACTTATATTGGGCCCCCATACATACACTCTGACTCGCGGTTTTATATATAGTAGTTCTCAATTATGGCACATGGTCCTTCTTATGAGGACTATGGTGTCATAACAGTGGAAAGAGTTAAAAGACGATTTAAAATAGCGTACATAATTTTAAAAAATAGAAAAAAGACAAAGAACTGAGTCAAACTGTCAGAAATTACTTTTTCAACAGTCCTAGTCAGGCACTTGTATCATTTATGAAGAATTCACGTGTGTGGGTTTTGACCCCCAATCTCAAATCTTACCCCGGTTGTGAATCTCCCATAGGATGCAACAGCATAGTCATCTCTGACAATTTATTGAAGGCGGTACCTGCTTCTCGAAATATTTCGCCCACCTAGAACGCACAGAAAGTTATTATGATTTGATTATGTGTGCGGAATTGAAATACAAGATTTTTTCTTTATTTCGAGCAAGACTCACCTTTGCCGCGGAATTGTTCATTGTGGTCGATGGTGTTCTTAATATTTTATGAAGAGATATTAATACCAATTGGCACTCAAAAGACAAACACTGCCTGCTTGTACTTAATATTTGTTGGTTGAGATTTACCTATTTTAATTTCTTCAAAACCAATCCATCCACCCAGCAAGATGAATGCAATTGAATAGGTACCAACCTACCTACTCTAATCTGTGATCGATTCGAAATTCAGTCGATTTTTTTTTCTGTTTAAGGCTCTGGGTTCAAGGCGTAGAAAGAGTATTCATTCTATAGACTGGTTTACACTTGGTTAAGTTGTTAGTCCAGTGGCAAGCAAATGCCAGTGGCGAGATAGTGATTGTCACTGTCCTAATCACTGGCCAGGCAATCGCCATACTCCCCAGTTCCCCTACTGTCCTTGCCACTGGCATTTGCCACTTGACTAACGCACTTGACTAAGCACTTGACCAAATGTAAATAAGGCATACGATTCAATCAAAATTAGTTAGTGTAGACAGCGCGCTCTAGTCAAAAATATCATTGGGGTGGCAAAAGGTTACATTTTCTGCAAAAAAGGAAGATTGCACGTTTTCATAGATATTGCCTAAAAGCGCGCTCTACAATCGCGCGTGAATTGCGCCGCGAATGACGCGAAACAAGAGAGTGGATGGTTTCGCGAAATTATCTCCGAACAGGAAAAATAAAACGATATTTCAAAACTTTATAGTTTTTGAGAAATTAGAAAAAAAAATATAATTTTTAACAATAAAAAATAAAATAAAATTGTATTGTATATCTTATTTTATTTTAAATAAATAATTAATATTGATAGTAATTGTTACACATAATACGGGAAAAATAAAACGAAGTTCTAAATCAGTAGTTTTTGAGAAAAAAATTAAACTTGAATTTTTTCAAGAAGAAAATATTTATTTTGAAAACGGAACCCTCGGTGCGCGAGTCCGACTCGCACTTGGCCGGTTTTATATTGACGACTTTCATAGCATATTTCTTGGAAATTTATGAAAATTTTGGCAAAAAATAAAATTAGTTTCTTATCTTCTTATTCATATCGATATATCAAAACAATATCGATATATTGATATTTTTTCGTTTTTCTGAACGACACTTGTTTTTCTCTTTGTTTTTTTTTGGGTGGCAACACTGCCAATTCTTTCTTGAAGAAACTGTCTGTTTTCGTATAATACAATTTTGGGCTTTTGTGCAGTTATTTTTATATTTTTCACTAGAAACAAGGCAGTCCTTGTACGTTCGTCATTGTGGCAAACGACTGTATTCTACTACTCAAGTCTCAAATATAGTGGTCGTCGTCAGTGCTTGTAATCTTGTCTTTTGTCTCACGCACGCACGCCACGCCTGCCTTGTTGATGATGTGATGTCTCTTAATTTTTTGTTTCCAAGAAAACAAGGATTCAATTTCAGTGTATCAATATAGAATAATACTTTCACTATGTGCTGATACCTCGGGTTTATAATTTCTATCTTTGTTCACAATGGAACATATTCTATTTTTATGTCTTATTTCTTTTGGACTTGCTTACGATAAAGGTGAGTGCTTTTATGTTATAATAGGTACCTACCTAATCAAGATTGCTTAGTTTGTGATTGGTACAGTGGAAGACACATCAACTATATTCTGTTGAACCCTGTCGCAATAAATTTATGTTAGGATTCCTTGACATTCTGAATGTATCAAATAAGTTAGAGCGACAAAGTAACTAAAGGGTACTTATCAGACAACTTCAAGGAGTCACTCCCTGCCTTCCGCTTCCACGAACACGCGTCGCTTCCCTCCGCCGACCTGCGGATACGGTTGGCGAAAATTGCTCCAAATGTAATCTAAAACAATGACAAATCAGAAATCAAACAAAAAATGTGATAAGAAATTCAGTTTTTGCAGGGGTAGGTTCATAATCAATCGTGTTTGTTATCACAGATAGCTTCCAAATGACATTGCAAGTATTTTACATTCATAAAGCATTTTTGATTTTGTTTCAATTGCAAAATACTTCCTGATTTAGAGTGTGACACAAAACCAGTCGAAATTATTCACGTTGTCAGCTGTACACACTCCATTGCTTGTTTTGAATAAAAATTTACTAAAATTTCAGCTGTTAACGTGGTAATGGAAGATGCACAGTTGTCAATCTTAATTATTGCAACGGATTATGGACACTCTTAATTACAATAGAAATTAACTAAACTACACTTGTGTTTTCAGCTTCTTTCTATGGGGCCAGTTATGTTGCATACCCACTTCAAGAAGCTAAAGGAGTAACAGATATTAGTTTTCGATTTCGGACTCATCTCTCAGATGCTTTACTGCTTCTTGCTGCAGGCAAAACAGACTATTGCATGGTAAGTTAAATTGAATATTTTTACTCTCACATACAGTGCTAAAACATGATAGCAAGTATTGCTCAGAGGGCTATGGAGCCAGCCATGCTAGGCATCTCACAGACAGAGTCCGGAATTAGGACATTCGAAGTCAGAAAAAGGTGGAGGATGTTGGTTAACAAATACCAAGACTCTAGTGGAGGTGGGCAGGACAACTGGTTAGAGAGGACAACGGGAAAATATGCTAACAGAGTGGTGGCTGAGAACAGGGCAGGCAGAACAGGAGTTATGTTTTATAGGACAAACATAAAATCCAGCAGTCACAGACATTTACGATTTTATTCAAATAAATGCATTTTCATGAAATTTAATTTGACTGAGTTACTTCTTAGAATTGTATTATTTCTAAAAATCATTCATATTTTGTGGTTATGTTATATTATGTTTGGTTTAGGCTGACATTATTTGTTAAATCATTACCATTTGACAGTTAACCGACTTTTAACCGTTAAAATTCTAGAATGTTGTAAATAAACTAGTATTATCGTTTATGTCAATCAAGTTATTTTTATTACAGATTCGATTGGAAAGTGGCAGGTTGAAACTGCATATCAATCTTGGAGCTGGTGAGAGTGAACTATCATTGTCTAAAGGCATATATCTCAATGATACTCAATGGCATCATGTCAGCATAATTCGTAGAGAAGCAAATCTTACTATGAAGGTACAAATAACCGGCCAAGTGCGTGTTGGGCCTCGGCATATCTAGAAATCCGTCTGTTATTAGGGATTAATGAATGAAAAAAAATATTAATATTTTTTTCTCACAACTGACAAATTATTACAGGTTTATCAAGTTTAGTATTTGTTGTTTAAATAGAGGATATGACCAATATAGCAGGTAGCCAACTTTCAAGTTCCTAGATAATACCGTGCATGAGATACCTGGTAACAAAGTGGTCTCAAATTGACAACTTTGACTGACGCTTGCGCCGTTATTTCTCCAGGAAAAAAAATTCGTATTCTACTTGACGAGAAAAAATATACTCTTAGGTATTCTAAACCAGCAGTTCCTAAACTTTTTATACTATGGAACACTCAACAAATCCCTTTTACTTTATGGAACCTCACATCAAATGATAACAAATTACAGACACTGCAATTTAAAATAAGAGTAAAAAACCTATATCAGAAATATTCCAAACAATAACTTAAAATTCCTAGCTCCACATATCTAACTATTATGGTTTTGGCGGGCTGATAATCTTCAAATTCTTCCAATCTCATATTTTGAAATTGAAATTTACATACTTTTTCCTGGTCATTATCAGAACCTCAAGGTTCAACTTTGGGAATCGCTGTTCTAAACAACAATGCCCCAGCATGGGGTACAGAAATATATTTTCTTTTTTGACTCCCTTTACTTTAAACAACAATTTTACAACATATTAAAATCGATATTCGGATTCAGTCAAAACTTAATTATTTTTTATTGCATGTACTCGTATGTACGTTAAAGTACATTTTCACAATGTCATTTCTTCACCGCTTCGTAAGGTGCTATAGCTGAAAGAAAAGAAGCGGCGCAAGAAACAATCAGCAGCACATCTTTTGAAATAAACAATGAATGTTTAGTTAGATTAAAAAATATATCATCTCAATTGATTTTATTAATTTTAGTTACCTCTTTTTAACGTGTTTACAGGTGGATGATAATGTTGTAAAGAAGAGACTCCCTGGCAGATTTTTTGAATTGAATATTCACTTTGGCGTATTTCTTGGTGGTCAGGGCGATTTCTCAGAACTATTTTTGGGTCACATGGAAAATTTTCGTGGCTGTATGGAAGACGTAAGTGTAATCTTGTATCTTTCTAATCAGAGTACATATTTCGTTATTTGTAGTAATCTACTAACCGCATTACCGATTTACGCATCTGCAGCCTCTTGCTACTTGACTACCAATTGAACTGTAATAGTGGACAAACCTTAACATGGTTTTGGACTATGTCGTTATAGTTGACTACGCCATAGTGATAAAAGCGCACAAAATGCAAGCGCCACAAAGCTTATTGAAAATGTAAAAGAAGCACTGATTCTGGATACAAAGAATTTTTCATTTTATCTGCTTTCTGCTAATATTTAGACTATTCTTTCTAGCATGGACTTCGTCCACTACTGATCAGGTGCCTCTCCAAAGATCATTCAGCCTTCCTCTTAGATCATCCATTCATTACTCCATTTATGTCGTTAGTATACTGCACTTTCCATTGTAGTACAATGAAATTGTGTATAATCCCTTATATAACCTTCCCAGATCTATTATAATGGCGTAAAAATCCTCGAGAAGGCCAGAAGCCGCAGTGGCTCAGTTCACGTGGAGGGTGTAACTTGGAATTGTGCGCCCGAATTCGACGCCGACGTCACAGCTGACATCAGCTTCGTTGATGAGGGAGCTTACTTGATACTGCCGAAGATTAACTCTAGAGCAGGTGGCCGGTGAGTTAAAAATCACTTTATATGAATAGCTTGGATTTTTTAAATTTGTATAACAATTAGGCTGCCATTCCACCAAAGCTGTGCGAGGAACAAATCCACCAATAGAATCGCTATCACATCACGAGTATAATGAAACTATCCTGTTGATGATTTTTTTTCCTTGCTCACCGCTCTGATTCCTCACACAGCTTTGGTGGAAAGACAGCCTTATACAGAGCACCTCAGCAATAAATAATTTTCGATTGCAATTCAGACTATCCAACCAAAGATAGTCGAATGTAGAGTTTTTTTTGAACATACAAATTATTTGTAAGTTCCTATTCCTTTGGTTTTATTATGGGCTTTAACCCCTTCCTTCAATCTAAGCTGGGTTTCGAATCGACCTGCGGCTTCATGTAATTTAATATTATTTTCGTGGCCATGTAATATTAATATTAGTAATTTTATAGAAACATTGCATAGAGATATAACTATTTACAGGTGGCAAATAGAATTCAAAACAATCACTCAGAATTCTATCATACTCTATAACCCTGGGGGTGGTCGTGGTTCCGACTTCTTGGCTGTAGAGATTCTGGAAGGGGTGGTGCGCGTAAAAATGGCACGTGGACAGATCGTGCATACAGTACGAGTCAACGATGGACAGTGGCACAAGATGCATTTGTTATTCAACCCGTCTTTGATAGAGGTAAGGTTTAAATATTTAATGAATGAGTGTCCAAGTGTTTCTTCAGAATACTGATGTACACAATCAATATGAGGAACAAGAATACTAAATTGCACCTATATATATTATATATTGCATTTATACACTTAGTCACTCTTGCTTTTTCATATTACTATTTATTGTAAATTGCAATTATTTTTGCGTGGCGACTTTCTAGCGCGAAGAAAATTATTAAGTTGAAGAAATGTTATGTGCTATAGCAAGTTGCGAATGTTGCAAATATGTCATTACATTTATGCAGTTATTTCATTAGTATCTGTATTTCTAAGGAGCCGGTTTCATTCCTTGTCAATCAATCAAAATCTGATTAAAATATAAAGCATGCGTGGGCGGGCGACGCAATTGGCTAGCTATTTTAATAGGAGCTGAAATCAATACGTTTTACCTGACTACGGCGAAGGCAAAAGGAAAAACATTACCCGTTTTTGTGAAATATATCGCAAAGCGAAATGATTAAAGAATGTATATAGGCGGCCCGCTTGGTGGTAAATGAACAGCGTCGCTCATGAACACTCGAAGTCGCAAATGCGTTTAGCGAAGGTTTGCCATCACGGCCTGTTAAATTTCCCAATAGATTTAAGTGGATGACCTCTTTCGTACACTAATGCAGCCAACTTCGAAAAGTGTAAATAATACTTTTAAAAATTGTGTCGTTAATTTCATAACACATCGTCGACACGGAGATATTTGGCGACAGATTTTAAGCATATTCTATTGCTAAATTACTTTGTTTCTAAAGTTTTTAGGTAAGCTAAAATGTTAGGTTTATTTTGTGCTAATGCGAAATTATTAATAGATACTACAACGGTGCTATTGTTTCCTTTTTTGACCTTTGCTCAGTGCGAAGGACGTATGTAATTACGTATTAATTACAGTTCCCATTAGATAAAGATACGACATTATTACATCAACAAAACTGCAAAATAGACTGACATACGCATCAAACATATACGAGAAAACCTTAAACCTAAAAAAAACTAAACTAAACTCGTAAACCTTACTTTTAGTCCGGCGTTAAATATATTTGATATCTTTGATACAAATGTTTATTTTGTGTTCCTATTACTATAAACAATGTACTACCAAATTGTTTCTAAACTTAATTAATTGTAAGTATTCTGGTACAAAAGCAAGCTTAGCGAGTTTACTTATTTATCACTATCAATTTATATTTTTTTTTCTCAAATTTCATTAAGCCGCTATTTTAGTATCGATTCAAGATATGTATGAAATATAAATTAAAGTCTTTTTAAATACTGTAATTTACAAATTAATGGTTGACTGCATTAATTTGTAAATTACAATAGTAAGGGTATTTAAATTAAATAATGAATGTACAAACATATTTATTTTACAGCTATCTGTAGACAATATAGCAATGAGTACTCGAATAGAAAGTGGTGGAACACGGTACCTCGATCTATCCGACTCTTTCTACCTTGGTGGAATAGAAATTGAGAAACGACAGCGCGCTTTCGCCAAGGGAATTAAAGCTGCAGATTCAAGTATAATGGTAAAGTTTGATTTATTTAATATGATACAAAAATACGTTAATACTGAAAGCAGTACCATCCTTGTTTGCACTTTTTCTCGCTATCCAGTTTATGGGTCCAATACTATCTCAGTTAAACCAGTACTTATGAGGTTAGCTACTGACCAGATTAATAATTACCCATTAGTCATTAATTTTAAAGACATAATGTGGTCTAGATTGAATTATATATCATAATTATGTTCCCATTTACGGGGCCTGTTCATTAAAGTGAAACTAAGCTAGCTTAGCACAAGAACTTCAAGCAATTCTATTATACTTACAGATTAGTTTGTCCGAGCCTAATAATCCAAGTGTTTTCAGGGTTGTATAAAACCGATCGAGGTCGACGACAAGATTTTTGGGCTCCCCAATGCTGTGGTAACTTATGGAGTCAGTCCCAAGTGTGTCTGGTGGTACCCGTGCCACGCAAGTCCGGGAAACCCTCCATGCATCCCACACGCCGTTTGCGAGCAGCATGGTGTAGACCACTTCACGTGCAAGTGCGATTCCGAGCTTTGCATCAATCCTGACTACGCTGAAAAGTATAAGGTTAGTTCTGGTCAGTTACTCGTATTAGTTAAAAAAATATACTACGCTGTTATGAAAGTATCTACGTAGTACAGTGGACAAAATAGTACTTTGTCGGCCGGCGCGGGCGGCGACCCGCTTCTGGCGCTTACCCGCGCTATCGGCGTATTCCAGGCCGCTTCTCCCCGACCCCCTCCCTCCCCAGCGACGTCCTAAGCCGAGGTCCGTACCCACCTGGGTGCCCTTAGGCAGTCGCTTCTTATAGTAGTTTTTAAGTCCTCTAGGCTGGAGCGCATTTAGCGCTCGCCCTAAAACACCCGGTGAAGCTGTAAAGGTCATTAGGACGAACAGCAATTATCAGCATAATAATAACTTATTGTGGCAGGGTTCCACATTGTATAGTTTGTCTTGTATGTGTAACAAACTTATGGTCAACTAATTGATTAGACAGAATAAGAAGCATATGTGGTAACAAAACAAAAGCATTTGGTTGAGTCCAGGATCACGTTGTTCAACTACGATCAACAAAAGAACACAAATATTTTCATGTATTACGAAAATAGTCAACAAGTATAATGATATGTCGTTTAGCTGTGACAGTATGCTTTATTGTAACTAAATTTTCAACAGGTATTTTCCAAATCTAGCAGCGAATTGGAACTAGTGGCTCTGTATCCTCTAACGGTTCAAGAAGGCGGGGTCACCGTCATCACCACTCAGAACATCGACGTAGTGTTAGACCACCATAAGTACGGTGTACGCCCGTCGGGAGTATTACTACACGTCGCCCAGTCTCCTCAACACGGCCGGATTGCAATTGATCTATCGCTGCAGAGGAACACACCGCAGTACACAAATTATATTGAAGGCGAAGGAAAATCTAAGCAGTTTTTTACGCTTATGGACTTATCCAGGGATAAGGTATGGAACTCATCTTGGATTTAAACAACAGGCTATGACAGTCCATACATTTTACATTAAACAAATCGTTCGAAACTAATTGAAGTCTACGTAAATGAATTTTGACAATTGTGGCGACCAAAATGTTTAACAGTTTTGAGGTACTTCCCTACTATTGTCATATACTTACGCTAGTAACATAAAAGGTGTTTGACACTCATGAAGTTAGACCTTTCTGCAAATAAAATGTATCTTCACCTTTGTATACACATTTTTCCATACGATGAAATATAAAACGAAGAAATATAAACCTATACCGGTTTATATATTTCCCGCAATTCCACGGGCAATAAATAATGTATCGCAGTTTTCACATCAGTTTTAAGACATTTCAGTGTTAATTCGTTTTTACTACTGAATGAACTCATGTTTTCGAAATTATTTAGAGGTTATTAACAATAAAAATCACAACGAGAACAGAAAAGATTGTTCGCGCGTTATGTTCCTCTTTATTTTTATACATACAACCGCCGCGCCGCGGTAACCGGCCAGGGTAACATTTTTCATAGGTACAATATTTTCGTATTCATAACAATATTCATGTTCCAAATTCAAATTACTTTTAACCCTGTGTCTATAGGGATGTGATGTGACTAAAAGACCTAGGCGCACTTTTTGGGGAACAAACGAGAGTTTTTTAAATAGGTGTGATGAAAAATAAGTTGGGCATTGAAAACATCATTACAACATCAATGAAATTAAATTTAATATAATTTTAGGTTCGCTACGTCCATGACGGCTCAGAAAATCACCAGGACGCGATAGTACTGGACATGGAACTGATCCCTGAAACTAAGTTCACTCTACCGAGTTACCTTCAAGGGCGGAACACGTTTGTTCTACATGTTAACGTTACGCCAGTAAACGATCCCCCAGTGCTTAACCTCTTGCCAGGGAAGGTACTCAGACTCACACAGGTATGGGAAAAATATCCGACCGCGGTAATTTATTTTTTAGCACCAAGCAACCAAGGTTTTCGTATCTTTCATTTGACGTATTCAGAAATAATTAAAAATATTGTTGAATAGGTATTTGAATAATTATTTTTAATTCGCACGAGTTATTTCTTAACAAATGCATGTTTATAATTTACTATTAATTATAGTGCAACAAATATAATGTTTTATTTATTATTATTGTTTTTCCTTTTGTTTTCAGAGTGTTCCAAGCGCTTCAATTACTTTTTATAGTTTGCTTTTGAGTAGTTGCATGTTTTGTTTGTCACAAGCTCGCCGAAAGTACACCCATAACACTTAAAATAAAACGTGTGAGTATACTGATTTAATGTGTTTGTAGATTAGAATAATATTGTAATACAATTTTTTTAAATATTGGTAATGTTACCCTTTCCTTATATTGTTCATTAACCACTCCAACTAGCCTAAAATGCCTGTGCTGTGCCGGTGCCACACCGCACCACAATGGACCAAAAGAATTCGATTCGGCGATTCTTGCGCCGCCAGTCACGTGTCATTGAGACATTGTCGCTTCATACATTGCAATGAGGATGTGAACCAATGTACAGTTTTCATAACTCAAATCAGCTTTGATGTTTTATTTTTATTGTAGAACATTTCGCAGTCACCGTTACATAAATAATGTACACTACATTCTCCATTAATTACGGACACCTTAAAGGTGAATCTGATTAGAATTGTGTGAGGATAATGTGTGAAGCTATAATTTATTATTATGACTACACAACAACCCCCCTCCCCCTCCCCGTAAACATGACCGCTTTATATTTTATTTAATAAAACCTTATTAGTATTTTTTTTAATATAATGCATGCGCCTGTTATTTTAAAACTAGGTGTTCTTTAGCTCGTGACCATTGTTTGTACGGTCACGGGTAAATTTTTTCCTTCTTCATTGATCTGCCTCAAATACGAACTTGACCTGTACCCTAAGCACTGGAACTGGACCCTAAGGATTCGCTCTGCAAAATTCTGTAGAGTTTGAATGGGGTTACAAATATTAAAATTATACAGAGACAATCGTAAAATTCCTTGAGTTTAAGGAATATTTGAGAGAACATTCCCAATTTCTTATGTCACAGATAAACTATATATAGGTCTGTCCCATGTGCTACAGCTATAGAATCGATGACTATAACAAATAATTAGGCATTACATTTTTGCAATGAGAATATATTTCAACTTGTCATATTCATTTTTTTTTCTTAAATTAAACTGTGGCTTATATTTTAGGGTACAAGAAAAGTGATCACTTCGGATATTTTAAAAGCTGAGGATCCAGACACTCCGCCTGAGGATCTCCTTTACACAGTATTACACGGGAAAAATGAAGCGAATAGGTAATTATTTACTATTACTGTTGCATGCTGTTGCAATAGAAAGGCGTCACATAGAACGCCTGGGCAAATTAAATTGGATGGTTTGTCATTGTTTTCCCCATTTAACACGCTGGTTATCTCAGTGTGCACAATGTTACCGTTAGAGCCGTGGGTAAAATGCGTTACCCTTCGAAAAAAACTGAACAACTCATTGGTACATGACATTGCAAGTTTCTAACTCAAACCTCCCATCGTAGCTATAGTGCACGTGCCGGTTTCTAGTACCGGTGCCAATAAGATAGATATTAATATTTATTTTCTGTTTTCACAGTGGTCACATCGAAATGTCTGGTCAACCTGTGGACTCATTTACGCAGCAAGACATAGACTCTGGAGTCATTTCCTACGTCCATGGTTCTGCTAGTGATAAACAACTGAATAAAACTTCGCTTCGGCTGACCTTGCAGGTACAACGTGACTTACTTTTTGTTTTTTAGAATAACTTACTAGTGACGACCCCGTGGTCTGTCTACAAAATAGGGTATGGGGGTCTATAGACCTCGAGCAATATAAATTTCAGTGGTATTTGACATTGCCCAAACGACGTCTCTTTAAAATAGTAAACATACAAATACCATTGAGTCCACGAGTCATCTCCTCTCCTCACTCATTGACTTCATATAATTGGTACACTTTCTAACCAAGAACGGTTTTTTGGATCCCTTGTCAACTAATTGTTTCACCCGTTTGGGGTAAGAAATCCAGGTCTGGCCCTCCATGTAGTATATTGCTCACGTGATCGCATCGCAAATTGTTCAAAACACAGGTTGTTTTGTTCAAAACGCAAAACGTTCAATTAGGCATAATCGTCACACAAAACTACTCCCATAATATCACAAAATAATTCATAATTTACTAATCTCAAGCCAAACATTGTTACAGGTATCTGATGGCATAGAAACGAGCGGTCCAGGCGTACTGCGAATATCAGTGGTGCCACTACAAGTCCGACTTGTGAACAACACTGGCCTGCAACTGGTGCACAACTCGTACGCTATTATATCAGCCGACAATCTCACTTTCACCACCAATGCTGATGAGATCAATGTGCAAGTGAAGTGAGTATTTATGTCAGAAGCAAGTATAATGGATGTAGGTTAGATAACAATGGCACCATTACGGGATGTCACTCACTTAACGAAACGTCACCCTCACTCTTAAACGATCTGGCATAGGAACGAGCGTGACAGTTTCATTTATTTAGTTTGGTGATCACCCCGGAAACGACGCCATTGGCTTATTTTGGAAGTTATATTCCTAAACCTATTGACACATTTAAGTGTATCCGAGTTTCAATAATTTCATACCGAAATATCGCGAACTTAAACCAATACTTTTGTTTTACTGAATCTATCAATTTATCTTTTGAAGGTGGTATGACTCTGCAGGGTCAGCCTGGGGATGTACAAAAGGGTGGCATGGTACCTCCCCAGGCTGAACGGTAAAAGAGTCAGCGTAATTACTTACACATGAGGCAGTCCTCAAGATTAGCAGTGCATCAAAAGCCATCTAATAACCACTTAATTTCCCATTCCGTAACATCTATTTTTGGTCCTCATGAATTAAGTATAATATGATATCATCTAGATCAAGGGTAGTGAATAAATAGCTCAGGGATCTGTGTAAATAATTTATGATGAATGGGAAATTACTAAGGAAACACCCTGTAAAGGTAATAAATGTTATTCTTTTCAGGTATGATATAGTAAAACCGCCACAGTTTGGCGTCGTAGAACGCCTACGAGTGTTGGACGGTACTTGGCAGACTGTGGACTCTTTTACCAGCGAGATGGTTACGTTTGGACGGGTGCGGTACATGCATTTGCTAGGCAATCCATCACATGATGAATTCAAGGTATGTAGCATTCTACTCTAAATCCATAATTTAATACACATTTAAAAGCTTTAGAGACTCGTATAATTTTCTTCTTTTTTAACAGTTCAAAGCATCCGTTGGCACGATACGAACGAATACACTATACGACTTTCGATTAACTTTCATCAAACTCGAATTATACCAATCAGTTAACGAAGAGCTATTATTGAATAACACAAGAGAAGCCTTTATATCTTCACAACATTTACGTTTTAAAACGAAACCACTGGGCTTACCTAGTGACAGAATATTATACACAATACTGAGACCTCCAAAGTACGGTATTCTTCACCTATCATCGGGCAAACGTCATTTGCAGATCCATAGTACTTTCACACAACAGGACATAGACACAAATCAGTTGTGGTACAGACTACATAGGCGAGCTTACTCTCACATTCAAGATGAATTCTGTTTCGTTGTCGGAGCTACAGAATGTGAGAATATTACTGGCGTCATGAGAATAAGACATACACCGGGCTCATCGAGCTCTGAACACCCTTCTGGTCGCGTCCATACGACATTAGAAAGGTTGCAAGTCATGGAAGGCTCTAGAATGGTAATCCCATCTACACATCTCAACTTCCGAACCGATGTCGTCACAAATCTGGTCTTCAATATAACTCATTTGCCAAAACATGGTAAAATTGAAGTAATCAATGACGACTTGAAAATACTGAGAGATAATACTACTTACTTCACGTTACAAGAGTTGAATTCTGATAGAGTTTACTATGCCCACGACGATTCTGAAAGCAGGCATGACTCGTTTCATTTTATGGCTCTAAGTCCTGAACCAGAAGATTTCCAGTATGTTGGAGTGTTTCATATAGATATTATACTCAAGAACGATAACAGTCCTGTGCGAAGTAATGATAATGTGTTTCACATTGTCCATGGAGGAGCAAGATTGATCACGTCTCGCGATCTGAGCTACACTGATGCCGACTTGGACACTAAACCGTCTGATATTATTTATACTGTACAAAGATTCACCAAAGATCCTCCGAACGGAGGTATATTTAGAGCAGACAATCCTTCGGAGCAGATTGCTCAGTTTTCTCAAGACGATATAAATAAGAATTTGGTGTTATTCAAACATCAAGGGAAAGAATACGGGAAAATGGCGTTCTGGATCTCGGACGGATTATTTGATGTAAATGGCAACTTAGAGATTCAAGCTTCACCGCCGTTTATTAGAATGTATCCAACAAATGGTTCTATTGTCGAAAATGGAAAGGCAGTTGTTATCACCACAAGAGATATGCAGGTATTGTTATCACTTTCATCATCATCAAAGAAACGTGTAAAAATAATGACAAACTGCGTGAACTTTTATTAAACATTCGGGACTTGAAAACTTCGATGTGCTTCGGTTATTGTTAACGATACGCGAATGTACTACGACTGTAGTAAGACAGAGACAAAGGCCGATATTACCCGATACCCGAATGTTTAACTAAAAGCTCAAGCGTGTCTTGCGGTTGTTTTGAGCTCCCGATTTTTCGCATGCAACTGTGCCGAAATATGGGGAGCTCAAAACAACCCCAAACTGCGGTAAGAATATGTCTAACTATAGTATTGTCAAAAACCACGGAATCTTAAAAAGTTATATTGACAAACTGTAATTTATAGGTTGACACAAACATGAACTGTCTGGAAGAAGACATTCGTTATGAAATAATCCAAGAGCCCAAACATGGAGCTATAGAAGTGGGAGAGGGCCAAGGTGCTTACACATTTACCCAACTAGATGTAGCGGCGGGTAGAGTGGCTTATAGACATAGGGAGCCGAAGACACCTTCTGATCAAATAAGGTGAGTTTACGTCACTTTTCTAAACTGAGATACAGCTATGTCAAACGTAAATTTTGTTTTATTCCACTTGTTCTAATTTGTGATTGAAATGCGAGTGTTAAACATTTTAATGCTCTATACGAGATTCTAGACTACTCGGACGCATAGCTGTTCTAAAACCAGCCAAGTACGGATCAGACCACTATTTGACTTTATTAGACTGTCATTGTTCGCTTCAGATTTTTTTTTTTTTTTTATGTATAACTAAACCCGCATTTGACCTCGATCTCGCCTGATGGTAAGCGACGATGAGGTCGACGATGGAGCACGCGGGTCCAGTAAATGCCTATTCACTCTGGCCTTGAAGATCCCAAGGTTGTAGGATTCGGGAAATACAGACGCTGGCAGGCTGTTCCATTCCTTAGCCGTTCGCATAATGAATGAAGAAGCAAATCGCTTCGTACGAGCAGATGGGATATCAACAACATAAGGATGGAACCCTTCCTCGCGCCTGGTAGTCCGAAGGCGGAATGGAGATGCTGGAATTAGGTCGTGCAATTCCGATGCGCACTCTCCGAAATGTATCCTATAAAATACCGATAGACAGGCAACCTTGCGCCGATGTTCCAGACTTTGCAGTCTAGCTTCCACCAGCGATTCGTCACCTATAAGGCGCTTAGCGCGTTTCTCCACCGAGTCAAGGGCAGCCAGTTGGTATTTAGCTGAGCCGTCCCACAGGTGGCAGCAGTACTCCATGCACGACCGGGCTTGAGCTTGGTAAAGGTTTAAAAGCTGTCCCGGCGTGAAGTACCGCCTAACCTTACTCAGGATGCCCAATTTTTTGGCTGCGGTCTGAGCTTTTGACTCAATGGAGCGCCCAAAGTTGAGATTGGAAGTCAGATCCAATCCCAAAAGGCTGAGGTGGTCAGTAATCGGTACGGATACATCCCGGAAAGTCGGAGTCAGGTGGAAGGGACTCCGTTTAGCGGTGAATAGACACGCCTGCGTTTTTGAGGCGTTAAACTTGACCAAATTGGCATCGCCCCAATCGGCCACGGCTTTTAAGGTCAAGTCGATACGCTCAACCATGGCCTCTCTTTGAGTCTGGATTTCACCAGCACCAGCGCGCGCAACAGGAAGATATCTCTCCGTAACCGTGCTGTCGTCTGCGTACCCAAAAATACCCGATATGAGCAGATCATTTATGTGCAGCAGGAATAGGGTTGCAGAGAGGACAGATCCTTGTGGAACTCCGGCGTTGATAGCCAGTTGGTCAGACGAGCAGCCATCTAGGACCACTCGTATTGACCGTTCACTCAAGAAATCCGCGATCCATATGCGCAAACTGGCTGGGATTCCATATGAAGGAAGCTTGCTTAATAGGCTACCGTGCCAGACCCTGTCAAATGCCTTAGAAATATCGAGTGACACGGCAAGAGCTTCACCGGTTTTCTCAATGGCTTCGCCCCAGAAGTGAGTGGCACGAACCAGAAGGTCCCCAGTAGACCGGTTTTGGCGAAAACCATACTGTCGGTCACTGAGGCGATCGTTACCTTCTGGGTGTGCCAGGAGCTTGGTGTTCAATACACGTTCCATAATCTTGCAGAGAATGGAAGTGATAGCAATGGGTCTATAATTGGCGGGGTCAGCACGGCTACCTTTTTTGGGCACAGGCTGCACGTTAGCAAGCTTCCAGGACTTTGGAACTTGACCAGTCTTTAGGGAGAGGCGAAACAGGCGCAGATCATATTGTTCAAGTTAAATGTACCACTTTTACAAGTATCAGCTATAGTAAAGTGCTGTGAAGTTGTGCGGATTCGGTGCGCAGTAGCATAAGATTAGGTACAGTCAATAAAGAGCACTTTCCGTCTTAAAATACGCGAAGAGGCATGCGCTGCTATATTCACAGCATTTTAGTTATGTGCCGATACTTCCATCCAAGACCACTAAAACAATCTGCAAGACTCCTAACTCTTGAGTTCAATAAATATTAAATGACGTAGAAATAATACTGTTTTTTTTCTTACACAGGTTTAAAGTTATGTGCTTAGATACGTGGGGCGAGGGTGTTTACCCTATCAAGATATTTCCGTCCAGCTACTGGGAACCGCTCAGGGAG
This sequence comes from Hofmannophila pseudospretella, assembly GCA_947369225.1. Classification (NCBI taxonomy): domain Eukaryota; kingdom Metazoa; phylum Arthropoda; class Insecta; order Lepidoptera; family Oecophoridae; genus Hofmannophila; species Hofmannophila pseudospretella. The sequence goes on from OX376311.1 coordinate 15,859,857, forward strand.
ACCACAAATAGACCGCTGATCGTGGAAGAGTCCACGAGCGTCAATATTACTAAAGATGTGTTGGAGGTATTTTTTCTTCTCAGTCATAAATATCATACTAATACACTTGCTCGTTCAATGATCTAAATGCCAATTTTTCAACAGGTAATGCACCCGGAAATTGAGCCATCAAACATAGTATACAAAGTAACTGAAGGCCCCTACCACGGTTGGCTCGAAATCACAACTACACCTGGAACTATTGAAGTCGAAAACTACAATGAGGAACCTGTCCACACAAGAGTTTTCGATCAGTCGACGATAAACGTCAATCGACTAGTGTACGTACAGTCAGGAGTGAACCGTACTCGAGACAAAATCAAAATGGACGTCACTAATGGTATAGTGTGGTTACGAGACGTGGAATTAACCATTATTATCATCCCAGAGCACTTTTATGTGGTCGCGACGAATCTGACGGTTGTCGAGGGTGAATCAGCTAGTATAAGGCCGGATTTATTCCGAACTGCCACTGAGTATTATAGAGGGAAGGTAGTGATGTACAAAGTGGTTGAGAAACCGAAATTTGCCAAGATACTCATGGCGGATCAAGAGTTAAACTTGCTACCAGTATTGAAACTCAATTCTGGAAATATTCAGGTATGTAAAATATCCTTTCTTGTGCCGATTTTAACTACGAACTTTTTTGCTCCTCAAAACGCAAAGATACTTACTGTACGCTCGCGAGTTTCGTACAATACTATAGCTTGACCACGGATGCCGTGCCGCGCCTTGGGTGGCGACAGACATGCGGGGGGAAAGAAGCGGGCGGGCCTGATATAGTGCAGCCAATGGAGCGGGCCGCTCCGCCCCCGCGTCTCGCCGCGCAGCTACCTAAGGCGTGGCGTAGCATCCGTGGCCAAGCTGATATTGATATTGGTGACAAGTCTACTGTGATCTTTTAATGGAATTAAAATTGTATGTTGACCGTTTGTATTAATCCATTCCCTTCCATTCCGACTTCTATTTCCAGTATACGAACGACGGCTCCGAAGAATCATCAGATTCCTTCAAACTGATCGCCATCACCGAGAACAATAAAGAGAGCGAACCATTCTACGTGCGCGTGAATATCGTTTCCGTGAACGATGAGACGCCTATAGTCGCAGCGAATACGGGCCTATGCGTGTGGGAGGGCGGCACCTTCACTTTCACCAGAAACGAGCTGTGTAAGACGTTTTGTTGCCTCATCATATAGCTAATATTCAATGAGATGTAACTATAGACTTGAAGAAATAACGTAATTAAAGAATTTAATTAGCGCAATCCCATATAATGTTTATGAAACAAGAAATGATAATTTCTCTATTAATTTAATCTGATACGGCATGCTTATGTAAGTTGATTAAAAATTACAAAGTATGATGTGGCAATATCAACAACAGAATAGTTGAACAAAATTGTGTCAAGTTTCTATTTTCATTACAAATGTCAAAATACAATGTATTTCCTACCCACAGATGTGAACGACATCGACACTCCGCTTGAGAACGTCACCATAAGAGTTGTGGATATTGTGTCTGGGTATATCGCTAAAAAGGGAGACTTAGACAACCCGGTCGACCGCTTCACTCAGGCTGATATCGACAACGGAAAAGTCATATTCGTGCACAGAAGTAAATATACAAGGGATTTGAAGGATTTGTTTATGATGACAATTATGGATCGTTCTCATAATGCAAATTACCTTTTCTTTTTTCAGATGGCTCGAAAGGAAAAATGATATTCAATGTCACAGACGGTTTACATGAATTATCTAAGATTACTTTCCTCATATCCACGAAATCAGTTTCGTTAAAACTGATTAGAAAACAAAATCTTCGCGTATTTCCATTGATGAGAGAACCCCTGAATAATTACCTGCTTATGTCGAAATGCTCGGATCTTTCTAGAACTGTTGTGTATAAAATCGATAGAGTGCCGGCTCTCGGTCGGCTTATGATGGTGGGTGGAGATAATCATCAGAGATCTGTCAAACAATTCACCCAACAAGACGTGAATGACTCCTTAGTATATTACGAACATACCCATCCATTCTCAGATCTTTATACTAACGATTCCTTCATTTTTACTGTCGAGGCAGCCTTGGCAAAACCTATCACGGACCAAATATTCAATATCGATATATCGGTATCCTCTGGCGGACTTGCTAAGTTTGTTTACGTTTCACAATTAAAAGTTGAGGAAGGCGGTAAAGTTCCTATAGTGGTCAACGTGACTAACGTTATTGCATATTTAGAAACACAGGCGGGGCTGAGGCAACCTCAAGTCGAAGCCCAGTGGACTCCACCGAGCCACGGCGAACTCAAACCATACATGACGTCCTTGACTCAAATGCAGCTCGAAGGTGGTGTAGTAAACTATGAACACGATGGTTCTGATACATTACAGGACAAGATTGATATGTCGCTGTATCTACTACCAGATTATGTGCTTTTGTGCAATGTCACGATACCAATATACATAACTCCAGTTAATGATCAACCGTTTAGACTGTTGACTGATGCACCACAAATACAAGTGGTGCAGGGAGAGAATTATACGATAACTAAGAACGATTTGCTGACGGAAGACGCGGATACTGGCCCTTCAGGAATACTATACGATATAATCAGTGGCCCAACACAGGGCAGGATCGTTATGTTAGATAAAAATCAGACTATTGACGAAGCTCAGTCAATAAGTAAATTCACTCAAGAGGATATAAACACCGGCAAAATTATATATGAACATTCAGGAATGTTGCAAACGGCTACGTTTTATTTTAGGGTTTGGGATGGGCAATTTAAGCCGACATACACTGTTTTTACTATAGACGTGATCCCAGTTATACTGAACGCTACCTCAATGCATCCCATCCACTTACAACAAGGACATAACGTCGCAACTGTGACCACAGAACAAATATACGTGGAAACGAATGCCAAAAAGTCGAAGGTTTGGTATAACGTAACTCGCCAACCACAACATGGAATGATCTATGTTGGTAGGAATCCAGTGACATATTTCTCTCATAAGGATCTGATGGATAAAGTAGTAATTTATATGCAAAATGACATGACGACTGCAAACGACAGTTTTGATCTTATAGCTTACGTCCATAACAGTAATTCGACTCCTCCGTTTACCATAGAAGTAATTGTACAGCCCCTGATGGCTTTAGGAGATTTGAGAGTCGACAGTGATAAAGCTAAAATCACTCTAAATATTATGGATGCCACCGGTTTGGCGACACTTACAGCTAGTGATCCTGTGTACACGATAATACGCAAGCCTAGATACGGCACGATTAAGAAGATAATTAGAAGCTCAGGGGGGAAAACTAGTGCAAGAGAGAGGGAGATAGCGTATTTCACTCACGAAGACGTTAAAGCCGGGCTCATATACTTCGTTACGAAGAAAAAATTGACTGAACTAAATGGTATTGAAGACAGTTTTCGGTTCTTATTGGCAGCTACTATATTCCAGCCGGCAGCAGGAGAGGTTAAAATCTATTTTGGCTATCGACCAAAGAAGAATCTTCCAGGGCCTAATGATCCTGAAAGTCACGAAGGTGTGCCGGTACGTGAACTTTTCATGTGCCTATAATATCCGTTCATAATACTTATCGTACAATAGCTGATATAAAGACTTATTTCCTATGTTTTATTTCCTGCAGGTAGCGAATGGTGAAACAGCTTCGTACTACATGATGATCTTGATGGCGTTATCCGGTACCATTCTTGCCATCGTCGTTATATTTGGCTTGCTGAAATGTCGGCGGTACCTCATGCGAGATCAGAACGCTTTGGCAAAAATCCACGGGCAGAGTCAGGGAGTAGCTCCGATACCGCTGCCGCGGCCACCTGACCATCTCATGCCATCGCCTGCACAGGGCACACCGCCCATCAAACGGTAATTTTTGTTCAAAAGCATTGAAGTGTACAGTGGACAACACCTCAGGCTTATACCCTTAAGTACTTTGTCGCTTTAATTTATTTGACACATTCATACGTATGTAAAGGAATCATAATAAAATCTTATTGCGACAAGGTTGTACAGAGTATAGCTTGATGTGTCTTCAAGACAACTCTGTTTTAAAATAGATTAGCCACGTTTTTTAGAAAATAGTGTCGGTGGTGTTTTCGTTATAAAAAATTACAATTGTGACCGTTAGAAACCACGTAGTGACTGAAAGAGCCGCCTCTCGACTCGAGATAAAAGTCTGGTCTGCCTCGAGAGTGTCGAGGTAGACTTGTCTTTTCATTAAAAAAGCAAAAATTTGCGAGACGTTTCTCGGCTATTACCTGAACCGTCTAAAAGGACCATGAATAGGAGATAATCCTGCAATGTTTTACCACTATAGATGCCACTAGCACAATGGTACGTAGCCAATCAACATCTAGATACATTCCTTTCCACCAATCTTTCAGACTCGCGCCACGATGTCTTAACTGATATTTTAGATCTACTATTTTTAAATGGCCATATGATGCCATGACATCATCACAATTTTACTATAGCTTTGAGAAATTAAATTAAATTAACCCAAATAAAAAATGTTTAGTTTTGCTTTTATGTTTACGGAGTGTGCTCGTGGTTCTATCTACGCAACGCTTTGCGTTTTATGTCCTGTTATGGGTTCGCGAAACGATCAATTGCAATTGATAATTAAAGAGAGACGGCGCATTATAAAGAAGCGAGAGGCGCCTACAACCTTCTCGCTTTTTTGTATTGCGCCATGCTCTCCAATTGTCAATCTCCTGTAGCCTTTATAAATCTTTCTCAGATACGTGTCGTCGGAGCAATCTGTGCACACGAACGCTAGCACGCCGCTGCCGTCAGGCGGTAGCGTGGCGTGCAAGGTGACGCCGCTCGCAGATGCGACGCTGCCGGATCTTAACGCGAGGTACCCGTACGGCGCCGACGATCACACCGATGTGAGTACCACCAGCCTTTGGTTCACGACAACTGCTCGACACGGAGTTTGGCAAGTCTTTGTCTGTCACAAAAAGAGAGTACAATGGCATCTATTTCGGGGTGGCCGGTTGTAACGAAAAGTCCCGCTTAGCGTACACAGTTTCGTATGTGAGTGAGCGTGAGTTTCATTTAGGTTTCGCTTTTGGCGGTCACCCCGGAATCGAAGCCAATGCCGCGGTATCGCGTGATCTCATAAACATATGGAGGCTCTATAGCGAGGCGGTAGCGTTACGCAGTTGATAAGTATACGTTGCTTTATTTTATTGCCGCGGCGATGCGATATGTATGCTATAAAAAGCATGAGAATGTCGATAGTGTTAGGATACCGGAAACTCATACGTGAGATGAGCTCGATTCCAGATGACGAGAAGTGCCAGTGACTGCTCTGACGGCCAAGGAACATAATTTGGGAAAACCATCATGAACGATCTGCATCGTGAATCATATATTCCGGTGGTCGTGCAAAGGGAGACCGACACGTGCCTTTAATGTTTTAAACGACCAGTTTCCGCTTTCTATTTTATACGCTATTTTTATCTTATTTTTAACAGATCTGATAGTCGATCTTGGTCTATTTTATTTATACATGTTTTTATGTTATGTAAGGCCGAAGACTGGAGCAGTTACGAAGCCAGCGAGTCGGCGTACCCTAGCCGCGCCGGAGGGGTAGCTCCGAACCCAATGCTGCGACGTAACCAGTATTGGGTCTGACCCGCGGACTCCGCTACACTGCCGAGGGCGCCAAAACCAGGTAATTGCTTTGCTTTTGATAGATGACCGGTTTTTTAAAACTATTAGAAATAAAAAGGGACAATACGGTTAAGGCACTGAATCGGTTCTACCCCTGAGATTTTGTAAAGACTTTTAGTTTACTTGGATTGAAGTGTGAAGAAGAAGAACGATGTATCATTACAAAATGGAGAGCCTAAACTCATTTGACAATCTCTTTTATGGTGAGAATCATTACTTCACTCCAGGTCACCGCTAGTAATCGAGTTTAAGGGTGCCTTTCGAACAGAGCTGTGCGAGATAGCGAGGCATTAAGCGATGAAAAAATCCGCCAATAGGATCGCGCCACTATCACGTCATATCAAGTGACGAATAAATAGCGTGATTTTTTTCCTCGGTCATCGCCTCGCTACCTCGCACAGCTCTGGGCGAAAGGCACCCTAAGCATTATAAATTTATAACCGAGCAATGGAAATATGTTTCCAGTGATCCTCACGACGCATCACGACAAATGCGTGACCCTACGCCGTCGCCCTCACCAACGGCGCGGTGTCGACCTAGTTCCTACACCTTTTCTACTCAGCAACTACAGGGTGGCTCACAAGCACGACAGTTGCGAAATTACATTATAAATTGTTTAAGCAATATTGTGACCGTTCCCGCTGTAATTTTAGTGAAATGCCGCATTTGTGACTGTTTTTCATGTTGATGTGTTGAGATAGCAGTAGTATATGTTGCAGGTATAATGAAAATAGTCACTTTGGAATACAAATTGATTGTAGAATTGGCGAATTTGATGATCTTCATCAGAACTGATAGCTTTTTCTAGAATAATACTTTACTGGCATCACCAGGGACCGGCAGCGGTTACCTAAACCCATTTTGCAACACATGCAAAACTGAACACAAAACGCATGCCGTTAACTTGTTAAGGTAGAATCTACAATTCATTATTTTGATCAAATACCGGATACCGAAATCGTTATTTTTCAAAAATATTGTAGATTCTACTTTAACAGCACATACGAGTACAGTCTGGCAAAATAGAGTAGATAATAAATAATAGCAACACTTACTGAAATAGAATGGAAATGTCATTATGATTTGATATCAAAGTATGGAAAGTTGCCATTATTTATTATCATATAACATTGCTATCTAACATTATTGTAAAGAAATAGGTTAATATTATAGATGTGTGCCATGCCTAATTACTTACCTCATCCCTTTATACAAACTATTTCGATGTTGCATTTGTTTAAACTCTTGTTTTCGTTTTAATAAAGGGCCGTAGCTTATTATTGCGTACAATGAAGGACTTTTCATGCTGTATCATTTTTATCATGAATATGACAAAAATATGGATAGTAAATATTTGCAAATACTTTTAAAGGAATGCTATGGAAAGAGCTATGCTCGGAGTATCTCTGCTGGATCGAATCCGAAATGAGGAGATCCGGCATACAAAAGTTACCGACATAGCTCATAAGATTAGCAAGCTGAAGTGGCAGTGGGCCGGTCACATCTGTCGCAGAACCGACAACCGCTGGGGTAGACGAGTTCTGGAGTGGAGACCGCGTTTGGGCAAACGTAGTGTGGGACGACCCCCTGATAGATGGAGCGACGATCTGCGTAAGGTGGCTGGCAGCGACTGGATGAGAAGAGCCGAAGATCGGGCTCAATGGCGCGCCCTGGGAGAGGCCTATGTCCAGCAGTGATGATGACTTTAAAGGATAAAAAAGTATTTGCAAATATCTTAATCCTTTTTATACTGTTTATATAAAAAGGATTTAGTCTGATTTGCCTCATTTTTTTCAATATTATGGTATGTAATAACTATGATAGATACTTGCTTTTGTGACAATGTACACATTCTTTTTTATATTTAGGGCCCTCCACTATTTGACAAGTGTCCTATTTAAATTTTTTAGTCGTGTTTGGTTAGAATAAGATGAGTAAGAAATCACTGACGTGTGCATCAGCCTGATTATAAATAGTAGAATTTAAATAATGGTAAATTTTACAGCATGGTTTGGTAATGGTATCAAATGAGCGACCGGAATCCGGACTTTACGGCCCCGCTCTCTGGAGCTAACCCAAGCTAGGAATATGTATACCTTAGGGGAAGATATGTCTCGTAACGCTACATATATATGTTATGTAATGTTACATATATGTTATTTAAAAGTATTGGGTCTTTATTTCGCCCGTCCGGACGCCGACTTTTTCGCCGTCTAAAGATGTCATCAACAAACGCATCTAAGACGCTCTTAATTTCATTAATTTTAGTAACTTTATAACTCTAAATTAAAAATTTAAGAAACCACCGACGTACCATTGTGGAGATCCCCTTACTTTATCCTGCTCATCATCATGTCCTCAAGGTTCCAGATTTGGGAAGGTCATGGTCATAAACATTTGAGCTCAAAGTCGAACCACCTATCTGTTACCGTTTCAGAGATCCCATCATACTCCAACATCCCAAGATACTCCCAAGATCTTATAACCACTGTTCAATTTTTCATCTGACATAGCTAAGAACATCCAGCAGGTTAGACCTGCGGCGCCTGAGGGCGGAGTACGCTCCGGGCTTCGGCCTCGCCATGGGCTATCATTAAATGCCTAGCTCCACATCATTTTCATTAATTTTTTGGCCGCCATCTTTAATTATTTTTTTCTTGATATGTTTTGGGATTCCCTACAACTTTAGTTCGAGAAAACCGCATCTAATTCCAATTTTTATCAGACCTAGCTAGGAACACTCTCTTCAAAATTATCTATTAAATTAATAAACCCGGTCCAAATCGGATCATCCGTTGTTAAGTTATGATGCCACAGACAAACAGACAGACAGACAAACGTGTCAAACTTATAACACGCCCTCGACCGGTCGGGGGTTAAAAATGATGAATTTGTATTGGTTAAATAAGTTAAACAAAAGTCATCAATGTCCTCCACAGAAATCGAAATCCTAGCGCCCTCTCCTCTAGAACAATGACGTAAGTAAACCCCCCCCCCCCCCTCCTTCCTTTTTTTTAGAAATGCGTACCGTAACTTCAGGAATTCAAACAGGGTTATTAATGCAAGCCTAAAAAATAACACAAGTCAATTTTATCACATGAACCTTGACGATTTAAAAGAAAATCTACATTAAGTTTGTTGTTTTTCGATTGATGCGCGTTCGATCGTTCGTTATACTCAGTAAAATCAGACGGTCAATGGAAATGAATAAATACCCTAAAACGACTTTCCAAGTGTGTTTCAATCAAAATGACAAAAAGTAAACGTTTTCTAATTAACGAACATATTGGACCACAGTGTTAATTATTTGCATTTTCAATCATCGCATTTTACTGCGAATTTTTCCTCCACATTTGGCTTTGCAATTTTTACAGGTTGTATCCGAAACTTCACTTGATTGTTACAATAGTGTTTACTTTTCTTGGCGTTTTGATTAGAATAACTTGACTGTGGGTGACTAAATATTATTTCAGTGGACGTTTATTCCAAAACAGCGCAATTGTACGTACAAATCATGCCAAGAATAGTGCCAAATTTTCATATACAAAAGATATTTTATTCTTATTTGTTAGCTATTTTACATAGATTAATAATTATACCCTGACCAGGAATATAGAAACCCTGGCAACAGGGCGCTATTGGTAGTTTTACAATCTGTGTTATGGACTTCACTATGAAAAAAATAATAGTATCATTTCATTTTTTTTTCTTATTCTTCTTATTTAATTCCGCAATGACGAGGGCTTCTATAGCCCTGGTCAGGGTATACAATTACATATTATCTGTTATATTATTGACAATTTAATTTAGTTTAAGAGTTTATAACGAAGCTTTGCCATATTATTTAAGTTAAAATGAATGGAATATGCTACTCGTAATTTTTAACAATTGTTGTAGAGAAGTAATATACCTGTAATATTAAAACTGAAGTTTGTGCCAATAGAAATGCAGTCAATCAGATTTTTATACCACTACATACAATCCAAAAAAACCTTCAGTAATTTTTACTATATTAGTCCCAGCAATTGAAAAGCAATAATGTACCTATATTATACGTTCAATATATTTCCTTCCAAGCTACAGAATCACAATTATATTTTATTAATATGTACATTAAAGTGCCTAGTTTAGATTGGTGATGTTAAGGCTATACCGAGTTTTCATAGTTTGTTTTAAGGTAGATTTCATAGCGTTTATAGGAATAAAGTATATTATTTAGTTAATTATACGAAATATTAAACTATTCTATAACCGGTTTAGTGCCAAATAACACTAGTACTTAACTAAAAGCTGCTCAACATGTTTTGGTAGCTGGTTTAATACCATATTACTTCTTTTCTGAACTGAATTGTATTTCTTACTGTTAGAAGATGTAAACTGTTGATAAGAAGTAGATAATGCCGTTTGATAGATATATGATGCCATTTTTACACCTACTTATTTTGCTAATGACGATATTTTTCATAGATTATAACATTCATAAATAGATTAGGAGAATCCTTGCAGTAACGTCATTAAACTTTGCTTAGGAGAATCCTTGCAGTAACGTTATTAAACTTTGCTTAGGAGAATCCTTGCAGTAACGTTATTAAACTTTGCTTAGGAGAATCCTTGCAGTAACGTTATTAAACTTTGCTTATTTTACTCTCTGCGACTATAATATAATGTGCCGTCTTTCCAATTTCTATAATTAAAAAACTCAAGTTTTGTCATTTTATATTGCAGAAATTGGACAGTAAATGTAAGTACATTACTTTGGGGGCCGGCTGTTCAAATGAACTACATAGGTACTGACTGACCGACTGTAAAAGACAAAACTTCACTGTTCATATAGATTATACATATAAGACGTACATGTTGATGATTGGTACTGATTGATTAATCATACTATGACCAAGAACACGCCTAATTTGTACAAGTTGAAACTTAGTATTGATTGATTAATCATACTATGAGGAGCCTAATTTTAAATAGCAATCATAGAGCCCCTATATGCATTTACACAGAAATTATGTAATGATTAAATTCCTATGTGCCATTTAAATAAAAAATATGTTGAGTTTTGGATTACCTGTTTGGTTTGTATGTGACGATGTGAAATCAGTATTGTGTATTAATTTGCTACCAATTAGGTAGTTAATGGTTTTATAATAAATAATGATAAACTAAAAAAAGGTTTTTGAACTGAAACTCCCTTGTTTTCTATTAAATTTATTTTAATACAACTTAGATATATTTTGTATTTGCAATTAGCTACCATTATCTACTATTTTAATATTATCTACGCGATGCATTTATATAAAAGTATACAAATCATCACAATTATTGTTACTAATAAGTACTTAGGTATTCGTCAATTCCCCATCCGTCGCTATTTTTATGTATTTTGTCTATATTATATTGTGTCGGCTATTTTCAGTCTATAGATAAACATATAAATAATTTCCGGCACATGAGGCATTCCATCTTAGTCTTCAAGGTTAGCAGCGCATCAAAAACCCTCTAATATTAATAAAGTGAGGTGAGATGTCTATGGGCGACGGTGACCACTTACCATCAGGTGGCCCGTTTGCTCGTCTGCTCTCCTTATTTAATAAAAATAAAAAACTGTACCTACCTATGGGAAGATAATAAATACCCAATCATAATCACATGCTTGAAAAGCTATTAAGGGATATTTTTAGGGGTAGACTAAGATTTCTTTAAGTAAGTGTTACTTAACTATATATACTGTGTCACAGTATTTTCAGTCTAAAGTACCTAATCAACACCACCTGGTATTTACTTTCGACATATCAAGGTAGGAGTTTTAATTGACGATATTTTAAGTGTAGAATGTATAGTTCCTTTTTGTATGGGTTAGTCCACCTCGAGCTTTCTGAAGTTGCCTGTGAGACCCCGCATGGCGTCGCCGACCGCGTCTGCGCCGGCGCAGGTGTTGGCGCCAGCGCGCAGGGCAGAGACAGCGCCCTCTCGCGCCGCCTCGCTGTACATCTCTAACCGAACTGCCATTTTGTCGTTCAGCAGAATGATATCCCGCTTTCTTGATAATTCTTCTTTCCATAGCTCTGTAATTTAGGAAAATTGAATAAAAAGAATAATAGCTACATATAATTGTAAATTCATAGTAGGTATTGTTATATCATTGCAAATCTCATTTAGGGCTCCCTCAATGCCGAACTGAGCGCCGACGAGCTCTGACGTGCACCAACCATCTATCGGAGTTTGGCGTCGCAAATACTTATTATTCAATTACTATATAGTATGTACTCACCGTCAGCTTGTCATTGGGAGAGCCATAACACATTTTTATTACAATATTTGCAAATTCTAACTTTATAAACATATGGCTCGATTATACCTAACTAGCGCCACCAATCAAATAAAAATAATATATTTTATTTAAAAATAGTAATTATCATGAATAAAAAATATAATAGAAGATGTATTTCTTGTTCGGTTGGTGGCGCTAGTTAAGGTACAATTATTGATATCAATGCATAGATCTTACCAATCATTTCCTTCATTGGCATCACACCACCATACTCCTTCGGCAGCAACGCCTTGTCGATCTCAACCTCATCTAGAGAGGTACTCAATCGCACTCGTTTCCGTATCTTGTCGGAGATCAGAGCCATGCCGAAGTCCAGCGCAAATTTGATGGTAGCGTGGACTTTCACGCCGTAGATTTCCTTATGCCTCAATGGGATTGTTCGCTGGAAATTGTAGAAAATATTCCATCATTAATTTCGCCAAGTCTGAAATACTTATCTAACTCTGAAACTGAAATAAGTAGGTACTTTGTACATCGGTAACGGGGTCGTACATAGTTGCTGTCAAAGGAGAAGGCGATTGTATCGCCTGGAGCCTTTACTGTGCTAGTGGGTTGTTAAATCACTTTAAATACGCACTAGAGAGATAATCAATAGATCCGAATAGTCATTCCCAGAACGAGGACTCTCACGTACACAGCGTACTGTACATACCTGTACCTATGATTTGCAAGGATGCGTCATCAACCAATGCCAGACAATAGCACAAACTTTACCGTTAAAAAATATTTCATTTTAAAAAAAATTATGTTTTCGCATTTGCACATCGAAATACTGTTTTAAGCATTTTTTTTATTGCGAACTTATTAAAAAATAATTTAAAACACGAATGTCAGAATGTGCAATTCGGTAAAAATGGCAACCCAAATGACATACCTTGACATGTCATGCAAACCGTAATGGTTTTGCCTGGTGAAGTATGAGCCATCTTGTGCCATGCTCGATATTACAAATGCTTATAAAACTACCTCTCCATTCTTGACTATCCGCACAGCTTCTTTCGGTGTGAACAGCGTGAGGTGGGGGAAGCTGACCCCGGACCCGTCAGCGAAGTGCACCAGGCCCCGAACCTGGCACTCCTCGTCCTCCATCAGCGTCTCGTAGCAAATGCCCATCACACGGCACATGTCTTGGTTCGTATACTTGTACGGGTCGAATACACCTACGGGTAAAAGTTTTTAAATTAAGTTGGTTTGTTAGGTTCGCGACCCATGGGTATTTTTTTGACCGTGGACTCACCGGTGGGTCATATTGATGGGTCCACGAGTCTTGAACCGTTTATTATCTTCGCAGCTTCGGTGCAATCAATTAAGTATTTATTACGTGTGAAGCGACAAGGGCTCCATGGATTAATATGATGATTCGAAAGGCTCCATGGATTAATAGGATGATTCGAAAGAAATATGTAAATAATCTACATATTGCGACTGTTGATTTTATTTAATGTAACACCTGCTCGAGAAGTGACTTTTTATTAACTGTTGATGGTACGGTAACGTCACATTACAATAAATAATTAAAATTTGTTTAATTTTGTCTGTAATTTTTATTTTCTCGCATGTGTTACATTAAGTATCGTACGTTTCACGTGCGCGAGGACCAGGTATCAAACCTCGTGTATCACAACCCTCGCTTAGACTCGGGCTAGAACTTAACACTCGGGCGACAATTTGGCCCTTAGTGCACTTGTTACATAATGTAATAAATTGAATTGAATTAATATTATTTACTTACAATTAGTGCTGGATATGAGAGTATGTATGGTGGTGTAAGTGCTAAAGCTGTAGTAAAGCATGTACTTTTTTTTTTGTCTATTTTAACAAATAAATAAATTGTTTTCATATTTTGCATACAACATTTTACCTGTACTATAGCAATAGCATATATGAGGAATATTATACATAAATGAAACTATTGCATCATGAATACTGGTATAAACAGAGTTGAATATCTACCAGGTCTGTAAATGACAACACGGCGACCGCCTTTATCTTTGAATGGACTCACAAAAATGTACCTGAAACATTTAACATATATTTTAGGTCTAAGGCGTTACTGCTTAGTCAGATTATGATATATATTTTGTTTCGGCTATTTATAAACGTTTTACGACACACTGGGGTTGGATTATTAATGGATCGCTGACACTTATATCGGACAGTAGCGGTTTCTGATTACCGTGATCCTATCTATGTTAGTGCCACCAAAAAATACTGTGGTGCCACTGCCATCACACCAAATTATCTGTAAAGTGGAATTTGGAACTTTGTTTCTGCATCGGTATTGGCGCCATCGCTAAAGTCGTTACGGCCGTTTTAGCAACTGAATTTCGTATCTAGTTGTGATAGATCTTTTTTCTCCTATGGTGGTGGCAGAATTTGGAACGTTTTTCTGCATCGGCAGTGGCGCCATTGCTGAGTTCCGGATAGCTTGGTGGTATCCTAATGTAAAGAGTGACTCTATTGTTCTAAGGAGTTTACATACCTACGCAGCAATATAATCGTATATCAGTTTTCGTCAGTCTATAAACATATCTAATGCGAGCCATGATGGTACGAGCCATGATCCACACTGTAGGCCCAGTGCAGATTGGTGGATTTCACATGCCTCTAGAAAACTTTAAGCAGGTTTCCTCAGTTTTCTTATTTCACACCTTTATAGTAGGTAGTCGGTAAATGTTGGTAAGTTTTCGAAAAAATCCGTACACGACATTGCAATGGTGGTTCCGAACGTCGCTGCAGCCCTCTATATAAAAATATTCTCTTACCCCAGGTTGATGAGCTCCATCATGATGGGAAGCTTGTAGTCTAACTGGTTGAAAGCTATGCCCCAAGACTGCCGTAGCAGGACGTATCGCTCGATGGCCTCTTGAGCCATGGGCACGCTGAATTTCTTTGTGCGAAGGAACCGTAGCATAAAATTGGCATCTGAAATATAAGTACATAAAAGGGGTTTAAAAAGTGATCGTGCAATTTAAGCAACACTAGGCGCGGTTAGAAACAGGATGGGTGACCGCACCACTACTCTGACAATAGGTTGGTCAATGGCGTAAGGGGACAGACCATGGGTAGACTAACCGTCACACCAGCCTGTCACAAGTAAGTGAGTACAATATGGATATGATAGGTGTGAATTATACGGAGTGTTCAACAGATGACATATAGAGTGAACACTTGCAGGGCAACTCAGCCTCGGCTTTTGCAAAGCAAAGACGCTTTTGTTTTCTACCTAAGATATATTATATAATGTTAAGTAACATAATGAAAATTTATAATTGGCAAATGTTATAGTAATATTTTATTATTTTTATAAGGTCAAAAAAAAGCTGTAAATTTAAGTATATAAATAAAATAAAATAAAACAACAATAAAATAGCATTTTCCATACTCATACTCATACCATTTATTGCTTTTCATGTGCTACAATACAATACAATCAGGTTTATCTACTTATGGAACAATTTGCATGTTCTATAGTAACAACAAGTACAAAAACGGATTCTCACCCATCCTCACAGCCATAAACTTGGGGTTCTGCTCCATCCAGCTCCTCAAGGCAGCCAGGGCTTGAGATCTGGAGTTATCAGTCTCTCTGAGTTCCTTTTCGGCTAAAACCTGAGTTTCCGCAGAGAGAGGACATTGGTACTCCTCGGCCGGAGTCAGGTAGCGTTTCGTTAGTCGACGGGACATTATGGAGCTGAAAAAAAAAGAATATTATTTCACCGAAATGCGTACGAATGCTTAGACATCCACACCCACCACACCCAACTATGTGTGGTGAATGGTATCAATTTAGAGTTATAAACAAATGTTAGTTTAATTTATGGATAGCGTATCCAATTTCTTACTGAAATGAAATACGCTATCCATAGATAAAAATTAGGGGTATTACCCGTGGTAGGTACAAGTTTTCTCTAACGCCAATAATAAACTTTGATAGGTGCATATTTAAAACGACGTACGACGTTATCCTTCAAGAGAAGACATCCAACGAAATGATAAACGGTCGGGCAAGTGCTCGTGTACCATTTCATAATCTCTGTGTAGCCAGAATACATATGTTTAACTCTTAGCATCCTTTTATGAAGCAAGATGTAGGTACCATGTACCTACTGTTCGAGGTACTGGTATCATTACAGTTTACATAATTAAATTGCGTCCGTCAAAAAGGTCCATTTTAAACCAATTGTTAACTTGTCTATCTCATGGACGGTATTAGGAACTTGAAAAGTGGCTAGAAAATTAGTCATATCCTCTACTTACTTACTTTAACTACAAATACTAAAACTTAATATATCTATAAATAGTTTGCAAATGTTTTGTGTTCAAATAAAACTAACAAAATGACCTTAGAATTCGGATCTCTATATAGAGCGATGCCCGACTCGTACTTGGCCGGTTTTTAATCAATCGACGACGAGAAATAGCTGCATCTACTTGCAACTTGCAAGTGATATTACTGTATCTGTCGGACCTCACGCAACATTGGGCAACTCACCACTGCATCGAGTCGCTTGGGCAACGTTATAAATTTTACGTTATGTAACGTTACATTCGGATACAGGCATTGCAGTACTGTAGTGTAGATAACAATGTATACCATTGTTTCGATTGTAACAGCCTCTTTATAGGGCACAGTATTCAATAAGTTACAAATTCGGCATTCGACTAGAAAGAAATTTAAAAAAAATCCAGTAAGCATTGGGTATAATGAATGCTACAATTTTTTTAATCTATCTATGGGTATATAGATTAGGGAATCCTAAAAAGAAATGCATACATACATATTACACGTAATCCATTCTAATTAAAGCATTTTCAAACGCTACCAATACCGTTAATAAAATCACATTTTTATAGTCTAAGATTCGGCTGTGTAGCTTTGGCGTAAGGCTTGCTTGGGGCTATAGGGAAAGCCCTATCCATAAAAGATATTAAGAACTACTGCTACAGCCTGTTCAAAAGTACAAGTTAGTACGAGTAGATCATCTCGTTAGTAGATCTTGCATACCACTAAAAGATTATTATACCTCTGATTATTCGTAAGTTGTGCAATGGACTCGTGAGTAAAATTGCGGTGTACAAATGTGTCAACGACTTATATTGCACTAATCCGTCATGTACCCTACACAGATGCAGTTGGGAAATGCAATACTGTGCATTAGATATAATTAAGTTTGTAGTTAGGTTACTATGTTAGCTGTATAAAAACAAAATTGCGTTTAAAATTACGCGGTTTACCACTAAAATTTATGTAACGTGGTCACTAACAAATTAAATGGAAGATGAGAGACACTTGAAGTTGTGTAACAAAACATAATTACATTTGACAACAACAATGTAGTTACAATGTATCGGTATATATAAGGAAATATCGGTCTCTACCTACCTACATGACTTTTGATTTACGATTTTTCAACATTTTCAAAATTCCAGAACAAAGCGTTATTATGATTACGAGTAGAATAAAACTTTTTTGGCGATCGCGGTAGTCCAGCAGTGAAGTCGTAGGAGCCACTCGTAGAATGATTTAGTGTTGAATAAAATAAAATTTGGTTTTTTTTAAATAATGTCAGCTTATACATACATTGTCCCAAAATACGGTACGTACTATTTACATGGACTCCTATTCTGTATGTCACTGTCCTGACCCCTGTACTTACTTGTTTTTTTGTTAAGACTTAGTTATTGTCAAATTGCAATAGTTTAAGTTTATTTCTTTATAACATTAATGATGTCTGGTTTACAGAATGATCCAAATCACCAGATATTCAGTCACTATATAGTTAGTTTAGTTTAATTTTAATGCTATACTCTCACATAGTTATTATAACTCACAAAAATCGGACTAGTAAATTCTAATATCTCAATTTGGTATAACTGAATTTCGTGTAAATGTAGCAACACCGATGTAGAGTGTTGTGAGAAGTTAGTTTATTATTTATTTATTTATTACAATATCCACAGTACTTAAATTTAATACAAAAAAGTCCATTAAAAAAACAAGTTAAGTTCGCACATGTAAACTCACTTCACACGTAAAATAACTAGGCGTAAACGGCTAGGTTTACTTGATAACGCTCAAAATATACCTATAAGCTTTATATATAATATATTATATTATATGATGTAAAATAAAATTCCTTTAAGTCTGATTTTATTTTTACTTACATTTCAAATTACAATTCATTCAAAAATGTTGTTAACAACGATATACAAAATTTATAAATTACCTCGATTTAATAGATTTCTCTAACTAAATGAACAAAAATACTAGTCAGAATTATCTCTGTGGACTAACTATGCATAATTTTAGCTATGTACCTAACCTATGACCTAATTAATATATATTCGAAGTCAATAATAATAAGTAAATTAGACTTTATTTTAATTTTTACTTAAATTTCAATTCATTCAAAAAAGTTGGTAACATCGATGTATGCAAAATTTAAAAATTATCTAGACTTTAAAGATTCCTTCAACTAAATGAACTAAAATACTAGTCTGAATTATCTCTGTGGACTAATTATGCATAATTTTAGCTATGTAACCTATGACCTAATTAATATATATTCGAAGTCAATAACAATAGATAAAATGATATATAACATTTGTAGACAGGTACAAGTGTGTATGTATAACAGTGTATGAAATCTTCTAATTTACAGACAAAAAACCTTCAGCTTCTGAAAGCTTTGTATTTACCTACATGTATATGTCCAAACGTAGTTAATCTAATAAACGAATTAAATTGACGAAATATAACTGAATTACCTAAATAGGCAGGTACCTAAGTTATATCTCTAGAACAGTTTAGAAAATGCTAACAAAAGTTTCCGAATTTTCTTTCCAGTGAAAACTTTACCAACCGTATTGTTTCGCAAAGCAAACTAATTCGCCACGCCATAAAAAAATAAAAGTTATAATAACTCACAGAAACTCGCGGGTTAGTTTTCCGCCGAAACTTCAAATGTCAAACTTGCGAATGGGTCACCAGGCCACTATCCACGTGCTCCTTCCTCTGTGATCTACGGTACTCTGATCTCGAATGCGCCCGCGCACGTTGTTTTTCTTTTCGAATATCGCCGCTAAAGTTGACTGGCTGGCCTCCGAAATAGATTTTCTGATGTTTTTTTCAAAACTAATGAAAGTTTTGCAACGGATGGATACATTTTTATTAATAAGTAAGGTATAAGCCTATGAGGTAAGTATCTCATCTTACCGCATATTATATTATATTTGTGTACGACAGATGAATAGATGTGGAGATAGATAAACACTTAAATTTTTATGAAACCTATAGTAAAGAGAGTCAGTCTAATGAGATGATTATGAGAACACCAGCCATTTTTATCCATGAAGAAATTTTACTTTGAATATGGTTTGTTACGCCAAATATTTGACCCTTTTCCTATGTTCAAACATTTTGAGTCATAAACTATCATTGTCCTCGACCTATATCTTTATATTCGAATCAGTATTTTTAACGAAAACCTCAACGGTGTCGGATATTTTTAGGACCTAATATTACCTGTATGTATCTAATATTACGGAATGCTACATCTTATGTTCGCAATTCAATTATTATCAAAGAGGATTAAGGTCGATTGTGATTCAGACTGCAGTGATTTTAAATGGCCTGTGGATTTCTGACAAATTCTCTTTAACATACGCTGCGGACGATGTCTCTACAATTTGTAGGTTTTACCTTCTTTACAAAATATTTTGTAATTAAGTAGATATTTCTGTTTATTGAGCTGTCACATTAAATATATAAACTTGACATTAATTAGTGCAGTTAAGTGTGGAAATAGCAATGTCGAATAACCTTAATTCACTGCCTTAATTAATTACTATGACATTGTTTTCATCCCAAAACTTTTTTATGAAAATTTAAATATTAATAATGATTCATTGTCTTGGAAGAATAAGAATACATATCACTCAGAATACTTATCTGTTAACATAACCAAGTTACCATGCATACTCTACACTGAATAAGTAGGCACTTAACTATCATTCGTAACCAATAACTAAATCTTAGTCTAGTTTTCTGATGTTTCCGAAATATTTAAAAATTCTCTTTTCGGTTTGTTGCAAATGTCTGAAACATTGTTGTAACATTTTTAAAACATTACTAGAAAAAGTCACTGGTCCGTTTAAACAAATACAATGCAAATTAACGAGTTCAACTTTAAAAGCTTGTCACGTCTCTGACGGTATGTTTCACATTATTCTAACCCATTCAAATGTTAGATGTGACACAAAATATGTTAATTAACCCAGTGGTGAAATTAGCGTAATTATGCCAAGCAAATGAAGAGTAATGTTCAAAACTGTAAGTAATTTCAGCAACAATGACCCTTGCACAAGACACTCTTCGAGAGAGACAGCTAGATGAAGATTGCTATAAGGCAGTTGCAACAGGAGACGCCTTCAAAGGCAAGTAAGTAGTAAGCAGTTACGTTATATTATTATGACATAACACGTCGAAGCCACTGACCCACTGACTGCAATAACGAACCTTAAAGGCGTTTTTGTGAATGGTGTCTTATGCGGTTGCTTAAAGCTGCATTGGATTTTTAGTCTTTTTGTATCAAGTATATTTATGTAAGGTAATTGCGCCTTTCTACGTTAATATCCACCCACGATTGTCTTTTGTCTCCGGAAGGTAGAAATCACCAGAACTCTACATTGAGTTAGAGACGCGTTCGTGAGTCAATTTCATGCCAATGTATAGGGTAGGGAGGAGAATAAAGATCTGTATTGATCACTCGAGGACGACTCGGTATCTATAAATATATTCAATTTCATCAACTGATATTTATGCATTCAAAAAGCAAAAACTTGTAGCGGAAGTTGTTATCAATACGGATTCACCCTATAAGTGATCAATAAATGAAAGTAATTATTACACTCTCGTATTATTATTATCTAATCTTATCATTATCTAATTATACGCAATAATTTTTCATTTACAGGAGTTGCCTGACATTTTTCAAATTACTAAAAAAAAATAGTTACAAAATTAAGTATAACTTTGAATCACAGAATCATTGTATGTAATGAATAATAACCATAAACATTGACCAATTCCAACTAAAATATTTGCTAAGAGCACTAAGTAAAAGACCACCGACAGCATTGCTCTCGTCTGACCAAGTTTCCATTAGAACTTTGCTACAGTCTGTCTTTACCCTCGGGGTTCCTAAAAACCTCCAGCGGAGGGAGGCGGGGAAACGTTTCGTTAACTTGTCTTGTAATGTGTAATATTATGCGCTTTGTCATACACAACCGGTGTGTTCATATATCTTATAGTAAGTCAAGTCATCGACACAACGAGTCGAGAAAGGAACTCGGCGAATGGGCCAAGGTTATATAAACGTGCAAAGGGCACTTTTGTTGACTTTGGCGTATCCGTCTTGATTGACACCTAAAAACTATTGCAAGTTTCAGTACTCATCTTACCTATACCTACGTTGAATCGATTTTTTTCACCTGATGTCAAATCATAAAGAAGTCGATAAAAACTGCTCTATTTTTACTTTATTATTTTTATTTTTCAATAGGTACTATTGTTATTTTTTGTCATTACATTCACTAGTATTTTTTGCTTTCTCAACTCAATTTTGTACAACAACCAATTTTCCACTTCCTAACCATGCTGTTAAGACGTTAAGGGTTACGACCTAGCTCATAACTTTATATTATTTTTTCTGTAATTTCTCTGGTTGTAATCTGTTGTGATTACCTAATAAATAAATAAAATTAAAATTATAGATCTCGAGAGTTGGTCCCAGTAGTTACTCCCATCATAGGCGGTGGGACCAAGGATACTACTAAGTCAGCCTACTAACGTCCGCATTATGGGAGTACAGGCCTCCCTTTGCACGAGGGTTGTACGGGCCATAATCCACCGACCGAGCTGGTGCTCAGGCATACTGGTGGATTTCACACGCCTTTGGATACTTTCTTCTCAGACATTAAGGTTTTCTTACGATAATTTCCTTCAGCGTTTGAGCAGTCAGTTAACTTTAGCGAGACTTCGCAAAAATCCGGAAAACTTATTGGTACATGATCTTGCATGGGTTTTGAACCCGGATCTAGCATGAGAGTCCGGCGTCCTAGGCACTACACCACCGACATGTGATCTTCAAGAAGTGGCTAAAATCTTAGACAGATAGTGAAGACTCGATTATTACAGTATCTAACTTTCATATCACTTCATTAAGTTCACCATTATATGCCGTTATACGACATGGTATATAAATACCATTGATTAACAAATTAAAAATAAAGTAGTGAATGAATAAATAAATATTGTATATTGTAACAAATATAATTTAAATAAAAAACGTGAAATAAGTAAACACTATGGCTTGTTTGGGACAGCATTGAACCAACAATGATGGACGGAAGACAGTTTGAGACGGTTCCTAGGGTGTTTTGGATATATGGTACTACGTCTTCTCGTTACCATTCTAGTGCCCACACCATCGTCTGTGAATAATAAATAAAATATAAGGGTAGGTAAGTACTATTACTGTATTGTCGTGATTCTCTATTTTGGTGCCAGATACGAAGGGGTTTTGTATTATTTCAGCAGTGCTACGACAAGTGTTTAAAAAATGTAGAGTCATTTTCCGATCTTCTTCATCTTCTTGTCGTATGGTTACTGGCCAACCAAGCCGCTGACATGGCTTAGCGACTGCTGACGAGTCACAGCAACAGGGACCGACATTTTAACGTGTTCTCCGGAGAGGCTCAGATGAAAATGTGCCACTAGTAGTCATCTATTTAGTAAGCACGCATTGCGCTCGATCTTCGGATCTTCATATTCCGTATCTGCCAGCCACAGCCACTCTATCTAGATTATCCTCAGTGGTCACTTCATCTAGCTTATCTACCTACATAATTTCTAGTCTCTTTGCTCTATCCATATTATTTCTAAATAAAGAGTCTCTTACCGTTAGCACGATCTCCGCCTGCGCCGGCGCCGGCGTCCACAGAACATCTTGCAAACTTGGCTCATGAGCACAAGGAACAATATAAACGCGAGAGAGAACGCCACCATAGTGATCGCGTCATGATATTTGCTGCTGCAACACAGCAGTCCATCACAACATCTATCGGATTGGATGCTGAGGTTGCTCTAGAAGAAGAAAAAAATGTTTAAATCTAAATTTAAATCTTAAAAACTGTGAATTATGTAGACGCTGCGGGTCACCCCTTTAAAATTTCGTCGTCAGTCACCGGACCACTATAGCTCGGTTGGAATAGAGCAGGCCCCGGAATGGCTAGTCGAAGGTTCTGATCCCGCACCCGGCAAAAAAGATTCACACTTTTCTAGGTTTCAATTTCCGCTACATGCTGAATATTATTTTCTAAATATACATGTGTTTGTCAATATTTGACCTTAATAAATTACAGCTCTTAAGGTTGTCGGTGACGTCGACCTCAACATTTGAATTTCCGCTTTATGCAAAATATTATTTCCTATAAATATTTTGGCCAATATTTGACCTTAGATTACAGCTCTTAAGGTCGTCGGAGGACAAATACAAATAAACTTTATCGCACACCCGGGACAAAAACAAAACATACAACATAAAGAGAGGTACAATACAATGTGCAGAAGGCGGCCTTATCGCTTTAAGCGATATCTTCCAGGCAACCTTCAGGTGATGGAAAAATCATAAATAATATAACGGAGGACGTCGACCTTCCATGGGAGATACGGGTTTGATTCCAGTCAAGCCTGTACCAATGAGTTTTACAGATTTTTAGAAAACTTTAGAAAAACCGGCGTAAAGCTTATGCCTTTAATAACTTCATATGCTTTATGCAAACATGCACACTGATGGTATCTTATTTCAGTCATTAAAATCCAGGCTGTGGTCAATTCACTAGAATGATTGCGACCCTCATTGGTAAGGTAAAAAATGAGGACGAAAGTATAAGTGAAATTAATCAAATAAAAACCTGATTAATGTTCAAATTAGGTGGTGCATTCGCTGCGTAATTTTGCGTTGTCGTCTGGTCTGGTGAAATATTCGTTGTGCTTGCTGGTTTCGTTGCCATTTTGATATTTCAATATTACGTTAAGCATACATCAATCGCAGCAACGTCCACAAGATCTACACCTACTTCTTCTATTCCGAATCTTCCGTGAAGCAGCCATCAATAGCAATATGGATCCAAACAAAACACACAGAGCTATTGCCAAATTCAAACCCTTGCAACAGAGAAATGTGTTACAGCATGTCGGATTAAAGATTTGAGAGCAAACACTACTTATTTTACTCTGTAAAAAGAAAGCATACACGGAATTACAATAAGAAGGTAGAAAATTTCGAAATTAATTCTGAGCTAAAGTCTGTAATGTCTGCAGTAGGTAATACAGTACCCAAAACATACTCGTAGAGTACTCTATAGTATACTTACTCCAATTTTCTGCAAAGATGATGACACTGGACACGCGGCTCCATAAGTATTTCCATCTGTGTTGGCCCTGTTAACATTTTCTACTGTGTTTATGGAACCAGGCGGTGGAGTGGCTGGTTGATTGACCTGTTGATTGCTTGGTTGCTTGCTCGTTTCTTTGCTCGCTTGATTACTTGGTTGACTGTTTGCTTTTTTTGGTTGATTCACTTTTTGTTTGCTTGCTTTATTTTTTGGCAGTGAACCTCTTGATGCGTTCTTCTTAGCCATGTCCGATCTACGTTTCGTATTATATATGCATTAATAATCGATTTATATATATCCTAAATGAACAGGGGAAAAAACTAATTTGTTATTGTAATAAATAAAATAAGTACATAATTTATAATGGATCTCCAGAACTAGGATGGGTCTCGACGAGTGTCAGGAGTAGTAACTACCTATAAAACTAATGCTGTGTTTGTGAAGGTTACAGAAATCGGACTAAGCAACGCTCACTCCTTTAGACTAGAATGATAATGTGAGCACTGATAGCGAGCCAAAGACTTTGGGAAAATGCACATACCGGGCATTGAAATGTCGAAAGTATTTCAATGCCCGACTAATATATGGGAAGAAGCTCACGTCGCATGTGCTGACTGGCAGACACGCTTTCGATATAAAAATTCTCTAGCGAGCAATCTACATAGGTGAATTTTATAAAATCTTAGGTGAAAGTATAATTTTAGGTACTTACCGTTCTAAAAATTAAGGTCCATTTACTCTGTGGTAGCAATTACAAATAAGCGCAACCGCTTCCGATATGATCAACATAAACAACGTAAACGCGACAGCGATGCATAGTAGATCGGTCACGTTAAAATCCCGACAAAAATTTGAGAAGTCGTATTCATCTAGACTAGACAAACAGAGATTTGATTATTAAATTACACAAAAATCTTGATCATCCTATATACCTATTAAAGCACAGTGTACCTCTGACAGGTGGAAGGGTGTATAGGTGAGGTTTTTATATTTTTAACGGCGGTTGTGGATGCAAGTTGAAATGGCCCCGGCAAGTTTATATTCTTTTATTTTAAAAGGAAAGCAGACGAGGAAATGAGCTACCTGATGGTAAGTGGTCACTGTCGCCCATAGATTCGCTATAATGTTATTAATGGGTTTACGATGCGCTGCTAACCTTGAGGATTTAGATGGAGTGTCTCAAGTGCCGGTAATTACGTTCGCGGCTCGTCCTCTTATTACCCTTCAAACCGAAACACAGCAATGCAAACATTGCTGCTTTGCGGCAGAAATAGGTAAAAGGGTGGTACTTCCGTAGGCTGACTCTATGAGATAAATCTAAATAGGTTTATAGTCATAACACCATCAGTCTGAAACGTTACTGCCTGTTTTTCCCCCGGGAAAATAAAATAAAATCAGGTAACGTCATAAAAAACCCCGAAGGACGATTCTGATCGTGTCTACATTTTTGGGCAGGGAACCCTGTGTGTATTTTAAAGCAATAGTATCGGTTACAGTTGGCCTATTGCAATGATTTTAGTGTCATTCGAAGCGAACAATCTCGCTCTCGCGATTGACACTTGCAGCACTGAACTCGGCTTAATAGTGACTTAGCAAGAGACGCACGAAAATTGTGACTTTGTGGTGTCAGGTGTCGGCCGGCGGTCTTGGCGTACCGCCCATTCTGAACAGGAAGACAGAGTTCTCTGTCAAAACACTAAACCTTGTTCATTTTAGGATGATCTTTTAGAAGTTTGTTTGACGTATCATACAGGGATGTCTATTCGATGCTCGAATCATTCAATTTCAATTCAAATCAATCGAATCATCGAGCACCGAATAGACATCCCTATGATATGTCAAACAAACTTCTAAAGGATCATCCCAAAATGTATAGAGTAGAGTATAGTGTTTTTTAATGTAGTGAATTAAATATCTAAATTTAAAAATATACCAGCATTTTTCGGTCTCTTCATGGGCCTCCATTTTCATTCACCGTTGCCATGTCGAGGTTACTACCCGCGTATGAAGCTGGATGCTATAATGCGGCAGGCTTGCGTCAGTACAATCAGTAAAAATGTGAACGCCACGCATATGAATACTATTTCGACCAAGTCGAAATGACTGCAGATTGCAGACTTAGGTGGGAATTCCGTAGCCATATTCGGTTCCTGTTGGGTGATTACATGTCAACGAAACGTCTAATCTAGTCGTATTCAGAAAAAGATCCCCGAAGTCCCAAAAAATCGAAAGAACTTCCTTGAAACAATTTCTGATTACGACACTGTAAACGCTTGATACTGAAATTAAAATAAATTAGTAAATTCTCACTCTGTCATCAAACACAGACAGATTTACGGATAGTTGAAAGAAACGTCCTTAAAGTTAATGCTGCAGACGAGTCAGTGGTACCTGGTATCATGATCCTAAGTATGTTCATAATGAAAATAGTTATCGAACTAAAGTCACTTACCGATTGCCCATACAAAAGATATCAACGCGTAGTTTTACCTCTCATTGAATTTGTTTTTGTAGTTTCCTTTCCACATTTTTTTAGACATACTGATGTAAAACTTGATTGGGGACTAATATTTTTGTAATTCATAATAATAACTTTATTATTTGTATGTATCATGTCCGAATAGACAAAGTAATACGTACCGATTAAAATAACTTTTGTTTCATGTACTTTATAATCTGTATTGCCATTAAAACAGGTGGCGGAACTGTAAAATGTTCATGATCTAAAAATAAAAAGTAATATTCTTACTCTCGCTCTGTGAATTAGGTGTGCAAATGAAAATTCAAAAATACCCTTCTTTTAAAAAATGGTCTCTGCCTTTTTGCTATTGTCAAGCCGAATTTTATTTAAAATGGGTAAAACCCTCGAAATGTCGAGGATTTATGGGAGAGTAGAGTTGTATGCAGCTGAAACGCATATTGCCTTGCTTTCCGACGCTAAAAAGGTTATTATAGAATTCATACAAACTTCCATTTCACTGCCCTGTATATATCGTTCAGATAGCATGGACTATTTTTTAAGGAAAATACTGCAGTTTTACAGAAAAATACTGCTGCAAATAGTTTTAAACATATTGAATGCTAACAGGAACCCTCTTCCCGGGTCCTTACCAAGCGAATGGATGTTGTCAAAAAAGAAGGACATCATCGCGAGGGAACCTGGATAAATATAACGAAGACCAGTGTTGGATCACCTACAAGTTAAAGCCTGTGAGTTCCGACAATGAAAAGCTGATTGATTCACGGAATAGTAAACATAAATTAGTAGGTACCACAATCTTCGGTGTTAAATTCCTTCATAATTCATTCAGTTTTTTAGTCTTGTTCTATCTATAAAAATACCATTCCTCATGTTCCTGAATTTACTCTATGTTACAAAGTCCGTTTTATCAAGTAGATATGTATGTATGTATCTGTTAAGGAATAGTAATGAATGATAAAGAAGTTTACAGAAAAATTTCGGATGATCACATTTTGGACCCAAAAGTAAACAAAAAATGTCAGGCTGACAGTGAAGTCCAAAAAAAGAATTATTTTTGCCTTCAAATAGGTTTTATTATTAATTAAATCAACCATCATAGTAAAACAACAATAATCTTATTTGAAACAAGTAGAGTAAGTAGGTAGATTAGGTTGATTGTTTATTATTATTACATCATCGTTTAAAAATTTGCAAGAAAATTTAGTAGGTACGTACAAATCTGTGACTCCTTGCCTCGAGTTAGGGCTATACAAAGATGTAAGATAGATAGTAAAATCTCGATTATTGTAATGAAATAAAATGGAACAAATTAAAGGGATCAAACAAATTGTTCTAAGAAATCGAATGTAGAGATTTCAAAGGTCATTTATTAAGGGACCCCTTAGTAGTTTCATTTTGTATTTTCGAATTTTATTAAGTATTGTGGGTAATTACACGATTCACCCAAACAACAATGAAAATGACGGTAATATTTTACCTGTTCTACACAACATAATCACTAACTGATGTTCACCTTTGATAAGGATAAAATATAGTTTTAGTGTTCATCTCGTGTAGTAAAAGACGAAGAAAGTGTTTTTCAGAACATTGGCTGACTAAACATTTATTTCCAATTTCGTAAAGTTGACGAAATCAGTTATCGATACTGAGGAGTAGCCCTGCAAATGGCAAACCAATCTATAGGCCAATTGTGTATGCTATTCCTTCAGAGAGAAGATTATCACTTTTGTTCTTGATAGGTTAAGCAAGCGACATCTATGGGCATACAGTTGTAGAAATAAGACTCCAGTCTACACGTAGAGTCATTGGAAACATGTAACCAGTAGAAAAGGTAAGAGCGCAGATACCGTATAAACATAGCGCTATGATAGATGGCTCTTTGCATGAGCTCTACATCGTGTTTCAATACCTGATTTCCAAAATAAAACCTTTACTTCAAATTTTCGTAATAAAACCTGAAATGTATTTTTTCTTTTTACTACATATTTTAACAGAAAGTTAACTATATCGCATGGGACAAATACCTATAAAATATTTTTCTTATCCAATACAATTGGCAGGTGTTATACACTATACACACAACCTATTCCGAAATCAGTCCGATATTCACCTCGAGCGTTAACGGTCGCGTTCGTGTGTTGCGATGCGCGTGCACCACTGACCGTTCAATTCAAAATTCGAACAGATCTATTCAATATGTGTTTTCATTATAAAATTTGGTACTAAGCTGCCATGTTCGCTCAAGCTCGAGGTGAAAAATTGGGGGAAGAATTCAGCAGACCGGTGGAGTCCATAATGAGATGTGAGGATTTCAAAAGCAACTTCGCAAGGAAACTATCAAATCGGTTCATATCCCGGTCACCAGTCAGCCCTCAAAACCCCAACCAAGACACTTCGCTGAAATTACTCCTAGACAAGAAGAACGCTGAAAACGGCCCTGAAAATGTAAGTTATAAGTACATATTATTTTTCCGTTTTACTTTTTATAATAGTGCTCGATTTACGGTTTATTTTGATGAGTTCGAGAGTTTTTGTGTTCATTTTACTCTATTTGTTGTAAGCAAATATAAGAAGTGAAAGTGTTGGATCGTTATTGAACTAGCTGTTCTCGGTGGCAGTTCAAGTAAGATGTTGATAGTTTTTATTTTTCAATCCACCGGTTGTTAATTACACATCTGAGTTTTATGTTAATCTGGATATGAAAGTGAATTTAGGTCTCGTTTTTAAGGTGCGACTATTCGACTATGCTTGTTTTTTAATGTGTTTTTATTTTTATTTAAAGCGTATTACATATTCACCTGTATTTTTTGTTCTTGCTAAGTTTACTTATTTCTTTTTATTATTCAATTGACCCTCTTCTATTTTATAAGATTACCTTAATCTTTTTACTCTCAATAGACTAGGGTATAGGGTCGTATAATCGTTCAGTAGGCCAAAATCGCTTATCTCCATAGAAAAACTTCGAGCCAAATGACCTCTTTAGGTTGGGTCGAAAATACTAAACACATACTACCTTGAACATTTTTTGTTGCTAATCACTGGGGACTGATGAGCTGTTTATCATCATCATTTCTTCAGCAGCAAACTCTAGTCCACTACTGGACATAGGCCCCTTGCACGGCGCACCATTGAGCCCGGTTTTCGGCTCTTCTTTTCTAGTCGCTGCCAGCCAACTTGCGCCGATCGTTGCTCCATCTAACAGGGGGACGTTCCACAGACCACATTACGCTAATGATGTTATATTTTTTATTGTATAAGGGGAGCAGATAAGCAAATGTGCCTGCTGGTGGTAAGTGCCCATAGGCTCACCTCACTATAACGTTATTAGATGGTTATCGATGCTCTACTATACAAACCTTAAAGACTTAGATGGACTGCCTCATGTACTAGTATATACGCTGTATCTCTTAACCTTCAAACCGAAACATAGCAAAGCAAGCATTGCTGCTTTGCGGGAGAAATAGGAAAAAGAGTAGTACCACCCCAGGCTGACTCTGCACAGTCATACCACCTTCGACATACGACATAGGTATACCTGAACCCAAACGATCTTATAGCCGGACAGTAAAAGGAAGATGAAACAAGTTTCCGTTTTTTACCAATCCCTAACTAATAGTTCAAAACCTTACAAAACCCGTGAAACAACAACAATGACTCTACGCTAGGCACAGCCTATTGTTGATGCATACAATAACGCATGCTTTTTGCTGTTTACGTAACTATGGTACGTACTATACAAAAATGCTAGCTCCATACGTAACTTATACATATGTATATTCCAGATAACCTATGTAAGTGTTTTGTTCTCCAAAATAAGTAAATGGCTTTAGGGTGTACCAAAGAAACTAGAGATCACAGGGAGTTTTCCAGCTTTTCCAGATAAGAAACAAAAAAAATACAAGTAGGTAGATTAGCAGTTATGTTAATGTTATACTTTTTCTACACCCAAATTAAACTCTACCAGGAATAAAATAGAATGCGCCATGTTGCGGAATTTTATGTGAACAAATTTTTTCATAGTCATCTTCCGTAGATTATATTAAAGGTACCTCCCTTTTGACAGTTCTATTAATCTATTCTATGATTTGTAGTTGGGCTTGTATATAACGTTCGTGATAACGAGAAGACATGTATGTAACGTAAGTATAATTTATTTCTTGTTGTGCGACTGTTATAACATAAAAGTAAAATTAGCATGATTTAAACGATTACCTGCCTTTAATAGGCATATGAGTGAAGGTTTATGGACGATTGGCCGCAGAAATGCCTCGTTAATAATTTCATCGCATTCCTATGGGTACAGTACACCGGGAAACTATGTTGATGAGCGATTGCGCAAAGAAAATGTTGAACGATGGCCAAAATAACATTACCATCGATTTCATTTAGCTTTCTAGGTGATTTAACTTAAGCTATGGTGGTAAATCTGTACCGGAACAACGGTATAGGTAATCGCAAAATTTTCACCAAGTTAAAACATATCATAACATAACACCCCGAAGCATAT
The DNA here is from genome assembly GCA_947369225.1 of Hofmannophila pseudospretella. Classification (NCBI taxonomy): domain Eukaryota; kingdom Metazoa; phylum Arthropoda; class Insecta; order Lepidoptera; family Oecophoridae; genus Hofmannophila; species Hofmannophila pseudospretella. The sequence continues at coordinate 15,891,390 of OX376311.1, forward strand.
TTCTGGATATCACATACATACTCGTACATAATACTTCACGCTGTGCCCCTTGCGGGTTAGCGGGGTAGGCAGAGATATCGCGGTTTTATTAATTACTATGTTATGATATTACTCGCAGTAGCAAGTTAAAACAAGTAGGTATAGCGCTTCCAGCATTTAGAAAATGACATGGTTCTTCGCTAAAACTTTCATGCTTTATACGAGTACCTGTTTCTATTCGTAATTAATTTTTCTGAGATATATAGAGTCAAATTTTGTAGTAATTTTTAAGTCTGACTGAATTCTTCTGTGCTTCCAAAAAAATCTATTAAGCTAGTTTAATGTAAATAATAATTAGTATTATCTAATATTAATATGTTACTACTAATAAAAAATCAGCATTTAAGTATTCTATGGGAACATTTACAGGGTGTGAATACAACACAGCGGTAATTTCCTACAACGGAAGTGGCACAGCAAGACTATTGTGCGTCGTTCTCGCGATATGAAAGGAAGATAGCGAAAAACCATTGTTTCGTGGCTCTATCTCCTTGGAAGCCATTACTGTACATGTGAGAAATAGTAGATTTATCATCAATTAGACGAGGGGTGGAACAGTGCGTCGTACAAATCACTAAATCTTGAGATATCATGAAATTCAAAATAGCGTGTGAACGAAAGACCATGTATTACTGAATTTAAATAAAAAGACGAATAATAGACTTGACTGCCGCACGTGTGAAATGAAATGAAATGAAATAGTTTATTCTACAAATTGGTACAGCTTGTACACTTTTGTTCGTCAATTTTTCAGAACTTATAATAGTGCACTAGCAACAACAACATTTCTAGCAAAAGTAACTTTTATTTAGGTCAAACCGTAGATATGGGGTGAGATTTGAGGGGTTCATAGCCTAGCTGGTTATAACATAAAGTGATCTTGCAAGGTTGGACGCGGAGTGGCACTTTCTATCTGAGCATCTCCGTGAATCAGAGAGTACGTTAAACAGTCAGTCCCGGTTGTTGTCGTTCAACAGTAGTCGTTAAGCCATGTCAGAGGCCTTTGATTTTTGTCAGCGGCCTGAATAACTCTGACAATAGGTTGGCCACTAACCATACAATAAACAATTAAACAACGGAGACACATCCACGCATGAAGGTACGAATGAGGGAGACCATTTTTTTCTTTCACCCATGCCTGCCTCCACGCTACCCCCCGCCCCTACACGCTTTTTGAATCTGAATCATAATTGTTGAGTAGTATCAAATCCGAAATCTTTGGCTATGGCGATCTATGGCTCTGGAAGTAGGGGTAGGTATCTTTCTGAGGGAAAAAAGAATAAGGGTCACTAGAACATCTACACGACAGCTTACAATAAGTAAGCGGAAATGAAATTTAAAAACACGTGAATCGACTAAAAAAATTGTCTGTGTGAGAACCCTGTACAACATTACACCGCGACGTATCAGACATCATTCGGGTCAAATGTATTTAAGATTCTATGATAGATATAAGGCTCTCTTTACGTAATGTCCAGGAGGGAAATGTCATTTGCCAAGCCAGTTTGTATGAGGAGACTACATGCATATACTATGGGGAGATTGTCTTGGAATTCGACCGTTACGAAAGGTTAAGACCTAGGAAATTGCGTTAGTATGGTTACTCGTATCAATGTGTCAAATCTAAAGTTACTAAGCTTCATTATATACGCCGCTGATAGGTAATGTTGTACCTAATGTCTTCGTAAGTTTTTATAGAATGCAGTGGACAAAGTTCTACACTTTGTCGCTTTAATATTTATACGAATGTCAAGAAATCATAAAAAAAATATATTGTGACAGGGTTCCACAGAGTATAGTTTTATGTCTTGTCCTTTTAGTTATAAATGTGGTCGAGTGCTTTTAAATTTCATTACATGATCTTATCTCAAACTTAACAAATGGAAAAATTTAATCGATTTAACCTACCTAGAATTAGCACAGGTTTTCCTATTAATTTCATTTTTTGTAGCGTGCGTTTATGCTTGACTAGCTTTAGTAAATTAGTCTTATTTTATAATGCATAGCTAATACTCACGATATAATTTGCAGCCGTACCCGAGGGCTTCCTATTCCTTCATTTATTAGCGGATATAATAAGAAATTCAAATATTAAATACAAAGTGCATCTAAATACTGAAACCAAAGCCGTTAGATGATTCCCTGATGAACTAACTAGCCCTATCTATCTAGCATATATTAAAAATAGCATTATAATCAGATTGGAAAAAAATATAATTTTTTTATTTATTCCTGACTCGTGCCAAAACATTCGAACATTATTTTAACCAGTACTTGCCAATATTCTCTCTGGCTGGATTAACATCGTAGTCATAAAACGGGTTGTAGGTACGCTGAAAATCAGCGCTGACACTCAGGTGGCAGCACATGCTGAGCGGTAGGTACACCCTATTGTGATCTTTATTGATTTATTATTATGTTAGTTTTAATTAATTTGTTGCTAGTTAGCTTAGTTTGATTTTTTCTAGTGTAACTTATATTCCAGAAAAGGGTGGTAGTTCCCTTTTTACTGTTCGACTTGGCGAGGGCACTACCTTGCCCCCAGATTCATATTATTAATTGTATTCATTATGGTGGCAATACATTTCTTTTCTTTCTGTCTTTCTTTCTAAACATGAATCTTGTAAAGTTGATTCCGCCCGCATTACTGTTATGGTATTGTTCATGATCTTGATGGTGGTTATTGACCATAACTCTCACCCGAGGGTGTAGACAGAGGAACCACCTTCATCTTAAGTAGAAACGTGATAGGTGGCGAGCCTAGCCGGCTACTAGGTGTAGAATAGTATGCACAAAATACCTTAGTCGCCTCTTACACCCACGGGAAGAGTTGGGATAAGATTTCAGTATTTTACGCATTAAGTTTAATATTCATGTCCACAAATAATCAACCTATTAAAAGAAGGAGATTGGGAGTCTGCTTGTTGTACTTATTCATCTCTTACAGGATGACTGACTCGTAATTGGACTACTTTTAGAGAAATGCAAAATAATCTTTGAGATCCTCGTTAACTATATTAGGCACTTAAGTACTTATTGAAACAAGTTTGATGCCATGACCTTGAGGCATTTTCTACTAGTTTATTACTATGTTTTATGGGTGGTCTTTACTCATAAATCGTATCCTATATTGTTGACTACATTGTGTTGTAATTTGGGTTTGTTTCATGCGTGGTGGCCATTGGTGGTGGCTAATGATAGTAGGGATAGATAGGGATTTTTGTGAACGAGACAATCTGTCAACTTATCATAATCTGTGAACTTATTATCCAAAGAATGCAAGGCTACTCAGTTTTCGTGATGAGTTTTCAAGGAGTGTCCGACGTTTCACACGGTTTGTGTTAAGTCTGATAAGAGAAGACTAGGTCGAAATGGGGATCGAATGATTTTAGTGTTGATGTTTTCATATTTTTTAGGTCGAATTTAGCCTGCTACTTGATGATAATTCCGTTGGGATTTCGTAATCGCTAGGGGCGTGATTCCAACGGTGATTCGGGTCGTCGGGTCCTTTTATTCCATACAATGAAAAATTAATTTCTACCAAGTAACACCTGACCTAATTAACAAAAATAGATGTTGAAATTTTAAGTGACATGTTACAGAATTATTAATCTCAAATCTAGCTGTACGTGCCCTTATCAGCCTTACCTAATTATTTACAAAGAATCATATGTATTGCATTACGTTAATTAAGCTTAGCATAGAGAACATAATACTGTGATATGTGATATTATTACCCATGGTAGAAATTTCTACGTGGGTAATTTACATACCTAGTTTTTTATCAATTACCTATAGGTACTTAATCATTTTTATGTTTGATATATACAGGGTGGCCCAAATAGTAATTACAAAAAGGGAAATCTAGAATCATCCCCATGTAGGTTCTGTCCGGTATATTTTTACGGACCGAAGTGACTCAGAACTCCTAAACAGGTAATAAAGAATGCACTAGCCAAGTCATCGACATTCGACATTAACTTAATCGCATGCGCTGCAAAAACTTGTCTAAGTATGCCAAATCACAGCTGCTGATCGTTATTTTCATATGTATAAATTTCACTCGGAACTAATATTGTCTACATTTTGCGCCGTGACTGGCATTGAAGCGTTCGTATCTACATAAGGTGCGCCTGAGTTCGGGTCAATGAAATGCAGAATTTTTGGGGCATTTTTACATTATCTAATATTCAACATCAATGTATCACTCACGATGTTGTGATGATATAATACTTACCTATATTATGTATGACTTAGTATCGTCGTATATTTAGAGGCCAGTAGGTGAACTAATAAAACTTGAAATGAGTAGTAGATATGTCGGAAGCTAATTGACTAAATATCCTGCCAATTCTCGGAAAATGTAATTGTAATACCTACGTATCTATTTAGCACCAAACGTGCTATTTTTTTTTAAAGAATGCTAGATTCGAAGTTTCTCTACTAAAGGTAAACGGTTTATGTATAATTGTCTCTCATCTCAAAGGACAGAAAAAAGAGCCACAACAATGCGATCACTAAGAAATGACTGTTTACGACCATTACTGTATGCGTGTGAGACGATTCACCTAGGTAGGTACCAGTACCAGATTTGGTTTTCATACTTCGTTGATCAAACAGTCACTGACCGAGATGTAGCCAGGCCCAGGTTGGCTTACTGGTATTCTTGCATCATTCGCGTAATCCACATTAAAATTGTAAGTGATTAATTTTGTAATTAGTATAATGGCGGTCAACTAAATCCTGTAATATTATGTAATAAGGGTCAGCATTTTTACGAAAAGAGGCGTCATAAATAAGGCCTTTAAAATAAACAGTATTAAAATTTCTTTAAAATCACAATAGAAATGATTTTTAATTAGCTATTATGCTGCTTTCTTAATAATGCCATAAACAATAATTTATCAATTAAGTAATTAATGAGATGAGACGTCAAAAACATTAAGATAATAACTGTGTCGGTTTATAATCTAGCAAGAAAGCGACCGATAAATAAAATTAAAAAACAAAATTGTTACAAAACAAGAGGAAGCTTGAAAATATTTCGCGACCTGTCGCGACTTAGACAGCCATCTGATAGCTGGTCAATGACTTTTTTAATCATAAGTACGGCCAAGTGCGGCCCGGGACTCGCTCTATAGCGATCCGTACCTTCTTTTGAGCAAATAACTATTCCATGATTTGCTTAACTATTACAGTATATCGAGTTTTAGTATTTGTTGAATAATTAAAGGATATGATATACGAGTATGTATATTACTGGACCCGCATGCTCCATCGTCGACCTCATCGTCGCTTACCATCAGGTGAGATCGAGGTCAAATGGAGGTTTAGTAGCCAATTAAAAAATATATCTAGAAAAACACGTGTCAGCGTTTTTGAAATTTCTGGATCAGCCCCGATAATTGTAGCGGCTAACAGGCATTTTATTTTCGTACCACCTCTTTGCCGGAAAATTACTGTAGCAATTGCCAATTTTCATTGTTGGGTCGTCATTATTTTATGATAAAGATTTTATTTAAACTCTTTCTTCTTCTTTGTGACACCATCTAAAATACAATTCTAGTGAATTTTAACTTAGATATTTGCGTTCAAGTAAAACATAATACTGAATATACAAGGAGGAATATATACATAATACTATGTGAAATTGGAAATATTGAAGTCAATGATCTGAATGTTATTCCGTATACTGTGTATATAATATGGTTTTGTTTTCTCTTCGAGGTATACGGGTCTCTAAAAGGGGTCTGACTCAACTTACCTACTTTAAAACAAATTGCGTTTAGTGAAGACGTTCCATTTGGCTGGTTAAGCAGTAAACTTATGTATATGTATGTACCTCGCTTAAATTGCCTGGATCCGGGCTGGATGACTCATAAATACATACGAACACCTGCACCTATGGGCGATAAATACACGGTTTTCTACTTTACTTGCTAAATTACTTATAAAGTAACTGAAGCGTAAAGGAAGACTAATGTTAGTTCCTATTATTACTTAGTTTCAAGGGCTTTTTAGTAGTTTTGAAGAACACATACAAAGTAATTGAGTTTCCTGCTTCAAGTTGTAAGTCCGTAAGTTACGTGAGTTGAAAATTAAATATTATCTCCCATTGTAATCTATAATCACTAGCAACCGTGAGCGCGAACTAAGCACTATAAACATCATAACTTGACTTCTGCCTAACTTGGTAGTGGATATCAATTAAGGATCAAGGGATTTCTCAGTTCGTTTTGAATTTATTGAGGTCATGATTATGAGAAATACAATCTTGGACCATGGTATCACTGTCCCAATTATTATTTTTGCTTGAAAATGTGTAATAAGTACTGGGTCTACGACGTGGCCTGGTCTTGTAGTGGCGATCTGGGTCTGGTCTGGTTCTGGGTCTGGGTAGTGATAACGGTTTTCGCGTTTCTATTTTTAACCTACCCAGTGAAGTGTGATTGTTTCCTCGTGATCAAACAAAGAAACAATTTCATCCGAATAAGGAATTTCATAATTATCTTTCTCGCTATAAGTTTGACCGTGTTAGACAAATGACTAATGTTCGCAATTTCAACTACCATATCGCGTTGCGGTTACAAATGTACATCGTTATTCTAAAAAAACCTGTAGGTTGTTACTCTCATTGAGGTCTAATTCTATTCTCGGAGTAAAGGCGCGGTTACACTTAGTCGTTGAACGACCGTCTGGACGGGCACAGCATGCGGCCACCACCTATGTACCACCCCCACGTACGTCAGTGTCTCTAGGTTGTCATAGAGCGAATGACGTTAGACGACTTCGGTCGACGGCCAAATGTGAACAACGGAGGTCGGTGGCCGTAGGTCGTCCGCCGCAGGGCGGTCGCCGAAGCGGCAACGACTATGTGTAACCGCGTCTTAACGGCAGTGTATGTCGAATTTAATCGTAGTTACGTGTCTACATATACATGTTATTTTACATTGAATGTAGTTCGTTGGCACTACCTACTCTATCTTTTCTTAGTGATAATTTGCGGAGAATCATAATAGGTACTATAACTTACTAGTTATTACTAACTCGTACATTCATAACTCACCAATTTACCTTTTATAGTTTTGACATACATACATACATAAACTCACGTCTACAACACAAAATATATAGATATTTTGTGTCCATAATCCCCGAGGGGGTAGACAGAGGAACAGCGACACCGACAGGTAGTTCCCACGTTTCGCCGCAAGATTTGGTGGACAAATGTGATTGGTCTGTCGCCGTCTACTAGGTGTAGAATTGTATCCACCAAGTCCCTTAGTCGCCTCGTACAACACCCACGGGAAGTGTTCGGGTGGTGCTATTCTTTATGGCAGGCACGACACAATAGTTTTGAAAAATACAATTATCATAAGAGGTAAACGAATATTAAACGAACGAACTGTCTCTCTAACTCCCTTCAAATCAACAGAACTTAGCAGTGCGAATTCGCGATTCGTCGAGAAATGTCAAAGTTCTAAAATGTCCCAATTGCCCAAATCGGAGAAAGACTTCATCACTAAATATCCAGATATGATCTTCTTCTTAGGGTCAAATACAGGTCGCGTTAGTATTTCAGCCAAACCGGTCCACATGAAAGAATTTTGGACCAGCGATGTTAACATACAAAACGTGCTAATAATTAGGCATAAATCAATCATCCTTAACACGCTGAAGGTTCTTAAATAATTGCACAAAATTAAGTAGGTACTTATTCACAAGAAGTTTTTAATAAAGTTATGTATAGTTGGAGCTGTGGAAAGGGTTCCGTTGCGTAATATCCCACGACGTACTACAAATACAAATACGCTACCGGATCCTCTATATAAGTGACTATAAAGCCATACACACGAACCTCCTACGTGATGTGCATGTTGCATGTTATACTTGACAGGAGCTGTCGCTATTACGCTCGCTTCGTATAGTTAAGATATTTTAAATACAAAAGTGCATGTAAATATAGCGACTTTTGCATTGCACAACTTTGTTCAGATATCAGTAAGTCATCCTATAGAAAATTACCGAATGGTAGTACCTACAAATAATTTCGATTACCGCACGCTGTTGGTCTGATAGAGGTATTTAATCCTTAACTGAAATGAAATTAATTGACATTATCCGACGTATCGAAAAAAAGAACAAGGAAAATGAGCATTTTTCTTGCTGACTGTGTCATCTGTGCTATTATTACACAGGCATAATGGATATTATTCGACTATATATGTATACTTCCTCCTCTGATCAATACAAAAGTCTGTAAAGATTCCTCTAGATATAAAAGTCGACAAAAATATACTAAACCCACAGAAATCGGACTAGTAGCGTTGGCTAAACCCGTTTTTAGTTTTAGAATGACATATAGCTTTAATAAAAACGTTGTCATTCATAATTATGTTAATTAGCGTAACACTTTCGTGCAACGTTACATAAGATAGCCATAAACGTTAAAACCGAGAGTCGAGGATTTCCAATAATTGTTTTTATTGAAAATAAATACTTAAATGTAACATGTAACCAAACCAAAATAAGGGCCACTACCATATATAATAGTTGTGCCAGTATTTAAGAGTCACGTTATTACATAAATAAACTAAAGTTTTCACAACAAATTGTTCCTTTAAATTACTGTGTAAAAACAATTGACGAACAATATTACGTAAATAAATAAACCAATTTAAAATGTCCTACAAATCCCTTTCAAATAATAAGCTCATAAAAGTAGCAGACACAAAAGCTTCAACACGTAAGTGGTTGTACAAACCTAAACTGGGTATTTTCCTAGTGAAATACGGTAATCTGGTAAGCAGTATGGTTCAGATTCAGACAAGCTACAAAGTATTTAAATTCCTAATAGGTATCGAGCTCATGTAAGAATAATTCATAAGGTTTTGCGAATGACGGTCCAAAGTTCGAGCTGAGGGAATAATAGTTACAATCGATGTTTTGGTATACGTATATTCTGACGATATAACTAGGAAGTCTTTCAGAGATTGTAGGTTCTCTGTTAGTTATATAACTGGTTATGCTTGCTACGGATGCTTGTATGTAGATATGGTATTGTAAGGCAACAAGACAAAGGCATCGTGCACTTGTCAGCGTGTTCGGGAACGAGGGGTAGGGTAGGGCAGTCATTAAATGCTTCCGAGGGCCCAGGCCGGATGCCGGCGTCACGCGTCGCTGCCGGTGAGCTGTGCATGACGGCTTGCCTCACCACGCCGGCTACCCGACCGATTCCGACGTCCCCCACCCATCACTGACACTACACCGCCGACCACCATTCAAATTCGACCGCTTAACGCTTTTTGGGCCAACATGAGTCAGACCTTACATAACCTTGGTGAAATTATACCTTATGAACTTGTCAAGCCCGTACTTAATTTCTAATAACCATTTCAAAAATATTTTTTTTTTGCGGTTGCAGTAAAATGAGACTTGTAGCCCAATGGCCTTGTTCACGCGTGTGCGGTTCCAAGTCGCTGCATCCGACACATGAGAAACTGAGAACCTATACCCCGAGCAACCTGATACATCACATTTATATGATCGAGCCCGGAACTTCTGATCACGTGGAGATAGAAAATAGGTTAAAAGTGATGGAAAACATTTAATTTTTCACGGCGATCTACATTCGAAACAAAACCTCATACATGGATTACGGAATCTGGTTCTCTAAGAAATACACATTAGTAGATTACAATATAAGTTATGCAACCAAGGTTATAATATCATAAGTAGGTAAATATAACTACTATGTATGTAGTGCAGCTAAAATAATGGAGCAAAGGCTGCAATTATCTTTTAAGTAATTGATTACTTAAAATATTCAAAAAAAAAATTATAACTACTTACTCTAGGTTTGAACATATTTGAGACGTATTTCGATGATTGTTTTTTTAATTACCTATAAGCATTGTGCTGGCTGTTTTCTCAAGAACTAGTGTTTTGTGTGTGTCACTCTGCCAATAAATTGCTATCCATATTTACCCCACCTTTGGAAATGTGGTATCTGGTTTGACCCATATACAAGGGGCGAAAGCGGATTTTCCAATTTTTAGTAATTGTTGATTAGTTTCTAAACTAAAAGTTTTAATTTTTTTTTAAAAATTTGCGATAGCTCACCGTTAGTGGTTGAGTATTTTATAAGCATTAATTCCAAAATAAACATTGGCCACAATTAATTATTATTATTTTTATTAACTATCCGGTGTTACCCCATCTTCCCCTACATATGGAACATAGTTACAGACGTGCGGCAGAATTTTCACTACATTGTTAAATAAGAACCGTTTTAATAAAGCTAAACGTTCTACTGTTTTATACGGAATTTTAACGGATCATCATGATTCAGTCTGACTGTTTATGGAGCGGACAATGGCTTTTTGTCCAATGGTATGCGCTGAATAAAACTGCTGGGAACGGTCGGGTAGGGTCATGGCATGCATTATGTTTGTGATCGATAGATCATGCTCCAGGAAACACAGATGTAACAGTCAAGCTTTATTCCACTGATGCTATTTGCTGTTAGGTCTGGTTCTACAAGAGTTAAAAAGCCTATGAAATATTGAGTGTAAGAATGAGTAGTGGATGAACGAATTACGTAGCGAGTAAGTATACGAAGCGAAAATGAATGGAAGAAAAAGCCGGGTTCGTTCGACCTGGACTGATTGAGGATGGATTGATAGTGCTTATCGATTTTTACAAAGGTGACGTATACGACCCCATAGGCGAGCATGCGGGAAACGAAGAATGAATGCACAATAAGTGAAAGAGGGGTGCCGAAACAGAGATTCATGTCGCTCTATTCTCTCTTGAGTGGTAACTCAAGGGACATATCGTGAAGATATATGTGTATTTACCGTCAGCCTAGTTTATAATGTTTTTTAGGTACCACCCTTTTACATATTTCTGCCGAAATGTTACCGACAAACTAAGGCACTGGGAAGTGACCCGATAGGCGACGGGAAATGATTTTGAGGATTTTTTCTTTGAGGTAGCGGTTAGTTCGATTGGTGTAACGGGAGCGTTGCAACTTTTTGCATTGTTCGCATAGAGGTCAATCACAATGTTCGAGGCAAAAGCGTGGGACGCCTGTGACACTGCCAATCAGTACACCTACGTGTGCTCTCTACTTTTTGCACTCTATACACAAAAGGTTGTCTTAATGAGAAGTCCGTTAGGTATTCGATTCAATTGTTTTGTGAAATTAATCTACTATCGTACGGTTATAAGAAGTAGGTACTTAATGTAGATATTATGGACATGTCGCTTTAAAATTTTAATTGAATGTGTGCAGCGTTGCATTTCAAACAATACATCAGTAATTGTATACAGTTAATCTCCAAAACACAAAATTTATAGGATTTCATATCCCATCAGAGAATACACAAAAATAAGTCGAATAATAAAAATTTTCTTATCTGTTGTTAGCATGGTAGATCATGCCCCGTACGTACCCCCTTGTATTAGGGGAGGCATGCCCTAACAGCTAATCATGATGATGACGGTTTCAGAAGTAGAAGTAATGATTCTATAACTGGACAGACAGATATCTATCATATCATCACATCACTAAGCATCAAAATATTAGCATTGTTATCATTTGTTTGTCAATACAGGTAGGTACTTATTTCGGTACACAAAGAAAGTTTTCTTTTCGTTGTTTTGTATGACTAGTCTGACAGCCATTCTTTTTTGTCTTTATGCTGGTCCCTTCATTTATTTACTAATAGGATTAGTGACGTAATTTAAAAACATCTATGGCTATGGGATGAGATTCTACTCTCCCTCTACTCTGAATCTATCATATAAGCTGAAGATGAAGGTCTTAGGCCCGTGGACAGGGGATGGGTTTTGGGCTAGAAGGAACGAACGCACTAGCGCCCTAGGGAGACTACTTTTTCTTTCATCCATGGTTTTACGAGTTCAACAGCCTTTGAAAATCCCATCCCACCCCCCTACCCTTTGAAAAGTGGCGCTTTTTGGACAAGAATCTTCAATTTTGAGTGTTATATAAATTTGAAAAAATGGATCATATAATAAACATTTAGGGCATCCATCCTAGAAAGGGCTAAGCGCATGCTACGATCTTTTTGCCTTTTTGTGAAGGGGAAGCTCTAGGTTGGACATTGCTATAAGCTCTTGCTTAGTGTGTATTTATTTTTCCGACTTCTATTAGAGAACCGTCCGAGTTTCTATGAATTTGTTTTCTTGTTTTTTGCACAACAATAGTTTAGTCAAATTGCTTTCCCACACTGTTATTTAGAAAGAAATAAGGTCATAGCGTTAAGATGTTATAATGCGAAGAGCTTGAGTCATACTGTTGATAATAAATAATATTAAACATACGAAATTTAATAGATTTAACCCCCCGGTTGCTGTTTGTCTACGTGTACAAACTACAATTTGTAATTTATTATTGTTACAGGTTCCAGAAAGAATTGAGCAGTGTCCTCAACTTTCCAAAAATAGCAATGCGGAGCAGAACGGCGAAGCAGTGAAACCTCCAGACAAACCATTGCTAAAAAATGACATACGAAAAACAGAAGTTACTGCGTTAAATATGGAGGTGGAAACTCTAAGGTGGCAATTGGCACAGGTATCTATAATAGTCTGTAGTAATAGTTTACTAAGTAGTTACTCGTACTTATTGGTGCACCAATATGTTTTAAGTTACTTTTAAGAATATGATACTCATTTCATTTTATTATATTTTACGAATCTGCCTTGCGAATGCTGAGCGACAGTTTGAAATGCATGTGCGATGCGAATTATATAGAATTTAATTTCTACCGATCCAGCGGGGCAACGCCGCCAGCATCCTCGGTACCCTACCACACGGGCCTAATCTAAGAAATTTTATAAGTTACATTTCATTTTTTTTGTGTACATAAATAAATTAATTATTTGATATGCATTACCCATTTGAATATGAATTATTTTCAGACAGAAGCGAACAGGCAAATGCACATAGCACTGCTTAGTCAGATAGTGACGTTTTTGAATCGAGTGAAGGAGCACATAGAGTCTCAGAATAATGAGCCTGGACCTAAAAAAGACACAAACGTTTTAGCTAGATCCTTTAATTTCGCCGACTTGCCACGGTCTAGATCAGTTGTTCATGTCAACAAAAATGTCGAATATACTTTGAGTACTCCGAAAAAAATCAGTACAAGAAAAATAAGCAAATCCATCAGCAACGTCAATGGTTATAAAGACTGCAATGGTATTTGGTAAATATAGTTTCTTTAAAAATATTTTCGTTTGTTAATTTGTGGTAAGTAGCTATCTACAACCATTATTTACTTTTAGGAACCAATCAAAGTTATCCTTGACGCCTGAGACTGAAAATGGACAGAAAATAACTGAAGAAATGACGAGGTTGATCACTCTTGCCAATACTGTACTTAGCACTAAGCTGCCCGATCTCGCGTGCACGTGTAATGACAATCTCCCTGAAACGAATATTATAAAACTGACAAAAAATATTGAAAAGAATGAACTGCCAAAGTTATATGAATCAACTACTTCTTTTGACCTGATCGAAGAAGATACTACCAATGCGTTACTCTTGAATACAATTAGCGACTGTACAATCACCTTCAATGGCACAACAAATAAGATTTTAGAAACAAAAGATAATAACTTGAACAATTTTATCGTTCCTCAGTCGACGCTAACATGTGGATTAGAGAATAAATTTCCTAAAATCAAACTTAATGATAAAGAACATCATAATTCTTTCTTTATTAGCGGGCCAGACTCATCAATCAGCAAAACACATAAAATATCAGTCGATAAAAGGAACGATTACAGCTCATCTAATTTCATCGAAGATGAAAGTGGTTTTTCATCAATGAATTCTTTCCAAGAAATAGGTATACCCATAATAAGTATCATACCACCATCACCGTGCAAAGAAATAGGATACATGGAAGACATTCCAGATATTATAGAGGAGTCAGAAAAGTGGAAAACTGATATCATGGAACTTGAAAAACAATCTGTGAAAGTGTTTTGGGTTTAATCTGTTTACTAAATGTACAAAAGACTGGATAATGTGTTAGGGTTTGTAGATGTATGCAATTTTTATTAGAATTATTGAGACTACATCCTCCGATACAAAATTATACATGCTTGTAGTATAAGTTACAATATTAGAGTAAATGTTTAAAGATAAAGTACAGTTTTGTACTACCTGCTTTGAAATAATTTGACGCAATCCTATTTTATTTATACTTTTCGAACTAAGATAAGTTTAAACTTGTAAAGTAAAGTCTATTTAATACTTGTTTATCTAAGTATTTGGTAACTAAATAATTTATAAGAAAAAACATAAAGTTCGAGTAAGCTATGAAATTGTGAAAACGATACATATATTAAATGTGGATTGGCCTTTCTCATTTGCCTTGTTTTAACAAGTATCAGAATTAATAAAATGTGGAATTAACATAATGTCACCGATGAACCTTCGGGGAATTTAATGTCGAAGTATAAGTTAAAAGTTATTTGGAATCTTTTTCAGTACGCCCAGGTTTCTAGATTTGTGTTCGAAAATGTCATAGACGTCACGATGAAATATAATGTAAATTATGTAAAACAAAAACATGACATTTGCACAAAATTTTTGTAATTAGTTTTTTATAATAAAATTTGTAAAAATATACAAAGTTTTTGATATTTAGGTTATTACTTTCCAAATTATCTGTAACAATGGCGGATGAACAGGATGATAAGGCAAGTGGTGATGGAGTGGAAGCAGCACCGAAGCCAGTACCGATCCCAGAGCCAGAACTTCCGAAAATACCTGACGTAGAACTCATCGTCGACGGCTTTGGTTTCATGCCAAAGAGTATGCAGTCCCAAACTAAGCGTTTGTCTAACGTGTTCGACAAGTCTACGAAGGGCTTGAAGGAGATCATGATGCCTGAGCCTGAGGAGCCCCGAAGTCCATGTGCCTCCAGCACAAATATTGATGTTGTCAGAAGGTACACTTGGAAAACGAAGAATAGGCTGACTGTTCAGGTACTAGATTAAATAAACAGAACCTAAAAATCATGAAGGTGCCAACACTTACAAATTGAAATTTATTTTTCATTGTATTATTCATCAGACGTATTTATGTCCAGGTAATAACGTACGGCGCAACTATCACTTCGATACAGGCTCCAGATAAAAAAGGTGTACCAGATGATGTAGTTGCTGGTTTCGACACTCTTGAAGGTATGCTTCAAATAACATGAATCCTGAAACAAAATGTCGCCTCAAGGTTTTTACAGACCTACAATTATTCTCCACAGAATACTTCAATCCAAGAAACCCTTATTTCGGCTCTACTATCGGAAGATATGCGAACATCATTTGCGACGCGACAATGGTGGTCAGGCCATCAGGCAGAATATATATGTTGTCAACGAATAAGGGTCACCACCACTACAACGGGGGTTACATTGGCTTTGATAAGGTGAGATGATAATATTGTCGTGTCGTAGATAAGGGAAAAGAGGAGTCGGTTGTCCGGCGGCCAGCTGAGTCTGTAATATCATATAAACCACAGGTAAGACCTGGATGCGTCTAGCACCTTACACATGACCAAGAAGGATATAAAAGAAGTCGTACATAAGTATTCTCAGCTTATGCCATGCAGTGTCTGTTTAATTTAGTGACATACATATATCTAGAGCTAAGGCGTAGAGTATGTTTAAAAGAGATGAAAAACTTAGGATGCTTTATGCAACATTCGGTAAATCTCACTACTTGAAACCTGCAATTTGTGAGCGCTATTTATACAGGATGTTAGAAAACAATATTTACCTAACTCTCTACAGGAGATCTACTCATAATGTGAACTTTACTTTGTCAAAATCAATTTTTAAATGGCACATAAAACTTTTCAGACTCTCTGTACAAAATAGATGATCTTGACTGACAGGTTTGAATGAAAATTCGGATTAATTTTGTGGGTTATCTTCACAACTTATTGGACAAAGTTATTCACATTCAAGAGTAGAACTCCTCGTAAAAGTCCGGCGAATGTTTTTAAGAAAGCTTTTAAAATTTTTCAGGTGAACTGGCGTTCGTACGTGAACGGAAACAAGGTGATAATGAGCCACGTGTCAGAGCGGTTCACCGAGGGGTACCCTGGAACTGTGATGGCGCAGGTCACCTTCGAAGTGACCTGCGACAACACCATCAAAATAGAGATGAGGTGCACCGCTAGCGAGCCCACTATCATCAACTTGAGTAGTTCTCCTTACTTTAATCTCGCTGGACATGTAAGTAACCCCCAAATTAATAATTTGCAGCTGGTTTTTTAAGTTTACACTTAGTCCTAACTTGTTAGTAACTAGAATAAGTAAGTCGTCAAATTATAGGTTTGCCGCTTAACTGAAGCGGTGGTTTAGATAGCAGCGCGGTGCGGGAGAGATTGACGGTTGACGAAACAACGATCCTGCCACCTGCAGCGTCCGTCACAGCGCCTCCCACGACGCGCGCTACCTCAGAAACTAAATTAAAAAATAAACCATTAAAATTAAGCATTGAAACCTTTTGAACTTTAAACGTAGGTCTGTAACTGAAGTATAAATCCAGAATAATCTGTGACGTATTAATTATTAATTAGTGTAACGTTTGTTATGCATTTCAGCATGCTGGTAAAGACAATATGTACGACCACATCTTCACAATCAATGCTGACAAATATACAGTCTTGGACGACAGTGGATACGTAACCGGTACGTAAGGACTTTAATTTTTTTTTAAATGAGAAGCTAATTGGTTTGTGGTAAATCAAGGAAACTCTTCCGAATTTCTACTAACATAGAACTATATCAGCCAAATTGTGCGATTTTCATCAGGTGAGAAGAAAGTAGTCGGTGGTACCGCTTTCGACTTTCGAGTGCCAAGAGTTCTGAAGACGATGCTTCCTAAGATACCTTTGGGAGGCTACGATCTGAACTACTGCATCACACAGGGCACTGAACAGGATCTGACATTCCAAGCACGGTAACATAAAAACTATTACATATTTTAAAATAGAGACACCATAATCAGAGATAGATGCAAGATGGAATCTTGTATTGGCATACAATTACAAGTGCAATAATTATGTAAAATTTCCTACAATAAAGAAAAGAAAATAAATATACCTACTTAATCGTTCTAGAAGTTAAAAAGGAAAGACTGCGCCTATCTCAAGGTTAACATTGTATCGAAAACCTTCTATGGTGATCAAATACCATCAAGTGGCCCATTCGCTCGACTGCTTTCCTTTAAAAAAGCCTTTATCATTGGACTAAGAACCGACTTTTTTAAACAGCTAACAGCAGTCTTATAGATCAGTTGGAATAAAGTAGGCCCCGCAAAAGTTGACAGCGTGTTCGAATCCCGCTCACGGCAAAATTTTCATACTTTTCTAGCTTTTACATCTTTAAAGCTTCTTTCTTGTGTTATTTTCAACAGAGCACTTCATCCTTACACCGGCAGAGTACTTGAAGTGTACAGCAATCAACCTGGCATGCAATTTTATACCGGCAACCTACTCCCGGATCCTGACAAAATTGTGGAGGTATGTATTGTCTGATATTAAAGAGTAGAATTTAAGTGATAGTTACGTCAGTTACATAGAGTCAGATCGCAATAACTTTTCCATACTTAACACTATTACTTAAGATAAAGTTGGTAACCATTATTTGAATTCTACTCTTTAAAATAACTGTACTTTATCATTACCCCAAAAGAGTAACACCAGACGAAATGCAGAAAATTGACGAATTGAGAACCAGACAAACCGCGAACTAGCTGGTATCACCTACTTACATATAACTTGAATTTTTATTACAATATATCAAAAGGGCCTGAAGACACATGTCTTAGAACTTATACTAAAGAATGAGAGATATAAAAGATAACAAAAAAGAGATTTTTATCTAGTTTTCGTTGGAATGAGTTTCGTTTTTGTGAGAACTACTTGGACGTAACTGCTAAAGCCCAGTACAAGGTAGCCGTAACATCGTTTGTGTAGTTTAAAAAATTAAATAGACCTCATCAAAATCGGATTTTTAGTTGTCGATTGCGCGATTCAATTGTGTTCGAGCACTTACTTGCATGTGGGTATGACGTCACACTGTGCAAGTTGCCTTAATCGGAAACATATTTGCTAGAGCTCGAACCTGTACGTTCGCATGATAGAGTTTTACAAGTCCAAAACTATATATGCAAGCAACGTGCAATTGCTTACTTTAGCTTTCCACTACCAAGTTGCATACAGCTTGTACCTTGCATAAACACTTGACAAAACCGCCTAATACAATAGAATTGCGACAAACAGAAAGAAATAAGCGTCAAAATTTACCTATTTGCGACTGTATTACGAGTAGAGTTTTGAAAATATAAAATCTGTATAAAAAATGAAATTTTGCGTATAGCCACCGCAGCCACAAGAAGAGGAAGAAGAGGCGGCATCAGAATCCGTTAGTGGCGAGTCCAGCAGTGACAAGTCGAGTGCAAGAGGTGAAGAAGCGCTTGGAGAAGGAAGCGAGGTTACTTTATGAACTTTTTTTACATGAAAATGTCTATACGCACACTTTTTGCATCGGACTCAGTAATCAAAACATTTCGGGTCAAAACGGTGGCACTAGATCTTTGAATTTTGATAGAGCAGAGCAGATGCAGAGATTTGTGTGCTTTAAAACATTGTAAAATTTTAGTTTACATGAAAAACCACGCGACAGACATACTGACGGACACGTGAATGATTTTAAAAGGGGGTGACGGTAGCTGTAAACAAAGCAGTTTGTGAATGTGGAACCTCCGTGAAACCATGAAACAGCAGCAGAAGGTTTAATTTACACAGTTATTAAAGTTAATCGCTGCGCCTCCACTCCGATAGTTATTTTATATATTTTTTTATTTATTTATTTAGTTCACACAATGTTTACAACTAACCTAATTGGCTTAACCTAATTGTATTGTAAACAGCACACAAAATATAAATTGTTATATTACATTTTTTAAATTTAATATTAAATTCTGAATTACTTTTATATCCGGGACGATATAAATAGTGTGCACTGGCCCTTAATCATAATCCATACCTTTCGTTGCCTGGGGGTACAGGTGTATAGTGGACAGGTGTATTCGACACGATAATAATATCAGAATCACATTGTTTCCAGGGTAAAGTGAGCTACGGCTATGTACCACTGATGGGCAAGCAAGGGACTTACTACAAGAAACATGGCCTCTTCTGCCTGATGCCCCAAAATTTCCCTGATGCAATCAATCACGTGAGTATTCATCACCTGAAGGTTGCCTGGAAGATATCACTTAAAGCGATAAGGCCGCCTTCTGCAACATTGTGTTGTACCTCTCTTTATGTTGAATGTTTAATTTTTGTCCCGGGTGTGAGATAATTTGTATTTGTATCAAAAATTAGTCGTTTATTCAAATGTAGCTATAGGACAAAATCCAATGTCCAAAAAGTAAGGAAGAACCGATAATATCTAAGCTACGAAGAATATCTTAACGATAGCCGTCAACTACGCAAAAATCGAATTTTGCGAAAAAAAAGTTCTATTTCGACCAAGTTTCATTTACAAAGAAGTGATCTGAACCAGGTACAAATATAAGTATTCAGAATCCTCTTTATATTATTGCTCTATTGAGTCCCGAAATGATTAATCTGGTTTAAGATTAGTCTAGAATAAGTCTAATGAATATTATAAGTCTAATAATATAAGTTTTAATAAAGCTAACTGATATGATAGTTTACCATAATTATATATTTTATTTTCAGAGAAATTTCCCCAACTCCGTCCTGAATCCGGGAGAGGTATACGTACATCGGATACAATACAAGTTTGGTCTCCTCCTCGGAAAATATGTGTAACAAAATTGTGATGTGCAATATCGTATGTAAACGATCAGGAATATTTATATGAATGTCAATAAACATTGTAAAGTTGGTAAAATATTATTTATTCTTTGGTAACAAGTTCAATCAGTCTAAAAAGTTGTGACAAACCAACCTGTCCTATTGTAATACTTAGAATATGACCACTTTTCAAAATGACCACTACTGAAAATAACCACTTCTGGCCTTCAAGATCCTAAGGTTGTAATTTTACGTCAAATAAATTACCTATACCTAAATGGGAATAACCCGGTAATTTTATGCAAAATAAATACCTATCTCTTAGCCTATACACAAATAAATAATTTAAAATGAATCTAACCTCATATTTTATCATGCATGAGTACTTAAATGGATAATAATATTATGCATCAACAAACAAAATAAGTTAATACCACAAGGTTCTTTGAAACTGTGTCAAGTGACATCAATAGAGAAAACCATATTTCATACAATTTTACAGTCCACCAGTTCCACAAAAGTTCTGAACCATTTATTCGAGTCAAACGGTAAAGCTAAATACCTATAGTCCTTTTTGAGATCACCATTTAGTTTTCTAGTGCATAGTTCAGTTAATATCTGGTAGAGCTCGTCTTCACTGGTGTAAACCTCGTCGACGTGATCTTCATAGAGCTCTTTGTATGATAATCGTTTTGGAACAACAGGTATGCAGCCACAGTAGACGGCTTCTAGCCTGAAAGTAATAATAAAAGATAATGAAAAAATTGGAATGACCAACATTTTGTACAAGTCTTACATAACAATTTTTACAAAACTGTATATGTAGATTACTGATGCAAGGGACTGCCAACCCCATCTCTGGCTTAGAATTTCTCAGGATTTTGCAAATATAATACTGTGGCAGACATTCAAACTAGGCGCCCCAAGATACATCTTCAGTGGTTAGAGTGACTTTTTTATGAATATATAGGGAATGTGAGGAAAAACATTAACAATTTTGCTAGGTAAAAAAGTTGTCAAAAATTATTAATTGGAATTTTTTGAACGTGTTAATTAATGGGTACTTCCACCACACCTATCGTATATTCTTTTGTGTAGGTATAATTGATTTGGAAAAACTTACACAGCAACTCCAAAAAATTCGTGTATGGCAGTAGAGACAACAACGTCCGCGTTTTTGAGCACTTTATAGTATTCGGCGGCACTGCCTATGTAACCGCAGTGTAGTAGCTTCGACCCGAACCTATTCGACAGCTCTTTGAATATTTCAGGCTTCTCGCTGAATGACTCTCCTAGAATGCTCACCTAGAATTATTAACAAATTAATTTTTAACACGCTCAACCGCCTGCCGCGTGACGCACTTGATCATAATACGCCGGTTCTTACTCGTGCGAACTGCGTAATCGCGCGGTTTCAAATAAATCGAGGAATAAGAACCAGTGTATTTTGGAGAAAGCGAGTTGAGCGACAGGCAGTTGGGCATTTTAAAATAAACCCATGTCAGGCTAACTACTCACTAACTATCGCACTAGCTTGTCACACCAGTGTGGCAGTTAATTACATCTGATGCAGTCAAGACCTAAGTTTACAAGTCCGTGGTACATTACATAGGTATGTGCACCACCAGTGATGTGACACAACTACTAGTCGCATATCAAAAAGTCTCTTTTTTTGGACTTGTGGCATTGTGTTAAATATCTAATCCATAAAAGAAATGAATACAAATATAGTCAATATAATATAAACAGAAATGTGTTAAATTGCATATTGTTGATTTTAAACATGACTCCAATGTATAAGGTTTTAAGAGTAGTGCAGTTACCATAATTGTGCAAAAGACTTGAATCTGGGAATATAATGTATTCCTGTTGACTATTTGTTGTTCATATTATTATATTTTCTTAATTTACATACCTTAAACTCATAGCCTTCATCGTCTAATTTAGATAAAACTTTGTAAAACTCTTCTGGATTTTTATCAAACTCCCATCTATGAGGCCACACTATGTACAATGCACTTTTGACTTCTTTATTAAACGAAGACAAGTACATATCTATTGAATGCAGATCTAAAGGATAGTAGACTACTCTACATTTAGATACTATATTAAGCTCCAAGTTCTTAATTTTGTAGTCGGGTTGGAGCTTTAAATGACTAGTAACATGTGAAAGAAATGAGTCTTGATTGTATTGAGAGTTGAATAATACTTTGTCAGCAGCTAAACTGAAAATTGAAAAAAATAAAAATAGTTTTGCATAAAAGTATAAGTTATATAAGACTTTATATTATTTTTAAATACATTCTACAACAGTATAAGAATAAGAAGTCAATGCAGAGTACGCTAAGCATTTTTTTTTGTTAATAATTTGACTGTTAATTTAACTTACCATGACAAAATTTCATTGAATCCATATTGAAAGTCCCTCTCTTTCTTAACACGTACAGGGAATTCCAACTGGTTTTCATGAAAGTACACTACTTTGTGCAACTTCACTAAGTCCGGTCGAAGTCCCAGCAGCTCAGCCAGTGGCAATACTGACGTGCTGAACAATATCTCCAAGTTGTGATCTTGAGGAATTTGTGTCGATATATACAGTGCAGATGTTCTCGCCCGCCAGTGCCATTTTTTTGGAGTCATTGTTATTAATAAATATATATTTTTGGGGAGATCTGAAATTATACAGGCATCCGGTATTGAATGGTATTACAAATTCAGAATGGTCAATATCAAGTAAAACACAATGAGTAGATTGATTGATCAACATGCCACTCCTACATAAATGTATAAATAAATTCATTTGTTATCGAGATATAGGTTTGATTTAATCCAAATGGTACTTATTAATATAGTAAAAATTAATGAAAAAATGTTATTAAAATACTTACTCGAACAAATAACATCAATCAGTTTCTTATGGGAACCACCATAGAATGGTTCAATGATGAGAAGCTTTTCTTGGTCATATTCCATGTTTCCTATAACTACTTGTCCACTGAAGAATAAAACATATTTCGCGATTTAAAATAAATATGAGCCAATGTTGTCGATACATTTTTTTACCTTATATTAAATCTTATATAGGTATGTAGTTTATTGATTTTATTCAAACATACAAATCAATCAGGGTTTCACTTTAGTTAGTACGTGCATGACAGCTAATGGCAGTGTAACAGATTATTATCAAATTAGGATAAAATTCTGTATTTCGTACTTAGTACCCGCGAATAAATAAATAAACAAATGTTATGCAAACAAACCTGTGAATGAAACAAAGACCGTGTTGTATTGTAATGTACATTCGGTCAGCCAATAGCTAAAGCTCAACTGTCAAATTTCATCGAATAAATCTCAACCTTACGTCCGCCTATTATGGTTATTTTAGTCTCAAAATATTTGACGTCATATGTAGGTTGACTTATGGTCGCCTATACTGTGGCATATGACAATATTTTTTTACGGTTTAATTTAAAAGGAAAGACAAAGGGATTTACATATTGATTACCATGTCCATACAGCCATGTTTGACGGGCTTAACTCGGAATCGATGTCAATGACACCAATTATTTTACAGTTCACTAAACGAAACATCACCCTCACTCTTACACGTTCTAGCATATGAGTGAGCGTGACCATTACAAAATCATCATTATGAAAACATATCATATCCATTTATCATCATTAAATCATCATTATTATTCATTTGATTGAAATAATTCATGTTGACAACTGTCCATGTTCCATTACCCTGTTAACAGCTGAAAATTTATCAAACTTAGTATATAAAATAATAAAACTATAAATTAATGCCGCTCTTTTTACAAAAGGTCATAGCAAAAAGGCTTAAACCTTCCTTTGCTTTATCATCGTGATCTGATAAAAAAAACCTAGCATGTATGTCATATTTTACAATAGTTTAACCTTATATTAAGTTTAACATATTTTCCTTTTAAAAAAAAACCTTATATTAAGTTTAGCATATTTTCCTTTTAAAAAAAAGCATATTTTCAGCCAGATTACTTTGGTAAAACCAAACTTTGCAATCCTTCCCATCGAGTCATCGATCTATCGAACAGTAACGTATTTGTACAGTCTAGTAAAACGTTTAGTTTGTACTGAATCGCAGTTAAACGGTAACAAAACGCATCAATTGTTAAATATAAGGTCGGGTAACAAGTCTTTTTGCATATTGTATGTATAAACTTAAAATAAAATTTTATTGGCTGTACTATTTGTATCTGGCTGGTTTTGATGACTTAAAAAAGGTTACATTAAAACATAAAAACCAAATTAGTATAATGTTGTTTCCAGCTTTTTTCATTTGTTTTTCTTTCTGTCAAAATGAAGAATTTCGATACATTTTGAAATTTTATTACAAAAAAGGAAAAAATGCAACGCAAGCCGCGAAATTTTTTTGTGACGTTTATGGACCTAATGCAGTGTCAGTAAGAGTAACACAAAGTTCGTTTAAGCGTTTTCAATCCGGGAATTTTGATGTCGAAGATGCACCTCGCTCTGGTCGCCCTGTTACGTCCGGTCCCGACTTACTTACGCCGCACCTGCGTGGTACCCATTCGTCAGGCCTACTCAAAGGAAAAGGTTCAGCAGAATATTGTTCTGCGTATTTGCACAGGCGCGGGCCGTTACGTCAGAAATGACGTAATCGCTCGCGACGTGCAAATACAGGGTGGGCCATGAATTAGTTAACAATTGAAAAAATCATATAAAGAAAACCATTTGACATATTTTTAAAATTGTTTATTTACAAGAAAGTTAGTTATTTGGAATTTATTTTTTAAAAATAACATCATCTAAATGACCACCGTTTCGATTTTTGCACTCTTCTAAGCGAACACCGAAATTTTCGAATACTCGTCGACAAAGAGACCGCGAGATCGCTGACATTTCTTCACTAATTTTTTCCTTTAGTTCACGTAGTGTTTTTGGTTTATGGGTGTAAACACGACTCTTCAAATAACCCCATAAAAAGAAGTCTGCTGGCGTTAAATCTGGACTCCTGGGTGGCCATGGGATGTCGCCTCGTCTGGAAATCAGCTTTTCCGGAAACATTTCTTTTACTACCGGCAGGGACTCGTTGGATGTGTGACAAGTGGCTCCATCTTGCTGAAACCATGTGTTACGGTTGTAGCCAGCAAATTCCAGTAGCTTCGGTGCCAGGAACTCCCGTAACATTTTCACATACTCAGCAGAATTCACAGTAACCGAACGGCCGCGAGAATCTTCGAAAAAGTAGGGCCCAATAATTCCTTTTGCTGAAATTGCAGCCCATACCGTTACCTTGGGAGAATGAAGTGGCCTCGCGTGTTTAGATTTGGGATTTTCGCTGCTCCAATACCTGCAATTCTGTTTGTTTACGTGTCCGTTGAGGTGGAAATGGGCTTCGTCGGAAAATAAGAGGTTATCAAAATTATTGAATCGATCTAACATTGTTTCGGCATACGACTTGCGCAAATTTAAATCATTAGGTTTTAATTCCTGCACTAACTGGATCTTATATGGATGTAATTTCATGTCTAATTTCAAAATACGGCGCAATGATGTTCGGGATAGTCCTAATTCAGCCGAACGTTTGCGCGTCGATAAATTTGGATCACGTCGAACTGATGCGGAAACTCGCTGCACGTTCTCTTCGCTCCGAGAAGTCCGTGGGCCGCCGGTTTGCTTCACGTTTAGTGTAGATCCCGTCTCTTCGAACTTCTTAACCCATTTCTTTATTAATGGAGCACTCGGACACTGATTTAAATCGTGTAAGTCGTATTCAACGCGAAATAAGCGTCTCACTGTAATGAGCGAACTGTTGTTTAAATAAAATTGTTTCACACAATAAGCGCGCTGCGGCCCCGTGAAGCGATACATTGCGACTAAATTTCCGAGAAGCGAGCTAGTGGTAACGCCCCTCCCCGCTCCCCGCGCGGCTTGTATTAGCGCGGGGTGTTAGGTTTAAATGTTAACGAATTCTTGGCCCACCCTTTAGAATCCATCCAACAGTTCGTGGTGAGGTTAGCGCGGTCAATGTACGACCGCGCTGATAACGGTCACCACGAACACTTGAGGAATATTGCCCCGCTGCACGCACGCCCGCCCGACCCGGACGCACGGTACCCGCTCCCGCGTGAGCTGTTGTTGTCTCCGACGCCTGAGGGCGCCAGGGAGGAGCGACGTGAATGCGACGTACAAGCTCTACGGAAGGGCATTGTTCATTATGAGCTTTTACCACCGGGCAGAACCATCGATTCGGATCTCTACTGCCAACAACTGATGAGATTAAAGCAAGAAGTTGAGAGAAATCGGCCGGGATTGATCAATAGGAAGGGTGTGGTCTTTCATTATGATAACGCTAGACTACACACATTTTTGGCCACTCAGCAAAAATTAAGAGAGTTTGGCTGGGAGGTGTTAATGCAACCGCCATATAGCCCCGACCTTGCACCTTCAGATTTCCACCTGTTTCGGTCTCTTCAGAATTCTTTAGACAGTGTCAGGTTAACATCAAGAAAGGACTGCCAAAACTACTTGTTGCGTTTTTTTAAAATAAGATTCCCAAAATTTCTACAGCAACGGGATAATGTCACTACCTACAAGATAGCAAAAACTCATCGAACAAAATGGCACATATATACTATAATTAAATGTAAATAAACTTTAAAAAAAAAATTCATATAAAATGCGAAGAAACTTTTTCCCGACCGTATATAACATAAATTCCTCCCAAGGTACTTTTGCCCGATCGATAGTAAATCGAACGGTGGCAGTGGTAGAGTTATGCGTCAGCCTCATCAGAATGCGATTTGGTGTCCAAATAGAATTGGGACGAAAACTAAATTGCAATTGGATATAAATAGAACTACAAACGTTGTAATTTAGGCGAATTGGGCCCCAAGTCAATGTTTAGCGAACATCGCTACCCACCCCATATCCAATGCCATTTTGTTTAAAAATTTTTGGCAATTATTTTTTCTTCCCATTCTCATACAATATTATAGGTATTAGGTATTTACTCTATTCATTCAGTCATGTCACAGAATATTAAATAGTGAATAAGTGCTTAAGCATTTTTAGGTTGGTTGGTAACTTGCAGTGCTGTGTTGGACGAATATGTGGCGTTTGTGGCTGAAAAGGGCGGAATCCAGAGCCGTAAAAATAAATATTAGAATAAAGAAGTTGATGGATGTGGCGCCAACGATTGTGATAATTCAAAGTGAAGTGAAAACTTTCGGATTTGACGTTTTAGCATCTGATGGTAAGTGTCTTTCATTTATTACAACTAGCTGAATAGAGACGTACAAATATGCAATTCAAATAGAAGGTCCGCATGTATGTATTTGTCGTAGACACATAGGGTAATGGCGTGTTTCACGAAGTTTAGTGAAAAATTACACGAAGTGCTAAAAAAGTTACACAGATACTATAATGTTCGAGTTCACCCGATGTTTGCAATAATTTGCATTGATCCTAAAATTTATATGCTCCTGATGGACGAGGGTCTTGTGAGAGGTTTCTGAAGCCGTCCATAACTGTTTTGGCTTGTTCCTCCCCACCTGTGTGTTTATCACAGTGTAACAAATGTGAACTGACTATGTGTGTTTTAGTAGAGTATTCCTAGTATATATTACTCTACGTTAGACCGTAGAGTAATATATGAAAATGTAAGAAATACAGAATACTCCAGTCATGTGTACACTCTAGTGTACACTCTGGAGTATTCTGTATTTCTTCCTAAAGATCATTAATAACATTTTTACAAATAACTAGTTCTCTCTCATAATACATTACTCGTACATTAGGTACATTTTGTTGACTATTCTCCACAAAACTAAACTTACAATCCATGGACGCTCGCTCTGATGATAAGTTTATTTTAGAATTTGCTTTCTTCTTTTTATGCTTGTTTAGACTAGTAGAAATAACTATAATCCTATAGGTAGACGAAAGACCTATCTTCCCATAGTACAGGATAACTATCCTACTTTTGGGGCCAGGACCATTGTACTTGTGTTTTTCTAAGTACCTAATCAATAAACAAAGTTTTTTTTATTATTATTTACATTGTAAAGTTTGTCATGCACTTCACATATTTATCACTTTTATTGTTATGTTATTCAAACAATTTCTAGAAGTTAGATTTCTTAAAGTTAAGAAAAAGCTAGACTATTTTTCCTATATATTGAATTTCCAGCTCAGCAAACTCTAACAGTAGAGACATACGAATCAACCACCACCGCCAACAGTCCATCAATCAACCGTATGGGTCAATAATTTGATTGATATAAACAATAATTTCATAAGAAATTTTTGCTTTGAATAATGCGGCGACTTCATAGGTTATTATGTTTAGACTTATTATGTTATGTTCACATTGTCATTTTGATTTATTCCGGATTGCTCTGCAGAATTCGTGCCAAAAGTGATAAAATTCTTAACTCGTGCCACTTTTAAAAGTATTCATAATATTTTTGCATTTTAGGATACTAGCATACATATTAGCATATCTAGCATACATATCTTCACACTATGTTCCTCTTCACCCTTGTAGGGTGGGCAGAGGGAATGGAGCGTCAAAAATCTCTACCATGGCACACTTCTTTCGCTTAACTTAAAACGAGAATGTAAAATTTAGGCTTGGGTATAGCCGAGAACAAGAGTGTGAGTTATAAGGATTAAAAGCTTACACTTGGAGGTATCTAAAACCAAAACATTAGCCTCTTTGATTCTGGGAGTTTTGAGATATACAGGCTATAAAATTAAAGAGGCCTAGTAGGGTAGCTGCCAGAATCGTTATAGCTATATGAAAATGTTCTTAACAGACCAACCCTCTTTTTGGAGCCATTTAAAACTACATTCATGGAACTGGATAGACTTAAGATTTCATATTTGGTTTTAAAAACTAATCAAATCCCCCAGGGAATTGATCAAATGAAGAAGTTTTTGTTATATCCCTAAAAATTGAGTGATTTGATCAGAACTCTACTACTTCAGTAAAATAAGAGGTCCGTTAAACACCGTGCCGTCGTATAAACCGATCGAAATTGTTATATCCCTAAAAATTGAGTGATTTGATCAGAACTCTACTACTTCAGTAAAATAAGAGGTCCGTTAAACACCGTGCCGTCGTATAAACCGATCGAAATTGTCTTTGCACACGAAATTCTTACTTTTACTTCTTTTACTCCTAATTTTTACTCCTCTACACTGAAAACCAAATCGGCATTATTCCGCGTTGAGTAATTTTACGCATAGATATATGCGGCAGGCAGCGCGACGAGTGTGAGAGAAGAGTTCGTACGTTCTTCCACTCTTGCCTACTCGACAGTGTGACAGTTGTATCTTTTTACTTAACAAATCTAGAGTACCTTCATTATCGGTTAAAAACGTCCCACTGTTGGGACGAAGGCCTCGCCTTAAACATGAGCCATTATCCACCGTAAGGGCACAGTGCTGATTGGTAGATTTCACATGCAAAGTTTTTTTTCTCAGACATGCAAGTTACCTCTACCCACGATATTTCACAATTGGCGGCCTTATAGCTTTAATCTATTTCTTCCAGGCAACCTTTGGGTAATGGAGTTTTTGTAAAATACAATGTAAACGGGTGCAAGAACGATTTAAATAATACCAAGTAATAAAAATACAACAATTATAGGTACTTAATAAATAATAATGTTTAAAATACATAAATAGGAAGATATACTTAGATATTTATAATATAAATACATATAATAAATATATATATATATATATATATATATATATATATATATATATATATATATATATATATATATATATATATATATATATATATATATATATATATATATATATATATATATATATATATATATATATATATATATATATATATATATATATATATATATATATATATATATATATATATATATATATATATATATATATATATATATATATATATATATATATATATATATATATATATATATATATATATAAATATGTATACATAATATATATAATATCATGTATAAATATAAGGAAAAATCTAACATAAAAACAATACATTATATAGGATTTAATTACACATAACCACATTGCTGTGCGTCGTGCTAACGATTTTTAAAAATCTTTAAAAATCGAGAGTGATTGGGCCTGTCTAATGTGCGGCGGGGCAGAGAGTTCCACAGATGTACAGCCTGAACCGTAAAGGAACGTAAAGCATTATAGCAGAAAGTAAATGTACGTAAGCAATTCAAACCTAGAAAAGTGTGAAATTTTTTACTGCGAGCGGGATTCCAACCGGGGCCTGCTCTATTCCAACTGAGTTATTGCGGTCCGATGACTCATGCACGATGAATTTTCTCACTGCTGCAGTGTGCTAAACGCTGTAATTAATGTAAGTCTTCGAAAAAACCGAAAAACTTAGTACATGACATTGCATGGTTTCCGAACCCGAACCAGAGCCAGAGCATAGGAATTTGGCATTCTAGCCAACGCCACCAACGCTCCTAGAGTATTGATCCAAACCACTTTTTTATGGATATGGCAAAACCGAATCATCTTTTTACTATCGTTCGAATTTTGATGTCAAATGACACTGGTTTTCAGCCATCTCCGTCGTACATGCACTTGTCTTATATTAGTAAAAGAGCTTTGGTATAGATAGACAGGTCCGTACATACTCTACACTTTAATTTATTCGCGATAACTTTGAAAGAAGCAGCATGGGGAAATCGAGCCTTCACTAGAATCGAGTGACAAACGCAAAATTTATGATCTAATTTATCAAAAAGAATTCCTAATTTGTTAAATTACATATTTACCAATATATTTTACATATTTAGTACAATGTTAGCATTGTGCTAAGCAGCCACATAGTGTTAATTTTCTCATGGACACCTAAATGGTTAAAATTAGTAGAATTCGAGTAAAATATCTGATTCTATAACAAATATTTCTGGCCTGATCTAACTGTACACGTGGGAAATGTTTGAAGACCTTATAATATTTAAGATTTGGGGTATCATATTAGAAGTTTGATTTATTTATTTAAAAAAATACAATTAGGTACCTATCTAAATCATTGCAGGAATTCTACCTTGCTTATATGTAAAACGAAGAAGTTAAGCGCTACAAGTAAATAATAGAGATATCATTCATTGAATCATGAGTTATATATAGGTACTTCAAACTTATATCCAACTCTGTAATTATCTTTACTAAGGTTATATTGTAAAGAAATAGTAACTGGAGTTACGGCGTTTCAGTTTTTGAAGTTGCGACGTGATAAGCGCAGGAGAGGGGTCAGGGAACTTTGCAGGGCTGAGGCTCAGCCCACGAGAGTGAGACGAATACTTTGCACCTTGCATTATGTTTGCACCTATCCAGATTCTAACCTCTTTACCAAGCATTGCGATAATCTTCAATAAGCGATTGAGTGCTACTATTGAAAGAAAATTTATATTCGTAAATAGGTTATTTTGTTTATTGGATTCAAATTTCCAGTGAACAAAGCACATTCCGAGGCTGCGTAGGCTGCACTGCATGTTGCTATGGGCTATGATGCGTGGGGATATACGGGATGTCCATTCGAGGTGCACGGAGATCCGATTTCATAAGTTATTGGACTTATTGGCATGGGTTGATTACACTGTAATTGTTTTAATCTGGCGTTCTTATCCTTATTTTCATGTAATAATTATTGTGATCCAGGTTATATAAGCTTATTGGGCTGAAAATGTTAACTGCCTGTTGTTACATAAACTATATTTTTTTTCCTTATTGGGGTACAAATCTAACGGCGAAAACTGGAAACTACCTTCGATGAAGGTGGTTCATCTGTCTAACCCCTCGGAGATTACGGACGTAAGAGTTATGTTATGGGGTACGAATCCCTAAAAAGATTTTCCTAGAAGTTGTAACAGTAAGCCAATACTAGAAGAACTATATTAAAAGTTAGTTTAGTTTTAGAGATTG
The DNA here is from genome assembly GCA_947369225.1 of Hofmannophila pseudospretella. Taxonomy (NCBI): domain Eukaryota; kingdom Metazoa; phylum Arthropoda; class Insecta; order Lepidoptera; family Oecophoridae; genus Hofmannophila; species Hofmannophila pseudospretella. The sequence goes on from OX376311.1 coordinate 15,923,275, forward strand.
GCTACTTTTCTGAAAAAGTGAAACTATGTATCTACTATCTTTTCATCTAGGTAAAGCCGCCCGCCCACATGAGTGAAGCACCTACGCCTGCTCTTACGTTTTCCAAATGTACGAGACTTTATTTTGATAAGATATATTATCGTTGAAAACTCGTATCATCCTGTTTATTTTAGTCTGTTTTGTATGGAACGGGATATGGGCACCCTGTAGCCACTCGAAAAGTTTATTGTGCCGCAAGCAGGCAGCCGGCCGTTCGAGGAATCATTCGCGATCGGACAGTGGTGAGGCGCGGTCGCGACTGCGCGCTCGCCGGTTTCCGGGCAAACTTTAAAAACATTCGTATACTATCACCAACGGATCACCATGAGGGTCGGAGTAGCCCCAGCAGCGGCTATCCTCCTCACCGTCGCCTTCCTCGCGCTCCAGGTGAGTCTAATTTTGTCAAAACCCGAAAAAGCCGGTCTGTCCGCTCGTGCCGGTCAGCGTCTCAAGAATACTTTTGCAAAACTTTTTGGAGAACTTAAGACATGTTTTGTATTTTATTTTATTTAGGTATTTGATGTTCTAAAATGTTTTACCAATGCTCAGTGTTATAGGTCACGTACCTTTGTAATTATTTTGTTATGTATGCAATATGTTACCTATTTTAATAAAAGTTTGTAATTACGTTATGTTTATGATTCGTCTCGAAGCCGGGTTTTGCAAACTGAATAGGCACATATTTTAATGTTAATGATTTAAGCCTTGTCTTCGAAGAAGCACCTAACTTTTAAACTGCAATTATTTTTACTTATTGTATGAATCTGTATGTGTTTGTATTTTTAGTTATTTATTAATCACAACAATATTTGTGCAAAATGTATAACTGTATACTTTTAGCTATTTATTCGTATTTTATTTAGAACTTTGAAGTATACTCGTATTGGGTTGTTAATTGGGGGAAATAGGGGTGGATGCTTTAACTTTCCGAATTTCCAATTTTTATTAATAATATATATCCAATTACTAGTTATCTACTATGTAATTTTAAGCCATATATTATTAAATACCTACGTAATATATATGTACTCGTATGTAATAAATTGTACCATATAGGTAAGCATCTAATCCTATATCCGTAATAAATACATACGCAGTAACAGTGCGTTGATAAAGTAGATAAATGACAGATAAAACATTTATTCAACCTAGTTATTTTGGCTTTGATGTAGAAGTCAAGATTAAATCTAACAATGTCACTAGATATTCATATAATTTAAGTAGTCTGTCTAGATTATAAAAATATAAAGTTAAAAACATAGATTTTAATAAAATGAAGTTCCTGCGAATAAAAAAATCTTAAATTCTCTGGACACTTAATAATCCAATTAGTTAGGTTATTTGAACTATTTCAATAGGTATACATCATGTTGTTGTATAGACATTAGTGTACCTACAATTTATAGGAGATATTTGGTTATTTGCAATAATAGTACTAAAGTAACATTTTGAAAATACATATTTTTGCTTTAATTCCATCAGAGGTATATTCCATAATCTTTTAATTAATTAATTTTTAGTTGAGCATTTTTGTGTCTGCAATCCGGGATTTCATATCCCGGGATTGCAGACGTATAAATGCTCTTTATCCTATTTAACAGGCTCACTCATTGGTACGAGTGTAAGGGTTAAATACCTTTTGACATTATTTTTACTATTCATCAAAAGGTATAAAGTTTTTAGTTTAGCTTATTCTTTTAACACGTAAACATGCTCATAGTACCTAACAGACTTACTTATTGGTATAAGGGTTTTCTATACACTGGGCTAAACCTTTATGGCTTTATGAAGTTAATGGGAGGCACTCAGTACCCACGTTGGTACTAGTTAGCTATATGTTCACGACTTGACGCAAAACACGAGCTTCGTTCTTACAAATAGGTGCTTGTATAGGTTGGGTTTCTTAAGCACATGGAAAGCAAATTCAATAGATTCACTGCACTACTTTGAGAAGCGAAACTGCTTTCATCTACTAATTTTACCAAAATGCCTTTTTTTTAACGCACCTATACTCGTACATATTGAAAATGTTTACCTAGTAGACAGCAGCAGCTATATAACATAATATCTAAGGTAATTAAAAAAAAGCTGCTGTGCTTTATAAAATCTAATTTAAAAGAAAATACGCAAACTTCATTTAACTTATTTGGCTACATTATGGTTCGCTATGCAAAATCAAACAGTGTCCATATCAAACTGTAACGGAAGCCATTTCCTTAATATTGTGTACAATCAGTGTTACCCACTTAGTAGAGGGCTGGATACCTATACCCCTACGTTCACGTAGGGAACTCAATTTGCCATCTCGACAGCAGCAAACTTCTTAAAAGCTTTTCATTTTGTACATATTATGTGAGTAGCTATTGGTGCATTAAACGTTTATTTATCGATATTTCGGTGATGTTACAAGTGAAAGAGTTTATAACCTTTACATATATCCTGTTTCCATTTTATTGAGTGAGATGTTTAATAGAAATAAGCATTCAATATTTTACGAGTCTATTTCGATTTATTCACAATTAAAACTTTTTATTAATTTAGTTTGCACAGCATAAATTTATTTTGTGTATCAATTACGAATCAAGTAATTAATTTAATGAATACTCGTACTACCATTACCTTCTTGTAGGTATGTATGAACGGTGTTTCAAAGTCTAAAAGTATCTCTACTTTATTATCGTATTTGTTTTTTATTCTTTAACTAAGTACTTATCTATTGTTTAATATCATGAACAAAATTAAAACTTGAATTTACGCATGAGCAAAAACTTGTTAATTGGTTCAACTAGAATCTAGTCTAGTCTAGTCGTTTGAACTTTTAAATGAAGTTTCACTAAACTATTTTTTTAAGTTTTAATGGTCTCACTTTTAAATTGCAATTTATACATATCACTCTGCATATACAGCTTGTAACAAAATACGAGTATTTAGTGTCATTACATTCCAAAAGAGGGTTAGTCGGGTAGGAAGCATGAGTAATAAATTTAAAAAAAAAACGTCGCCTCCCATAATGTTCAATACGCAAAATATTCAAAACGCAAAAGGATCAATACGCAAAATGTTCAAAACGCAAAATGTTCAATACGCAAAATGTTCAATGTCAATACGCAAAATATTCAATAATTAATGTGTCAATGTGTCCAATGTGTGCTATGCAATGGTCACGGGCGACACGGGGACGACATTCGTGATAAATACCGGGATCGGGATTCATTCTTTCATTTTCGTCCCCGTTAATTTAATTCACTAATTTTTTTTAAATATTTTTTGTGACATTTTGCGTAGGTATATCTTTTATTTTTGGCGTATGTGTAATTTTGCGTATGTGATTTCGCGTATGTGTCATTATGCATGTATTCCAGCGAAATAATACATACGTTAAATTCCTCATACGCCAAAATAAAATAAAATATGGCGTATGTGACGCCAAATGAACAAAAAAAATATTAAAAAAATAATTAGTATAAATTAAATAAACGGGGACGAAAATGAATGAATCGCGATTCCGGTCGGTTTATTTAAATATCTTCTCCAAGTTAAGGACCTATTTCGACCTCCTGTCGGAACGGGCTCTTAGCATGGCGTTTTTTTTGTTGTTAAAACAGAAGGTTACGTAGTCACCGACCCTGATCAACCTATTTTCAGATCTGACACCAGTTTTGTTAGATACTGTGTGAATGTGTCCATAGTATCAGTATCATTATATTTGACCCCGGAAAATACGCAACAGGTCCATCTCTACGAGGGTTATCTAGCCTTCGTGGTAACTAGATACGGCAAATCTAATTTCGGAACGCGAAATATTTGTAAATAATAATATGCTCCTTTGGATTATCAATATTATCATTTACCGTTGGCTTTACCTTTATGTAATCTAATATAAATAACTGTCACACTGTTGACAAAAAAAATGAGATACGATGTACAGTCTGATTTTTAAAGAATTGAAATAAAGGCAACTTCCCTTATACATCTACTTCAATTGCCTATAATATTTCCATACGATTTCAGTAAATGTTCCTCGTATTTAAATTCTACTCTTTAGAATCAAACTGTAAATTATTTTACCAAAGATTTTTCAGTTGCAACGATACTTACTAATATGATTCATGTGCATTTTTAAAATGCAGTTACCGAAATCCGCCACAAGCTAGATGTAACAAAAAAAACTTCTTGTTAAAAGAGATATATCGTATTTTGGGGCTGACAATAAGTCTCCTGCACAAAAATTGCCGTAAATATGTTTAAAAACTTAAGTTCCTGTTCTTAATTTATAGCGATAACAGCATATGAGTAGTATGTTTTTTGAAAAACCTAAAATTATTGCGTTTTTGGTCGATAATATCGTTTAATCTTGTTTCTCTTTACAAATATTGATTAAAAACGGTTACAGTTTTGATAAGTTTTTTAGGGCAACATTTATGAGCAAAATTTAATAATCCACACCGACTGAGCTGCCTCGCGAGGCAACCTTTTGTCTTGTCTTCGTCTGTTACGACGAAACGGACAAAGACAAAAGTTTGCTTCGCGAGGATGGATTCGGCTATTGAAATTAAGTTGTAGATGGAAAGTTAATGAGAAGTTAAACTAAAAGTACGAGTATTGCATCACGCTGTAAATGCGACAGAATTTGCCATCACCATATTATCTGCATACATAGTTATCACAGTAACACCGGAAAGGTCAATATAAGGATACTAACAACTATTCCGCGTGCCCCATAGATCTTTGTGATTCATTTAAAAAAAACATACCAATCATTATCTAAAGATTTACAAAAAGCCATTTTTTAAGCAGTTTTAACTAAATACATAAACCTATTTGAATTTCCGAAGCGACACTTTTTTAAATGATTATTTAAATCGTGTAAGTACATATGTATATAAATATAAAATAATAAATAGTAGTTACACGATTCAAAAGTAAGTGGTCTCTGGCAAGATTGCAATGAGGTTATCCAGTAGTGTTATCAAATCCGTCTCACATTGACTCAATCTTCCCATTTTGGTCACAATGCCCGCGATAAATGAACGAAAAATATAACTTTTGTGATTTTTGGGGACAGTTATCTGTCCAGTTTATCGCGAGTGACCCAGCCAGCTCTGACGCCTTGCACAATACTTATTGTTGATAAGAATGCCAATTTGCTTATTTTAACACGCGATACAAATTTGTGTTAATTACATTAAAATTAATGTGTGTAAACATCGCGACGTCTCCATAGATACATAAACATGATTAGTATGTTTCTAACTGAAATATCATGTTCTAAAATGTATTTTAACCATAGCATATCAACATGTGACATTTAAAAAAAGTCTGACCATTATGGCAGATCGTATTTATTTGTAAGTATACATTATGGTACTTATAATATCGTATGGTATTCTTTTGTGACCTTTGAGGATCGTATTTTCCGGGTTTCAATTGAATCGGTAAAAATCTCAGCGGGACCAAAAGAAATGTGTTTAAAAAAATGTGTGGAATTACTATTTTTTTTACAAAAAGTACGTTCCTTCAACTTCAATAACGTGCGCATTTCTCAGTTACCTGTTATTATCTTTAAAACACTGTCATCAAAATACTAATAAATAACTTCGGTCATATATAAATATACTGACGGGGTGCAGCTTTATCTTTTGTGTTATTCTAACGTAATTTTGTTGTTACCGTGTCGGTGGACCTCTAGGTATGTATGTGTAGGTTGTCTGTAGTACGAGTATCGGTACCTTACTATAATTTTTATGCACGGTTCTTCGATATTAACCTCTTGAAACCTATGATATAAAACTAGTTAATTTTAGTATTAAGCTTTTATACCTTGCTCCAAACTTAAAATTAAGAAAGCGCCATCTATCCTTCGAATTTGGCGCGAGTTTACCTGCTACAGTAGCGCCACCTACTCATTAAACCCAAGCAGCGAGGAGTGAGGGCAGCGGAGCCACGGGGCGAGCTCCCGCCATGCTGGTTCCATTGCGGATCAATTTGGTTGGATTGATCGTGTTGAAGAATGCAAGCACGATCATGCCGCCCCTCCAAGACTATGAAAATATCCTTATACAACGTACCTAAGAGTACGTACAATTTTTCCACGTCAAGTAAAAAAAAAGGTAAAGTTAAAAACAAAAATATACAGGAATAAAAATAAGTTTGGAGCAAGGCAAGTATGCTTAATAATAACATTTTTTTAGGTAAAATTGGTATATTAAGTTTTTATACCTTGCTCCAAATTTAAAATTGAGACCTGATTGTTATCGGCTGCTGGGTTAAAGAAAAATGACGCCAATGTGATTAATATTATAAGCATAAATAAGAATGACAGACAATCTTGCCAATGATGTCTATAAATTTAATACAAAGGATGACAAAGTCAATAATATTTAGGCATCTTAATTTCCAATACTCTAAGGCTGGCGCTACTGTAGCAGGTAGATTCGCGCCAAATACGAATAATAGATGTCGCTTTCTCAATTTTAAGTTTGGAGCAAGGTAAGTATGCTTAATAACAATTTTATTTTTAGGTAAAAATGGTTTTGTTTTTGACTAACTGTGAGTTGCAAGAAACGTCCTTAATTTTAAGGCTTTTTAAGTCTCGTGTCATCTTTATATAAACTAACAGGCGTAGAAAAGGAAAACAAATATTTTAATGAAGACTTTTAAGTTTCGTGCAGTGCAACCGAATAAAATACTATCACCTGTTATCTAACGCACCTTTATTTTACGTACCTAGTTAAGTATATGTATCTGAGATTTTGAGAAATTGCGATAAGATAGAGATAACACGCCGACCCACATTATTTTTCAACGTTTGCTTAGAATCTGGGTGTAGCGGAAGTTCTGAGATGTTGCATTTCTGTTATCGTGAATACTGTTAAATGCACTATGATCATAATATTGCAGTTTTTTCAATATCCATTGACGATTTCTCAGTCTATGAGTTATTAAGTTCATTTATAGATATTTATGTTTACTCAGGCCTCAGGAAGGTTATGAGCGTCGCGTCGCATAATGTTCAATAAGCAAAATGTTTGTTGTTTCAAAAAACTCAGGTTCTCCATTAATGAGGAAAGAATAAAATAACATCTTTTGGACCGCCCTGTACAACAAGATTTTTGTGTCTCTATTTTCGGTATAGGTAAGTCAAGAGATCACATTAAGTCGTTGTTTTCATAGGACTTTGACACTTACGTAAGTATTTTTTATTAAGAACGTAATCTACGTAATCAAATCTAGTGAAGTCAGATTGAAGACCTTGAGAATACGACTGTCAAAATTGAAATCAGTACTTAGTACTTAATTATTTGTAGATTTTGTGTCATTAGACTATATATTTAACTAATACGATTTGATTTATAGATTTTCGTCGACTGTTTACATATAATAATTTATAGTTACGTTTTTTGATAGGGAACCCTGTCTTCCTATTCAGAACGGGCGGTACTGCAACGGCGGGGGTCGAAACAATTGCAATCGGCCAACTGTAAATACATACGGGTTTCCCTGCCCACTGTAGGCACGATCAGAATCGTGCTTTGGTTTTTTTTAAGAATACCGGATCGTCATGCATATATTAGACAACGGCTTGTTTTGTGGAACATAAGACTTATACTGTCGCCAATGACCTTGAGGGTTTGACCTTCTAGCATCAGCATCTAGAAGTTTAAGGCTTTGGACTCGTGCCGAAAACAGGAATGTGTTTATTTTTATCGCCACCTGAGCTTAGGGCCAGTAAAGCCAGTTCTTACTCAGCATTAAATTCTGGCTATAATACTTAACGTCAATATAAATGAACGCAAGCGACTACAGTGGGTATACCTAACAATAAACGATACATCACAGAAACGTTTCGGACTTGTCCTCTTTGTACTTAGAGATGACCTCAGCAATCCAACCGTATGGTCGACTTCACTAAACTTTTGTTTTACTGAAGCCAGCTGTAAAATGCCGCAACGTCTTTACAAAAGCATATTGTGTATTATTATGATCTAGGTCTATTAGATCTATTACTAGTCATCACCATGTGGAGAATTAAATGTCGGTTTAGTTCGAAGTGTTCAGTTCTGAACTCAGACCATAGAATTCTTTCTATGGTCTGAGGTGTCTATTAGGACATACCTACCTACGATCAAATAACTGTCGAGTAAGTGTATAAGTATCAATTAACTAAATTAAGTATACCGACATCTATCTTGAAAAGCCGAAATATTTATTATGATAAAAGATGTATTGTGTGTGGCACCTTAGCTTGATTCCGATGGAACTATAATACTCGTACGTAGATATGAGGCCAACAGTATGAAAAAAAGCATGTGGCATTATCATAGGAGCATAACATTGGTTTATTTATGCATATCACTGCGATTCGTGCTAACATCCACGCCAATCCCTTTATCTTAGAATATACTACTAAGATACTCTTAGAATTATTTTGTGCATGCTAATGTAGAGTCACGCCTTGGCCAATGTAGTTTGCGAATATTTTATATCGTGTTATATCTACTACTCTCCGTGATCTGTCGTTCTGAGTCACTTGTAAACTCTGGTTTGTGGATCATCCAGATTAGGGTGCATGATGCATACTCTTGCAAAGGAACTCGAGTTGCCGGGCGACTTTCTTATGACCGTTAACGAATACCTACATGAGAATACATTAAGTTGCTTTATCAAAATGGCACAGTTCTTACTAACTCTACTGAGTTCCCCGCGTGATATTCCTGTATATCCTGTTACATATGTTTATCTCCAGTAATTTAATATTTACTGACAATATTCCCTATTGTTTTAGTACCCTGTGGTCAATAAACAAATATACCAAAATACTTACAAATAACTTTTTAATTTTTAGTCTTCCTGTGGTCTTGTACTTACGCATTATTATATTGTGATCACATTATTGCGGTGATGATAATGTCATGAAGGTAATGCAAATCGTTAGCAAGTTCGAGGGCCGATTTCGTCACCGTCTGCGCCGGCGCCGCTGCGCCGCTGACCACGTATCATGGGCCACGGCACAATTCTGTCTCGTCTTTATCGTGTACGAGTTATGGTGATGTTTTATAGCTTTCATTGTGATTTAAATTATTATAATGAAATGTCTCCGTTGACTTGTTTATGAAGGACTGTAAAAACAACAAAAAAACAACCTCTGATTACCAATTCATTCCTAAACGTACTGGTAATAAGTAAATTAGTTATCTATTGTTATTTTTTTTCTTCAGGCTAAATAAAAAAATATATTTATCCTGATTCCTGTCCCAGAGTCCCCTACTTCGCACTATGCAGCAAATATTCTGTATTCAACAACTAAGACATATTTGGCAAATAACATATTTATGAGTCTGCTGGGAATAAGTAGTCCTTCTGAGACAAACACACACTTTATTTGTTACATTACAACTAATGAAACGCAGTAGCATTCTAACAAAGTGCATTGACATCCATATTTGCATGGTCATGAATTTATTGATCATAAAATGTCGTTACAGCTTGATACGCAAAATTAGTTCAATTTGATTCGCTGTAACTTGCCATGTCAAAACATTTCATTTGACGGGCAATCGCGGCTAGTCGACAGACCGACTCCACGGTTGTTCCCACTCAATTCATTACGAGCGTGATGTTGGCGCAAGCAAGTAGCTGAAGCTTCTTTGTAACTTTCCAAAATGCTGATCCTCCTTACTTACCGGTAGAGTTTATGACGGAAGTATGGGGAATTCTGTATCAGTTCAAAATCTTTTTTTAGAATATATACCATTGCTTGCTTGCTTATCGTATGGTTAGTGGCCAACCTATTTGTCAGAGTTGTTCAGGCCCATAGGCATCTGACATGGCTTAACGACTCCTGTCGAACGACGACAACCGCGACCGACTGCTTAACGTGCTCTCCGAGGCACAGAGGAGCTCAGATGAAATATGCCACTAGCGGTCACCCATCCTGGTACCGACCGCGCCAACGTCGCTTAACCTGCACGATCACTTTCGGACCGTGCTCGCAACTAGGCTACGAGCTCCTCCTATATTCCATTATGAACCGGGGACGTGTGGATTTACATAAAAATCTATGATTTTGTTGAATCCGTAAAAGTGCTTTCTATATAATATCTATAGGGCAGGTCTCTCGCACCAGGCCGCAAGTAGCATCACCGTCAATATTATACTCGGCGACGAATTCGTTCACTTCAATATTTTGATTAGGCTTAATTTAACGGCCTGGCCGTAAATACGAATCAATTTTGCCAATTTGGCGTCGATTAATCGGTCACTTCTATTAAAATTGTTTATAGTGAATGGTGAACTTAGCGACGGTATGGGCTTTTCATTCACGTCACTGTTGATCAAGATGAATTACAAGAAAATTGATAGTGACGCAATATTTCCCACATTGCTGAATTCTAAATTTTAGTATCTACACAGCTGGAACTTATCAACATGGACAGAATAGTCCCCATTTATCCCAGGTACACGCATAATTTTTAAAGTACCTACGAGAAATATTTTTTATTCGAAATTATTACAATGCAAAAACGAAGAATTACTGTACTATATATGGCAGTAGTGGCTGTGTCCAAAACTTTGATATAATCTTAGAACTGATATGTCGTATTAGTTAATTATGCATTTTAACATTAGCAGCAGTTTACAGTCAGTAGTGTCTATTATAAATCTTAGATGCGTGTTTGCCTGCATTCATATCGCATCATCATATTTAAGATACATTGAATTGCGCTGAATATCTCAGTAAGTGTCATAAAGTGCACTGTAATGTAAGTTTAACATTCAATGCGATCAGATATTTTATAAGTCTAAGAAATCCTGTTATGTTTGTTGAACCTAGGTAATTTATGCGAAACAAGTGTAGGTATTAGGTACTATTTAAAAGGGACCACATAATCTTTTTATCACTTGGTGATATTGTATTGGTGCCTACGAAACAAATATATTTCTATTTCTTTCGCTAAATATGAGAAAACAACTAATACGCTACGTCATCATGCGTCTTACTACGTAATTTATTTTTATTGTTCCTCGTACTAATTTCACATTTGCTATTGTAAAAGAAGGTCACGATCTCCTTGTTAACGCCCTTTTTAAAAGCTATGCTAATTGGGAGTTTTATGATGTGTTTCCCTGGTAAGTACTTACACGAGTATTTGGTCAGTCTACGAAAGTTCCAGTGTGCCCATTTTAGCTTTTATCCACATTTACGAGTACAAGATACTGCCTCCGCTTTAGTATTATATAATATATAGATTGAACGTGTTAAATTGTAGTTTTTAGGTTCTGCAAGTTTTAAGTTTAAATTATGAATTAGAATCAGAAAATATGATATCCACTACATGCCAAAATCAACTTACTATTGTTAGTAAATGCACAGAATACTATTAGAATATACTGTGATAATAGTCACTTATAGTTTGAATTATTCAAAGCAGATTTTTATTTTAGTATTCAAAAAACGTAACAGGGATGTCTATAAAATTTACATCATACTTCCCTAAATAGACAGGTCTCAATAGTAGAACCCTAATGAGGTATAACTAATTCCTTAGCAGACGAGTGAAGTCTAAGTTAGGTGCTCATTTCGATACTTTAATCGCAAGGCTTACATGTAAAATATGGCGTTAATTTGGTATGCGGTGAAGTGTTGGAGGGCGTCATCGTCGATCGAGACAAAACTCGCTCGGATCGGGGACTAATTGAGCGAAGAATGGGCGAGGTCTGTCCGCTTAGTATTCCAACGGGGGCCGGCTCTCAAGCCGGCCGTTCCTAACATCAATCTCAATATGAACAGATGACGGGGCGTCGGAAAGCGTGCCCGCGGACAAGAAACCCCTCTTAACGGTTTGGCGTAGCTCTGTTAACACGAGGACGAAACTGGACATGATTGATCCTTCGGCGTGCTGACGTCGAGCAAACTGATACGTCATATGAGAGTCAATCAATAACCTTGAGGTCTAGGATTTAACTTTTGTCTACGTCTTTGAATACGTGCGTGCATGTATATTGTTTGTTGACCTAATTGCTATCACTACAAATTATTTATTCATTTATTTCATGCAGTTTTAAGTCTTTTACATCAAATGTATAAGTAATATAGAACCAAGCACACAAAATTGAGTTCCAAATTCACCGAAAATTTACTTTGCGTTTGTGAATTATACATTTAACATAACCAGTTACATAAAGCACTACATGCACTCTGTATTACGTGCTATTACTAATTTGTTTCCAATTTGATTTGAATATGGTTTGTTTCTATGATACATTCTAAATTATATAATAAAATATTATATTCATATACTTACAAATACGTATTTATCTATTAGAACTACCGGCTTCACCTATTACATTTTCCCGTATCTATAAGCTTGCGATAAAACGATAATATGTTTTCGCAGCGCCGATCTATTCTGCTCATCAGACTTGCAGGAAAATAAAAAGGGCACGGTAATATTATATTATTGTACTGTTAAAATTCGTTGACCACTGATCCCTAGATCTAAACGATGAATAACAATAGCGAAGCAATCCTCAGACCGGGCTTGGTTTTGGACGACACGGTCTCACCATTACCGTATGAATTTATGTATGTTCAATCGTTATGATATGAGGTTAGGAGATGCTGTCAGAATTTTTATACTGTACTCGTATGTCTTTCAAGAGTACATGCTGTATAAACACGTATCGTACTGATATTAATGTTGGATTTGATAGGAATACAAAAGGAATGTAGATATCTGTCAAATTTTTAATCTACCTAATAGACTGATGATGATAAATTAATTTTACACGCGAAATTGTTTCTTTGGTCTTTGGTCTAAAAAAGTATAAGTTTTAGTTACCTACCTTAGATCACCCGAATTGGCTAAAGTTTCTCAATATGTACAAGTCAATTGATTTACCTATACAAATACAAGAATTGAGTTGTTGAGTTAACCGTTTACATAACCTTTTTCTTCCTGTCCAGAGGAGAATAGAATGAAGTGTTTTCGATGGAAATTGGGAAAACTGATATCCGACTGACATGCTTTGAGCAGCTTAAACTCTTTTTAACGTGGTCGCGTGTTTTTCATAACAAGGTTTCTACTTTTATGGGGGAAAATTTTAGATCTGTACTGAAAATTTTACATCAGATGAAACAACTTTGCATTATAATAAAATAATAAAAAGTATTTTGATATTTGAAAATGCAGTCATGTTTACGAAAATAAATACCGCCGCGATTAAGCCTTGTTTTCGTAGTAAAAAAAAACAGCCAAGTGCGTGTCGGACTCGGTTACCGAAGGTTCCGTACTCACGACCTTATGATCACATTTTTACGCTAGCACACAGAAAAATATCAGTTTCTTTTCTCAAAAACCATGAATGTTGAGAAGTTCGTTTTATTTTTCTCGAAATACATAAAATACCTTATATCAGTGCCAATCTGTACTGGTACTGATATAAATAAGATCAGTACCAATTATTTCAGATCTTTTGTCATAAAATAATTATAAGGTACTTATAAATAACATATTTATAATAAAATTATAAAACAATTATGTTAAAAAAGTTGAGTTTGACTTACTTATAAAAATATATTTAATTTCTCAAATATTTTTGGCTTGCACACTTCGGAGACGGTTTTTTTCCGCACATTTTTGGCCATAAGTAAAAAACTAAAGCACAAAATTAAAAGTTTTATAATATGAAAACAAAAATCTTTCTTATGGTACCCCACTTGCCACAGTTGCCCCTTTTTCAGATACAGCCCTTTATTTCAGATCCCATTTAAATAAAAATAAAATAATTTTCCAATGTCTTATACGTAAAATAGATGCGGGCAAGCAAATCCTTCAATTATGCCAAATTTCAAGTGGATAGCATTAATAGTTCCAGAGAAAAATAGCTGAGACGTACAAACTGACGGACACCGAAGTCTAACCATCCTTCCTTTCAAGGGATTCTTTTTTACCATTAGGTAAAGAACCCTAAACAACTGTATATTTAACTTTTTCTTGATATCTATTTATTAGTTTCATTTAAAATTACTCTAAATTATCTCCTTACTTTTTCCTGGTCATTCATTCTCCTTACTTCATCATCAGGTCCTCAAGGTTGCAGATGTGGGAAAGTCACCATGGTCATAAACATTTGAGCTCACACACGAACCACCTAACTGTTACCGTTCCAGAGATCCCACCTGACATCAAAGTTAATCCAAGATCTTGGCAACCACTGATCCAATTTTTATCAGGCCTAGCTAAGAACACTCTCGACAACATTCTCTATTAAATAAATAAAAACCAGGTACAAATCGGATCATCCGCTGTTAAGTTATGATGCCACAGACAAACACAGACAAACGTGTCAAACTTATAACACGCCCTCGATCGGTCGGGGGTTAAAAATGTTTTTACGCGCAAACAACAAGGAGTGGGAGTGGTAGCTCTCAGCCCATAAAAGTGCCAAAAAACTTCCTGTAAGTATGAAGTTCTAAATTGCGTGCGCTTTTTTGACTTCCTATTCAACTGATTTACGTTTTTCTTTGCACGTGGAGACCTAATTGTGTAAACTAATTAAATTAAAACTCTCATTTATATAAGACGATAATAGTTATTAACTCTATTTTATTCATTTTATTTGTGCCAATATTGCATATTGACAATGAACCGACAAGTGCCCACACTTATAGAGCACTATCATGTATTTTAATGAAGACTTAACGTTTCGTACAACTGACGGTAAACATGCATGCCATGTGTAAAATTATTATAACGTCATTAATTTAATGCAAATATTAAGCAATGAATACGTTCATTTACTAATAATAAATAACATGCAATTTTGTTAGGTATTCTGAGCTGTTTCAGTTTGTAACGATACTCATGATTGAATGCCGTTCTTAAATGAGGAGTTCCATTCAAAATGGAACATTTTAATTTCGGATTATTATTGAGCGGGGATGGAAATGTTTGCTGTCTTTGATCGAAATGACTTTTGCTATAATATTCTTACGTTCAAACGAGTCGAGTCCTTTTGACCTGAAACTATGTTAAAATATTAAAGGCAAAGAACTAATTTATCTGGCTAACTCAAGTAAAATGTTCCAGTTTTAACCGACTTCGATAAAGGAAAAGATTCTCAATTCGACTGTAGAACACTGGCATTTATGAACCGATTTTGATGATTGTTTTTAGTAAGAAGGGTGGGCGCATAAAAAATTCGTCAAGATCTGATGACGGAAGATTGACGACGGAAGTCCTTTGCACGTCACTTTGTATTTGGGCAATTGTAGACCTTTACAAAGATCCACGGTGGGGGACGAAGCCTCCCTTCACCCACCCCATCCCCATACCAGACCTACATTAAAGACTAAATTTTGTAAAATAGAATAATTTTAACAAAAAATGAAAACCGCGTTTCAAATCACTAAAAAAGTTATACAAGTAAAAAGTTCTGAAGAACATCAATTTTTTTTGTCCACCGTGAGTCCTTATCTAATTAAAGGAGCCCAAGCTAATTTTATTTTACAAATTTTTGCTTCGTAAAGTTTACCAAATAATGGTCAGGAGCAGCCGTTGATTGGCGCCAAACATAACTCTTACGCATTTCTTCTGGGTTCTGAATAAGGGTATTATGATATGAGGAAGCAAGAGAGGCGTGCCAAGTTAGAGATTCGTGGCGCTCCGTTCTCTCTGCCTACCCCGCAAGGGACATAGCGTGAAGGTATGTATGTATATGTACTTCTTACTTCCTTACCTTACCATGCTACCATAACCATGATGGTAATTCCGTACAAGAACAATTATACAAAAAAATTTACGTACACAAGTAGAGCTTATCTCTAAAATAGACATTTATCTAGACCTTCAAACATAGAGAAATATTAGACGATAATTAGAAATCCATACAACCTTGAGGATCTAATAATGAACAGAAAGATAGTAAGTGGATTTAATAACGGTAAGTCGGTTTTTTTTTTAAATTATTTTTTTAGTGTTATTGACACTAAGTTTATCTGGAAGTGGTGCGCTTTACGCTTTAAACCCTAAAGTCGGAGTCCTGACACCGATTACAAAACAATAGCCCTTGTTGGTGTCATTAGGTCGCATCATCCTTTGCAAAAAATTTGACTTTTATATCTTGAACACTCGAACGGAAATCACGAGGAGGGATGACAATGGACCCCTAAGCTATAGGTACCTAAGTACTTGCTTTTTGCCGGTCTGGCTGAAGTGGCAGACGTCCCCCGCTTGCTTACATATATTTCATGAGCTATTAAACGCAACCCCTGTCTGTACAGATGTTTCCATAGATTTATTTATAGCGGAAGATTTTTTAGTCTGTCAGGAAAAAAATATCCCATCAAAAACATTTCTGTAAAAAGAGGCCATGTTTAGGAAAAAAAACTTCAGTCTTCTCGTGTGGTCAAGCCTGCGGAGCGCTATCTATAGGTACAGTACCAACACTACACTATACAGTGATCGATTAAATTTTCATTCGCTTGTCTAGTTGACTAACGAATTCAATCATGATTGATTCGTTAGTCGTAATCATGACTAAATGTCAATAATCATTACTCATTCGTGTTAATCATAGACATTTTTGACTAATTACTCATTTAATAGGAAGCAAGGGCGGAGTGGGGGGAAGTGGGGAAAAGTGAGGAAAAGTGGGACTTGAAAACGACTTGGGGAAAACGAGACTTGGCTACTTTTTATATGAAATGTTTTTGGGGATCTTGTACTTTTGTAAGTACAAGGCGTAATTTTTTCCCCTTTTTTTGGCCTCGGTTTCTAATTAATGGACACGAAATGATGCCGCGTATTATAATTTCGGCTCTATTTTTTGTTGCACCCATGACTTTTCGTATGAGAATTGACACAAATTTGAAAATTCATTCAGTTTGAAAAATGACCAGAACAAAGATAAAGGGGGTCAAAAGTGCTCTGAAGCCCGCTTATTTTTGGCTCGACTTGTCGGGGGCACCACCGTGCCCCCAGATACCTTTAAATAAGAGTTCAAAATATGGTAATAACTTTTTGCGTGATGGCTTCTATATTGGCTTTTGAGTAGAAATCGATTGGTCAAATTCTCTATTTTGAACAGGAAGCTGACATTTTTTAAATTTATATTCCATTCTTTAGAATTTTACCCCTTTGTGTGTCGATCTTGTGAGTGGATTCGATCCGCCGATGCTTGCGCCGCAGTTTCGTGTCTTAGCTAAATGTGAAAACATTTCAGTGGTCATTTTGTTTATTGGACGTTCTGCGTGTATTTTGCCGCTTTAATCTGAGATCATAAACTAAATGAAGGATACTCATACTCAATTTTACTCATATAGGTAGATTAGTACTTTGATGGAGGGATCACACTACCGTGAACACTTGAATAGTGGTTGTCAAGTGATAAGTCCTTCAAGGTGTCGGAAACATTAAGGATTCACTTGGAGAGGATTTAGCATTGCTCAACGCACAAGTAGCACATACAACGTAACACATTGCCGGTGAATCGTGTAGGTACGCTACATTGAAATATTTTTTAAGTAATATATGATATTAATTGAACAAATAATAGTTGTCACATAATGATAGCCATTTTAACGAGTGCTTGTCTGTTAATGGAGCGCAGCCGAGTTTCAAAATAGTAAGCACGAGTGATAAAATGGCCATTACATGCAGTGGCATACAGTACTATTTCTACGACTATGAAATACTTACCTAGATAATGTAATAATACCTACCATAATTATAATCTGTACTACCACACACACACTGTTTCACGCAAGAAGTTTATTCATGAGACACTTATACTACATGCCTCTAATGGCCAATGTCTAGTGTCCAATGTACATCAATACCTACCTACCTACCTATAAACCTATTGAACAGTTACATTTTGATACAGCACCTGTAGTAAAATTAAATATTTTAACACAACCTTTAAGAATGAACCTATTACTGATTGTGGTTTCGTATATTGAACAAATTGCCAAATGGGAGTAGGAAAAATATTCAATTAATATGTTATTAAATAGAATAATCTGCATCAATATAGCAATTGTTGAGTTATGATGCCACAGACATACAGATAGACACACGCAACATATATAAAACATATAACACCCCTTCCTTTTGGTCGGGTGTTAAATCACTAAAACGCAATTTCAATCATGCTTAAGTTCATTAATCAATTTATACAACCTGCCATTAGGTGGAAGTGCAATACGATCTCGGTGATATTTAAGTACTGCTCATCATTATGATTTGTCATCATAACCAAAGTGCTGTGTCATCGAATACTTTTTAGGTTGTTTTGCGTCCATGGTCGTGCTTTCTTCATCCACGAGGTGTATTTGGATTAGAATTCCTGGTGTTGTTAATAGTGAAGAATTTTGCTTTATTATAAAAATTATCACAAAACATAATCTTTCACCTCTTTACATACTCGTACAGGTTTCGCGCTGAGCTGCAAAATAGTTCAGTTATTACAAAACTTTGTAACTCTTTATCTTCAGAGATATTGGAGTTCCCAAACTATTTTGCGGTCGAAGTAATTACTTTATTTAGGTTTACTTAGCCTAAATATTAAAGTGGTGGTATTGCTGTGTTAGGGTTATGATTACGTATTTTATCAAGAAAATTATTTGTCTGTATATTTTTACAGCAATTATTTGCCTACCAACAGTTAGCCCGTATTCATACAGGTCTGGCTGAATCACTAGACCAAGGTATATTTGACTCCTAGGATTTGCTCAGCAAATTTCAAACTTCTGTTGAATTTGAAGAGAGACAGACATCGATCTCAATATACATATCCTTGTGTAAAAGTTTTTGCCATACATATCTCTACTTACAGTGATCATAATCTCAGTACTTTAAGTCTTTCTTTTCACCTTACATAGCCATGCATGCGAGGGAGACTGACGATTGTTTAGGAGCATGCGAAGCGGGAGGTATGACAAAGGACCCTCAGGTTGACTACGCCGCGTCTGACATTCTGCCATGAGATTTGCCTCTAGAAACTATTAAGTGAATACACTAAAACTTAGATTCATACTTGGAAACATTACTTTTACCTAGGCAATTTTTCTAATTTTGCATTATGTACGTAAGTAGGTACATATTCCATCAAAAACATTTCTGCAAAAAGAGGCCAAGTCTCGTGTTGACCGTTTGGCCATAAAAAGTAAGTTATCAGAGAGTAATCCGTAATTATATTTCTCGAATTCTTTATCAATATGACACGTTTATGTCATTAAATATAAACATTTTTTGATTTTGGTAAATACAAATTTAAATTTTTACATCTTATCGCCCTAAAACCAAAAAACTTTGGACGATGCACGTTTCATTCTACTATACTTATACAAAACTAAGTATACTATACTTATACATAACTAGATATTAAACAGCTTAACAGGTACCTGTTTAGATACGACACCAAACATTATACAGGTAAAACCGCAGGCAAGTAACGGTAGGTATCTATCACTAATCACAACCTCAACTATAAATTACGGGTATGCAAAGTATTTTTCTTATATTAAATAAACGCTTTACATTCACCTTTACCTGCCGATATCATTCAAATGTACGATGTGGAGGACATACTCGTATAAAGTAAATTTGAGCTCTACGGTAGAAGACAAGTTTATGCAACATAATTCGACCAATGAAACTGTGGACACTCGTGACACTGGTGACACTTTGGTTTGAGCTAGCTACAGTCTATGTCTGGAAATAGGTCGGGACAAGAGATGTTCAAAGCTAATTCCCATTCAGACAGCAAACTTTACCATTGTGACGGACGCGGAAAATGCACTGTTAAAGGATTACAATTATTAATACGAGTTGAAAGCCACCAGATATGGTGGGGCTATTTCAACTCCCATCCACTAACAATCTCACAAGTTTATTTTTATTTCATGACATTTAATATAAATGAGTAGTTTTATTTTAATTTATGAACTATTATTGTTTTTGACTTATGGCCAAAAATGGTCGAAAAATTACCCGTTGTCTCACATAAACCAAGCTCACAAATACAGCGAAATCTTCTATATTTCTTGCATCCCGAGATAGAGACTATATTTTTTCTAGTGCTGTAAGTAAGTACTCCAGTTATTTTATTTTAAAATATTAAATAGCGGATTCTAAAACAAGCCAATATCGGCTGCACTATAAAGCAGTCGGATACTCTGAAAGTCGATCCTGGACTCAAAACAGCCGAGGAATAGTGTGCGAGGAAACGCCGGAATAAAATCGAGAAAATAATGCTTTATGTGGAAGCTCACCTCTGGGCGACCAGTAAATAGCAACCTTAAATTACTACATGATAATATAATAGACAAAAATAAGCTATGTGGAAGTAAGATTCAACAACGACTATGGACCACCCCAACCTTTCGTCCATCGATCCACTCCAGTCCATCTATACCAAAAACATACTTAATAATATAATAGGAGCTCGTAGAGCACGGTCCGAAAGTGATCGTGCAGGTTAAGCAACGTTGGGCGCGGTCGGTAACAGGATGGGTGACCGTTAGTGGCATATTTCATCTGAGCTCCTCCGTGCCTCGTAGAGCACGTTACGAATTCGGTCCCGGTTGTTGTCGTTCGACAGCAGTCGTTAAGCCACGTCAGAGGCATACGGGCGGCCTGAACAACTCTGACAATAGGATAAACAATGGACAAGAAAATTACACCATCAGTCAAGTTTATTGAACATTATTTTTTTAGAGAACATTAGAAGATTAATAATTCTAGCTCCAGGCACACGATGTTAGTAATTTAATTAACAATCTTCTACATCGAGTCCAGTAAATGAATATTTTTCCTCCTGTAATAGAGGATATGATAAACAGGTTTATCCAAGAATACTTAGATCTAAAAATAATAACCTACCTCTAGGCTAGATGATATACCGAGAAATGTATGAGTACTCGTATGTACGAGTAGTTATTGTTATTCGATGTAATGGAAAAACATGACTTCTATTATACCCCAATATAATAAATCACATTTCTATATATTTTTAAATCTTCATTCATATAATGTTATTTGGCGTTATAGCCTGTTATTTTAAATATTTACCATTACATTAACAAAATACTTTTCTTCTAAACAAAATATATCTTCTGTGGTATTAATGTAAGCATTGAGTCTAGGATTTCAAAGGAGATAAAGCACCGATTCCCTAGTATTCAAGCGTGCACTTATCATTAATAATACAACCGTCACACAGGAACATGTCTGATTCCGCAGAGGTGGTACTGATTGAATATGAATGTATGAAATAGGGCCTAAGCTCTTGCCTTTAGTACTTCATAGCTGAACCCCCTTCATAATCACTGTCACTGACAATCATCACTGTGTATCGGTACAATAGGTATCTAAAACATGTAATTTGGAAAATGTATATGTAAGAATTTAGGCCACTTTATAGTAGATCTCACCTCTCGACATTAGCGCCAAAACGTATCAGACCTCTTTTTGACCTAATTACCCTAAATAGAGTTCAAAAGTGGATAATTACTTTTTAGGGCAACGCAACAACGGTATATTATACTTACTCGTTTGTATTGTGTGTAGGTGAGTTAAGTACTTGCCGACTAGGGCTTAAATTGGAATTCATATCCGTAGCACAGAAAAGCTATATAGGTAGGTCTGTCGATACATTCCAGGATTCGAAATAAATTTTGAATTCGCTATACAAAGGAAGAATGCACGCGATTTTACAATCATACATGGTACAGGTACCCACAGACATAAACTTTTGTTTTCTACGCACAAAGACAAATAGAGCGTTGGGAGCGAGAGTTCGTATTTATATAAATACAAACGACACATAAAAAAGAGACAACAAAGAAATTGACGTAGGACCGTTTATTAATTCGTTAATCTCGGTCATGGGCTACTGTAACGTCTACATATCGAGGGTTCGAAGGCTATTTGGTTTAAGCAACATTTATTGAACTTTCGAGGGGATCGATTTGAGAATTTTATTTTGGAAAATAAATGTATCATAAAAGTTCAATTCGACATACAATGATTTAAGTATAGACCACTTGAATTTTTATTATTTTTGAATATATTTCTGAATTTTTTGGTCTCGCTGTCAATAACGACTGTTCATATTGAACATTCTAAATCTATGGGTATACCCATAGAAAAGGATTAGTCCTACTAGTTCCACTAGCTAGGACCTTCTAGGATTTTTGTATAGATTGTTACAATTGACAAAGAGTAACTTTTGTACGTACTTACCTAACATATGCGAGATCTTTAGTCTAGTTTCGAGTTCATATGACGAAACATGACTTTATGTTTATCCAGCTTCGTAGATAATTTAGCTGGATTTGTTTATTTTAAAATCCGCACAAGTAACGAAAACCAGAGGCTTCAAAACTATTTAAAAAACCTAATTTATTTACAGTATACCCAATTAAAAACGTGTGAATAATAACTTACCGCGAAACTCGGGCGCATGTGGCCTAGGTAACAGTTAAAATTAGGACACAATAATAGTATAATATACATATTTGGTATATTAGTAATTCCACAGAGTACTATATAGTAATACCTATCTATACACGTAGCTAGTATAGTTTGCCACGCCTCACGGCAGTCGTTAAAGGTGGAATTATCAATTCACCAATCTATCAGCCCGTTATTGTCCAATGTTGGATATAGATGTCTCCCAGAACTCGCCTGCACCACTCGGTCCTCTGCCTTTCTCATCCAACCCTCGCCAACAACCTTCTCTGGGTGATCGGTGGTCGGTCTAACGGGCAGGGGAACGCACCACACTGCAATTAATCAATAAAATGAATTTTAATAAAAATAATAATAAAATGAATAGAAATAAGCGCAGCAGAATTTACTTAGTCTAAACAGACTAAAATAGCGTAAGTAAATTCTGCTATTCTGCTAGCGTAAGTGAATTTACTTAGTCTAAACAGACTAAAATAGCGTAAGTAAATTCTGCTGCGCTTATTTCTATTCATTTTATTCTTATTTTTATTAATATTCATTTTATTATTATTTTTCTTAATATTCATTTGAAGTCCGATTTTTTGTTACTCTCGTCAAACGACGACGAGAGTAGCAAAAAAACGGACTTCATGACTTATTACTTATTAATTACCGCGGACCGCAATTTTTTTATGGCTTTGACACTCCGCGATTATTTATATATTTTAATAGATAAAACGTAATGTAACTAGGACGCCTTATTAATTATTAGTCAAATATAAAATAAAAGAAATATTACAAGTGTTTATTTACAACTTTTCAATATTCCCCTGCGGCATCAATGCACTTATGCATTCGACTGAACCAGCTTTCAAAAGGTGAAAAACTATTCTTGCGGAAGGTCAAAAAAAGCCCCCTAAATTGGTATATTGCTTCGTCCGCAGTCGTAAATTCCCCTCTCCGAAGAGATTTCTTCAACATTGGGAACAAATAGAAATCACACGCAGCCAAGTCAGGACTGTATGAATGTGGTGAATTGCACGCCCGAATAGGTTAAAAAGTCCATGGTTCAGACGGCCGTGTGAGCGGGAGCGTTGTCTTGGTGAAAAATTTTACCACGCGTTCCGCTCCTCGGACGATCGTCACTCAGCTCCTGGAAGGCTTGCGGCAGACAAACCTCGGTATACCATTGGCTATTAACTGTTCTTCGATCTTTTATTGGAATTACGGCTACAGGCCCACTACGACGGAAAAAACGGCAGCCAATGTTTTGTTGACGCTTCGACCGCGAACAACCTTAGTGGGTAAATCGTCTTCTTCAAAGACCCATTCTGTCGATTGCTCTTTCGTAAGCGGGTCGTAAATGTATATCCAAGATTCATCGGAAGTCAAGATGTAGGTCACCTGTTGTGAGCTACATCCGTCGAATTTAATAAGCATAAACTGGCACCAGTCTACACGTCAGACTTTCTGCTCTTCTGTGAAAGTGTGATACAATCTTCAGTTCATCCTGAATCTCGCGCTTGGTAATGTTGCGACATTCCTTTATTAGCCACTCCACTCTGTAGATTTTTCACCATTGCTCACAGTGTGCGTTCTAATTGAAATAACGGATAAGTACTAACTTTATTGAAAAGCATTGCTACAATTAATTTTCATGTATTTTAGCGCATTTTTTGAGTATTTGTCATACGTAGGTACACTAAACTTAACTAACTACATTTTTAGAAGTAGAGCTTTATGAAATTAAAATATTCTAAGTCATATATTTTAAATATTTCAATGTCTTGATTTCAAATACGTATTATGAGAATCAGAGACGCAACAAGATTACCACTCAGTGTATTGCATTTACTGTATGCAAGGGATGCGACGAGTTTTCAGACGCATTGCATGTTACTGCCAGCACTGGGATACTAGCCTTAATAAGAGTTCAGACGTGGAGACACCACTCCTTGCGATGTGAAAATGCAAATACGTACGTAGATACTTCTATGATATTTTAAGTTTACAATAGGTATTTATAACTGACAATGTGTAAGTACTACAGGTGTTATCAATTTCTGCCGCCTGTTACCTGTTTCGGTTTGAAGGGTAAAAGAACGAGCGTTATTAATAAGAAATTAAAAATAATATTAACCGACGAGCTTTGTAGTGAAATGAGATGTCTAGATGGGCGACGTTGACCAAGTACGAACGCCCGTCTGTTACAATAAAAATATGAAGGTTTTTAAAAGACAATAGTTGAAAGGGAGGGAGACTTTACTATTACAAGCAAAGGTCCGCAAGTGTCCGGCTCCGATTTGATTCATTTTAAGATATATTGCAGAGCACTGTAAAATATTAATAAATACATTTATTTCACGACAACACAACACAATAACTGACCCATATTTTTTTTATCGGCCCAAATTCATATTTAGTGGTGGAAATCGCCATTCGAAGTTTTCGATTGTATGGACATAGTGAAATCAGTTTAGTACCTACATGTTGCAGTTTTGACTCATCCGATTTGATTCGTTTTAAGACATAAAAGCATTGAAAAATAATCGACTTGTAATAAAATATGAATAAAATAAAATTTAAATATGAATAAAAATGAAAAAAAATATATTTAAAAAATATGAATTTGGGTTGATAAAAAAATTTATTTATCAACCCAAATTCATATTTGATTTCAGTTCAACCTATGCTAACCCGGCTATGATACTTCGATTGGCGATTTCCCTCCACTAAATATGAATTTAGGCTGATAAAAAAATACGGGTCTAGACGTGGGCGCCGCCGTGGCGCGCCGCCTGCATTTTATATACGGGTCAGTTATTTTTCAATGCTCTGCAATATATCTTAAAACAAATCAAATCGGATGAGTCAATTCTGCAAGATGTACAAATCCGATTTCACGATGTCCATCTCATACATTCGAACATTTTGAACGGCGATTTTCACAACTAAATATGATTTTGGGTTGATAAAAAAAATACGGGTCATATATTTTTCAATACTCTGCAATATATCTTAAAATTAATCAAATCGGAGCCGGATACTTGGGACCTCTCCTTGTTAGTATATTTTATGAAAGAAATTTCAAAACATACAATAGACAATTCTAAGCTACGAGTATTTGATATGCTGCGGTATATGAACCTAAAAACAAATAATAAAGCTAAATTATTAACAACGAGTCGGATATTTCTATTTTAAGATTTTATTGTGAGTTTTTATTTGGTGATTCATCAAAATGATGTAACTGTAATTTGCATAAACATATTAATTTATAATTTAGTATGATTTTATTATGAGATTTAATACAATTCCTGGAATAAATAGCTGTGTAAGATTATGTCAAAAATGGGATGTCAATGCCAATTGGCATAGTGGAGGCAACACATTCACATTATAGTCGCAGTTACGTCACCTCCGACGGATTCGTAGAACGATGAGCTCTTGTATCTACCTACTGCCTAATCTGTTTGCTTGGCAAATAACGCTCTGGGACTCTACCACGAGTTCCTATGTGAGTTAGTATAGGATCGAAAGGAGCTAAAATAAATGTGTGAACATGTGAAAAAATATGCCGCGAATGTTGTATTTTCACGTTTACGTAACTGATACAAACATTAACGAGGCGAGTGGCTAATTATGATTTGGTATACAATTTCGATTGATATTGTGAAAAATAAAATACAATAGACAGGTACATAATATTGTGAATTTGAGACCTTTTTATTGGTACATATGAGACTCTTTACACGATTAGATAAACACTCGTTTGAAAAATAAGTAAGCATTAAACCTACGACTAAGAACTAATTTCATTTATTCGTTGCCTGTATTCATCATCATCATCATTTGAATATGCTTGTATACGTCCACTGCTTAAGCCCTCCCTTTCGTGCCATTCCTCTCGGCCCCTTTCTAGCCTCATCCATATTTTGTCTACATATAAGTACTTTATACAGTACTCTGTGTCACTATAGTAATTATGTACTTATTTTAAGAAAGTAGTAGGAGAGTCGAACGGGTTGTATTTTGCCCTTCCTACTCAGTTAAGTAAGTAGTTTACAATCTGCGTATAGTTTACAATACGAGAATAAACTCCCGTTTTAGCTAGGCACAGAAACCTTCAGAAACAATTTAGTAAACTTGACTGTAATTATTTTAAATAATACATTGCGGAGGTGTTATAAAACGTGTTGCTAACTATGAAATAGCTATGTATAGATTCTTACACTTACAACTAGGTAGTTACAGTAAGTAATCCAGAAGGATAGTGTTTAGTAGGTACACAAATAAAGGAAAAATTAAAACTTACAGAAATTTTTACCAACCGGTAAACTACAGTTTCCGTACAAAATCAATTTTGCTAACTGCAAATAACTGCTTGCTGATAAACGCTTTGTGTGTATAGCCTGAAAGTCGGAATGAATGAATAAGGACCACTTGCATAAATGTCAATCTCGGATTAAGCTGGCTTAAAACGAGGCATTGCGCACACTGTGCCGCCAATCTTAAAAAATCACATCATTTAATATATTTTTTAAAGTGTCTGGTGTTAAGGTTCCACGAATGTAGAATAATTTTTTGATAATAGTTTTGTATTCTCATATTGCATCAATAAAAAACAAAAAACGTTTCTTATTTTTAAAATGCCTTAATTAATTGATATGATTTTTTTCGAATTGCGGCACTAGTTTGCGCAATGCCTCGTCTCAAGAGTCAATTTTCATAGGAAAAGTCATAGAGGGTGTTGTAAAACCCCCCCTATAGAACCGAAATTATAATAGGGAGCATCATTTCGTGTCCGTTAATTAGTGACATGTTAATGAATGTAATACAGATGCCTAATAGTAAGAGCATTGGACTTGGCTCTACAATTGGATCTCATTTCTTTTTCCGAGTAAAGATACACGAGACTTGGCTACATTTTACATTAAATTAACATTTTCATTAACAAATTATTGAAAATATTTGTATGTCAAACGACGGAGCATAGTGATACCTAGATTTAAACTGTATACTTACTTATTGTTACCTATGTTCACGAATAAATGATTGATTGAAATGTGTTTGGGGATTGCTTTTTTTCCCATACATTAGTCGGACATTGAAATGTCCAAAGTATATGGGACTATAATATGTGCATTTGCACATACCTTCAGTCAGTGCTGACATCATCATTCTATAGGAGACTGAGACTGCTAGTCCGATTTCTGTGAAGTAATCCTATCCAACAGTTATAACCAAACGAATATTGTCACGTTAGTAAGGCAGAAAATGCTGAAATGGTCGTAACATAACTACATAACATGCAATCAGAACAAAAGCATCATTGACACTCAGAATATTAGTAAATGAATTATTGATGGTGTAAAAGGTATTGGTCTCCCTTAAACTAGAAATAATAGGAGCACGTTGTTCGATAATATATATAAATAACGATTTTAAAATAAGTAACTATAATAAGATACACGAACATTTCACATAATTTGTCACGTGTACAGTTTCTTATATATTTTAACACTGCTATAGAATGGAACTTTACTGACTTAGTACATAAAATAAATAGTCAGATATATATGTATACTTAAATAGATAATGATAATAATATATAAAATAATACATAGACTACGTAGTCTATTTATTATTTTATATATGTTTATCATTATCTATTTAAGTATACATATACAGGCTGTAACATTAAGAACGGTCAGTATGGGAAAGTCTGAAACTATAAGACATATGAAGATCTGTTCTTAGGAACCATGTCATCAATTTTAGTAACAAGAAAAACTGTATTCATACATTTAAAAAAAAAACTGTACTCAGCCTGGGAATCAAACCCGGTGGTTTTGAAAAAAAATCCTACACTATTTCTATTTAGATATCGATTACGTTAAGGATGAAGTGTACAAAACAAGCTACGACACAATTGAAGACCTAGAAACCAGCAGCCATAGAGACAATTTTAACGCAAATTCACCACCTGAAGATACAAAATTTAATAGGAAGATCGTTACCTAAACGAGTTGAATGTTGTATTTTACAAAATGGTAGTCATTTCGAACATCTACTAAAATAAATTAAAAGATATGGAAACAATGCGTTTTATTAATTTTAAACATCACGTTTCATACTAACATTTATTCCTTAAGACCTACACAATCGATATCTAAATAGAAATAGTGTTGGATTTTTTTTCAAAACAACCGGGTTCGATTCCCAGGCTGAGTACAGTTTTTTAAAAAAATGTATGAATACAGTGTTTCTTGTTACTAAAATTGATGACATGGTTCCTAAGAACAGATCTTCGTATGTCTTATAGTTTCAGACTTTCCCATACTGACCGTTCTTAATGTTACACCCTGTATATCTGACTATTTATTTTATGTACTTAGTAGGTATAGTATGGTAATTACCTTGGTCTTTATATGTTATTGTTGTAAATAAAATTATCTTATATAACGTTTTCCATAAACCTCTTAGCGATAAGTCCGCCTAAATTGTACTTCATTATTTCCTTTTCTATCTTTTGTTTGTTGTTTCCTATTTGTGCAATAAAGTGTATTATACTTTTACTTACTTTACTTATTTATAGCTAAAATACCAGTATTGCACAACCTATTAATACTGGAGAATCCTGTGTAAAGTTCCATTCTACAGCAGTGTTATATTCTGCGGATATTACTTACGCTTATTAAAGGTAATTTACTTATTAGATAATAAAAAGAGAACAAAATCTTTTGATGCGTCCTCCCTTTGTAAGCTTCTGCTCTCATATTAGTACTTAGTTCCTGTTAATTTTATATTTAATCCGGGAATTTCCGTATTAGTAGAACCTTCTATGATATCCTGCACTTCTATTTACTATTCTATAGTTCTATTTACAAACTCACCAAAATTTTTCAGATAAAAAATGACACGAATTGAAAATATTGTCTTTTCAGGATCGAATTTTGGTGATGAATCCGGCATTAGTTTCTTTATTTTTTACTACAGATTTATTGCTCTTATATAGCAACTAATCATAAAAAAATATTTATAATTAGTATAAACAAATACCTGAAGATGTGTAAACAAAACCGGTCGTAATTAATAAAATACAAAAAAAAACGTGAAACAGTATATTACGAGTATTTAAGTCTAATCATTAAACCAATTCACAAATTACAACTCTACTTACAATTTAAATTACAACTCCTTACTTTTTCCTGGTCATCATCAGGTCATTAAGGTTCCAGATATCAGAAGGGCACCATGGTCCTAAACATTTTTGCTCAAACTCGATCGAATCACGTAACTATAATCGTTCCAGAGATCCCATCTGACAGCAAAGATACTTCAAGATCTTAGAAATCCCTGATCCAATTTTTATCAGACATAGCTAAGAAAGAACACTCGTCAAAATTATCTGTAAAATAAAATAAGCTACGTCCATATCGGATCATCCGTTTTTAAGTTAACATGCCACATACAGACCGACATACGCGTGAAACTTATAACATCCCTTGCTGTGGTCAGGGTTTAAAAATAAAACGTTCTAATTTGTGAAGTGATTAATGCGTGGGATTACTATCGTTTTACATCATTTAGAGCACTCTACGCTTGGACAGTGCTTAGCTACAATGTATATAATTTCTTTGCCACATGAACTAACGCCACAGTTTAGGAACATTAGCGTGTTTCACAAGTGCTAATATTTGAGCAGCGTCACGGAAATCACAGAGTTCAATGTCATGTGCACCGTACTGGTCAGTAGGGTCAGCGGTTACAAATATTAAGGTTTACTATACTATTAACAATCTATATACGCTACTAAAGTGCCTTTTAGGTCAGTATACCAGTATATAGCACTCTGTGCCTATTAAATTTAAAAAACATTATAAAAACCAATATTTTTAATTTAGAGGAACGCATGGCGCAAAATATCGAGTCATTTAAAGTTTTTTTATTATTATACGTTACCCATGCAAGTTTTAACCCCCGACCAAAAGTGGGGTGTTATAAGTTTGACGCACATATTTGTTTGTTTGTGGTATCACATCTGAAGAGCCGATGATTTGATTTGGACGCGGTTTTCTTTATGAAACAGACATTTTTGTCGAGAGTGTTCTAATCTAAGCCAGTCCTGATGAAAATTGGACCAGTGGTTTCCAAGATCTTGGGGTATCCTTGATGTCATTAGGGTTCTTTGGAACGGTAATAATTATTTATTATTTACAGACCATGGTGCCATTTCCACATTTGGAACCGTCAGGACCTGCTGATGACCAAGAAAAAGTATGGGAATCTATCTCCACAATAGTAATTCGGGGTTTTAATTAAATTTTTTTGAGTTAGGTGAGATATTATATAGGTAGGTAATATTTTGGCGTAAGTGATTGATTATATATAACCCGTCGTCCTTTTTTACGCCAGATCACATATTGGTGTGGCAACATCCGTACAAACCTTAAGTTATCAGTAATGTTAAATAACCGATAATTTTTTCACGCATCAAAAAAAACCTATCAGTATAGGTACTTTTTGTGTAGACTCAGGTACTTATAGCACCGACATGCGATTTCGAAGCTATAAATCATGGCATCCACTATTACTTTATTACACCACTTTATTTCACAAAAATATAATATCTTAACTAAAGGGAATTAAAAACTGGGGGTGTTTTGATGTGTGCCGTATTAAGACTGATTTTACATATTCGAATTGTGCTCGTTCTTGTACCTACTCATAGGTTAGGGGTACGACGCCAGTCGCCGTCACTAATTGAGAAAACAATTAGACAGACCCCACCTTTAATGAGGTAATATCATCTCCTATCCGCTTTGGTTTCGCCCCGAGCTTTGTTTTTCTTGTACCTATATTTTGTGAGGCTTTAGATGTTTAATAATAAAATATGTTAAATTAGTAATTTTAATAATTTTCGGGGCAGTTGAGAAATGAAACGGCATCTAAGAGTTGGCACTAAAATTAGCTCGGTAGTGTTTTAATTCCTTTTCAGTGCATATATTATATAAGCCTTAAACGTCAGGCTTCCAAAAAGGTTTTGAGACACAGTATATTACGCAACAAATATAACATCAGTCTGCAAATGGCATGGCAGCAAATTATATTATTATGAGAGATTGGGCCTGTCTAATGTGCGGCGGCAGAGAGTTCCACAGACGTACAGCCTGAACCGTAAAGGAACGGCTGTAAAACTCAGTAGTATGAGACGGGATTTCCAATAGAATTTGATTGCACGGGCACGGCTAGCGGCCATGGGCCGGAGCTCGCAGTTCGAACCTTTCCTTTAGATAAAACGGAGCAGAGGGGTTGTGCAGCATATTGTATACGGTGGACGGATTGGTAACCATTTCTATTTAGCACGAAACTCTGAAACGTGGCCATATTTACGTAATCCAAATATAATGCGAATATATACATTCTGTAGACGCTCCAATTTGTTCAACAGTTCCGCTGTTGGATCAAGCCAGCAAACGTCGTCGTAATCCAGAATAGGTAGACGCAGTTATTGCGCGAGGGAAATTTTGGTTGTAGTTGGTAAAAAGTTACGGAGTCGTCTAAGTGTGCTCATTGATGCAAATGTCTTCCTGCTCACTTCGTCAACCTGACGGGACCACGACAGAGTACTGTCAAAAAGACACCCACGTTTTAAGCAGAGTCACAGTAAAAAATGGGAGTACCATCAAAGAAGACTTGCGACAATGACGCTTTATCGATTTTCGATAAAATTGGCGGTCACCACCTATTATGATTGTTTGGGACTTCTTTGGGTTTACACAAAGACCATAAGAAGCAGACCAAGATGAAATTAAATTGAGGTCAGCGTTCATTCTACTGATAACCGAGTGAATGTTGGCAACAGAGTCTTTGGTATACAATTGAATGTCGTCAGCATAGAGGTGAAACGACGAACTGAGTGAATGAGTGATAGAATTGATGAATAGGGAAAGGAGAAGTGGAGACAACTCAAACTTGAGGAACTATGTCACACCAGTCGGACAAGCTGTCCTCACACCGGATGCGTTGTCGGCGAAACAGATAACTACGAAACCATCCAATGGCAACAGGACAAAAATTGTAATATTCAAGCAACGCAAGAAGAATATCGAAATCGACTGTATTGAACGCGTTACTGAAGTCCAGCAATGTGAGAACAGTGACTTCCTGGTGTTCCATGCAGAGAGAATGTCATCGGACACCTTGATGAGAGAGGTAACGACGAAAACCTGACTGCAATGGGTTTAGAACAGAACTAAGGGTTCGGTTTAAGTACTAACACAAAAATATAGATGTCGCATCGCAGAACAATATTTACGTGTACATTTATCTTAAAAAGCTCCAAGGCGCGTAGTCAACGTCCCGCCGAGTTTTTCTTTGTGCTTAGCGCTTAAAGACATTCTGTGTGAGGTAAACTGCGCTGGATTTTACAGCAATCTTTTATGATTTTACTAATGAAACCTTTAAACTACTGCATTTAATCTTTATTTCCATTTAGATATTGCAGATATCTACAGGTACTTCTTGTCCCTAAGGAATGGATCTAATCTGAAATTTAATAAAAAAAATTGAATTATGAAGAACGGTTGCGTTTATGTTATAAGAACTTATCTAAAAGTAGTAGGACAAGAGTACTACAAAAGGGAAAGAAACAAAGCGCAGCGCTGTTTGCCTATTCCTAAAAACACAGCCAATTATCGTTCTTTTGCATCGTGTTCGCACATACTTATAAACGTGTCAGATAGGTTACATGCTTGAGGAAGTCAATTGCCGCAATGGGTGGTACGATGTTGAGTTAGCAGGTTGTTAGCACCTAATAATTTGCAATAAGCACTTCTTACAGAGTGTGTGAATGTCGGTCATGCAACTTGTTTACGTCATTTTTTGTTTCATATGCAATTTGTCACCCATTGACTTGAATTTCATTGTTATTTTTCGCGCAACTACTCATAAAAATTTATATATGATACGAGTACGAGTATATGGCATAACTACAAAAATAAGACTAGCAGTGCCAATAACTTTGAATATTAATAAGTACGTACAAGTAGGTAGTAACCAATTTTACAAAATTAACAACGAATAAAAATTTCTGAAAATATATCTGCTGTTGCTATGCTATCGCCTAATAATCAACAGATGGTTAGCAGGTGTGCAATTTTTAACATGTTTGTGACCATGACCGAATTTTCTTTAGAAGTTAAGACTAACCAGGTGCATGTTAACATTCATTCTTCACTTCATCTAACGGGATAACTAAATAGCGAGAAGAGTTTATTTTATATTAAAAATACCAGAGCGCCTGATTCATGTCTAATTTATAAAATTGGTTTATACGGAACTCTATACTACTTACAGGCGTTCAAAAAAAACTTTACCTGGCAAAAATTCATTCTGCTTTAACAAATAATTAATATTAGGGTTCAAATCCCCTATCTACGTCTAATACAGGGTGACTCACGAGTTTTTTAAAACTTTAATATTAAATAAGTCTGCACGTGGTAGGATTAGGGAGGGGATGCTGGCAATATTCGGAGGTTTAGTTTTTCGGATTTTTTTGTCACTATAGTCCAGAGGTCTGGGGCGCACTGCACGTACGCGGTAGAGGCCTACTTCAGAGTCGGCTCTTCATATACTCAGCTTGGAGAGAGTTTCGTAATCGGATGAAATCCGTCATTAAAATGTTGCACCGAGCATTCACTTGATTAGGTTGTGTGTAGAAGGTTACTATTTAAAGGTTCAACGAATAACAATACAAATCAAAGAGGAGATAAACTCTATTAATTCTCAATTGACCGCGGCGTTCAATCAAAAAACATTGCGGCGTCATTGAACGTTCATCGTTCCAGTGTTCTTCAAATTTTGAATTTGCACCTCAAATAACAGTATATATTCGGATATTAATTATGAATAATTTATTATTCATAAGATTTTAATTATGAAAGAGTAGAATTGGAAGAGCTACTGGTCAATGAAAGATGTAATGAAGGGTAGCCTTCCACTGTCGCTCAAGCGAAAACCTTGCCCATCCTAACCTACGGTGCTCAGACATGGTCGCTGACAAAATATCAAAAGTCCAAACTCAAGGTTTGCCAGCGTGCTATGGAGCGTAGCATACTCAACGTGAAAAGGACGGATCGCGTCAGGAACACGACCCTGCGCTCCAAAACACGCATTGCTGATGCAATCACTAAAGCATCTCTACTGAAGTGGGGCTGGGCAGGCCACGTGTGCCGCATGCATCCGGAAAGGTGGGCAAAGATCGCCATGCACTGGGTGTCACAAGACGGACAGCGGCGCCGAGGCAGGCCCGGGCGTAGGTGGAAGGACGATATCGACCACTTCCAAAAAGGATGGTATAAGGACGCCGAGGATAGAGAAAAATGGAAAGGAGGAGGGGAGGCCTTTGCCCAGCAGTGGGACAACCTATAAGGCTATTAAAAAAATATTAAAATCCGAATTTGCGTTTTCTAATTCCGTAACCATATTTGTTTTGTAAAACCATTGGAGACTTTTAATAATTTTTTAAAGTTTAAAATCTGGAATGAGACACCCCGTATTTCTAAAACCACTTTTGCAAATGATGCTGTACTCATTAGTGTACCTACATACAAGTAACGAACATGTATCAATTACTTAATAATTAAATTATAATCTGTTGAAATTAAGCACGTTGCCTGCAATATTGTGAAGTTTATAAAACTTTATAGATAAGTGCACATTATTTTAAACTCCCTATCCGACCAAAAGGATGGGGTGTTATAAGTTTGACGCGTATGTCATATTTAACAGATAATTCTTTCGAAAGTCTTATCTTAGTATGTCTTATAAAAATTAGATCAAATTTTCCAAGATCTTGGAGTATGTTTGATGTCAGACGGGATCTCTGGAACGGTAACAGTTAGGTGGTTCGATTTTGAAGTCAAATGTTTAGGACCTTGATGCCATTCCTAATCTGGACCCTTGAGGACCTGATAAGGACCAGGAAGTAGTAAGGTAATCTCCACAATGCTAAGTAAGTATAGTTAATGGTAGTCGTTTCTTAAATTTTTAATTTAGAGGTTGATGAAAACATAGTACTAAAGTCACTCAATTCTTTTAATCACAGCCTTAGTAGAAGTCTTTATACTGTGGTTATATGACGCACTTGTCTCGTCTAATCATTATTAATTTAACAGTCAACCGGAACTTTACTTACTAGAGAAGAGGAACTTCTAGGTCTTAATATAGGCAACCATGAATAGTATCGTATACCTGCTACAATTCGGTAGTAATAAAGTCTTAATTTAACCTCGTTTATACCTTGTTTACCATGTCAGCGATTGTTATGAGTTGGTTATGTCAATAACAGGAAGGTTATTTATAGGTTTGACCAGTAACTTTGATCGTCAAGTTCGGAACGGAAACGCATTTCAGTGTAGTTGGTTAGAGTTTGGCCTGCGCTCTGGGTCTCTATTACTACGTATCGTTTTCCATAATGTTTGCACACCTACTTCCTCTTTCTCGAAATCATTTCCTCTGCCCGAAGGTTGCCTAGAAGAGATCGCTTTTAGCGATAATGCCGCCTAAATTGTACTTCACTATTTCCTTTTCTATCCTTTGTTTGTTTTCTATTTGTGCAATAAAGTGTATTTTACTTTTACTTTACTTAACCTTTTTTTTTAAGTTTTACAAAAAATGTGCACAATAAAGAATCTGAATATATATGTCATTAATCTTAAATTAGATGCATGGGTGACATCATGTGGCGATATAATGAGAAATAAATTAGGGACACAGTTTGATTGTTGTTATCATCAATTTAGCGAGATTGAATTCAATAAGTGTGTCGTGAGATTGTCGTATATAATTAACCTAACGTAACCTATGTTTGTTCACGATTTGTATGTAAGTTATGAAGTTGAATACCTATTGTATAAACTTTGATCAATGGCCTGCAATTTAAAGACTCGTAATACTTCTATGCTTCAAAGTATGCTTTTCTTTTTCTATAAAAAAGAATTTACAAAACTAGTACGGGTGCTATCGTTCCTGACATCTACAGGTCAAACTATCAGAAAAAAGAAATTGTACCTACTGTAAATTATGATAAAACAAGCTATGTATTTGAGTAAATAAACGCTTTAAACGCTTTTATTATTTTACTTCTATTCAAGAACTTAATAAGTACAGTTTTAAATGTTTTACGTATTACTCGTTCTACTAAATGTCACCCTTTATTCGTTTAATTTTCAAAAACTGGTGATGTGTCAAAAAAAGGTAGAATTAGATAATCATAATTCAATTAAAGCGACATAATACATAATTGTGGCGTGTGAATATTTTTTAATGAAAAGTCCTTGGTAATGTTTTACACTTTACCAATATTCTTCATTAACCAGTCCAACTAGGCTTTGACTCTTATAGGAAACTATATAGACATTGTCGTTCGAAATCGGGACGTCTCTGCTCCATTAGCTTGCACGTCTTGTCCTCCACACCCGTCCGCGGATCTTGTTGGACTAACTAAAATTGCAAAGAAATCCCTCCTTGTGCCAGCAGCCGTTCCCGGCCCCTAATTGAGGCTTGAGCGTCGATTTATTTGTGAATCATGACCTTTTGCGGGCAGTTACAAAGTTGTAAAGAATTTAACTTTTTTGGATGTCTATATGTTTAATCTCAGAGAATCGTGGGCCTACTTTGAATTACTTGCACTTTTAGTCAATTCCATATTATTGTCAAATAATCTTACTGTAGACTGTTAATTATTATTTGACATCTGGTTAGTTTTCGAGCTATGTTTTAAACACCAATGTATTTTTAAGCTTTAATTACGTGACATCGAATATACAACAGTCATTTGTGAATGTAACGCTGAATTCTATGCTCAGAAAATGTCTGTATCTACTGAATTTCGGTGGGCTGCCAAAATAAAATCGTTATTTGGGCGGAGCGTGTCGAGCTCTCTGGCCAATCACTAAGCACCTTTAAGTAGGTATATCCTATGTACATTATCTTTAACAGTTTAACCAGAGTGTCCTTGCCCTCTAATCGCATTTTATTTGGACAACCCTGCCTGTCGATAACGAGTTTCAGGTTTATGTGGCCCGTAAGTTTACCTTTCCACTTCCTTTCCATTAGCGCCATTAGCAAACTGCAGCGATTTTGAAAAGCAACGGACCGAACACATAGAAGTATATTTTCGGTTTTCTTAATTTCTATGGTTTTGGTTCGCTTCCGTTTCAAAATCGCTGCAATGTACCGTACGTAGGCGTAAATGGAAACCGCTTTGGTTCCGGACCACTCGTGCAGTCACATGCAGGAAATGGTATACAGGCCCAACATGTATGTATGTATGTATACCACAGAAAAAATACATATTTGTTGGCCCTGTATACCATTCCGGCCGAGTCCAATTTCTGTGGTATACATACATACATGCGGGTCCTCTAGAACAATAATGTGAGCACTGACAGCGAGCCACGGATTTGTCCCATATACATTTTCTTATACATAATTATTTATACATTTATAATGTATGAGAAAATACTAACACCAAAGCGCCAGCTGACAGACGCGGTTTCCATATAAAACTTCTCTAGCGAGCAATCTACTAGGGTGAATTTCAAAATCCTTGATGTACGAGTATACTCGTATATAAAATATATTTGAAATTTTTCAAAACTCGTAGACCTATTCTAAAACTTCTTTCACTAGCATGTAGTATTAATTTTCATCTTTGTATAAGTGACAGAAGTTGAAAATCGATCCAGTAATTTTTGAAGAAATCTCAAACATATTTTTGCTTCTTGACCCGTATATTTTCAGATACACGTGAATGTATGTACAACTGCTTCATTTGAAACTCATTTCTATAAGGTAAAGGCTGAAAATATTAAGCACGTATTTTGTATACGTTACAGGTGTCGGCAGGAGAGGATATTTACTGGGAGGGCGAAGAAGATGGGTCGAACGAATTCCTAGAGGTTAATGAAAAAGACAGTTTCATTGGCGGTCACATAAATCGACTAAAAAGAGACTTATTTGATTGGTTTAGTGGTAAGTAAACTTTTCAAACCTACATAATTAAAAATATATTATTAATAGTCATAATCATATATTTATTGGTTATGTACATTACAGGTCAAAAGTTAACTATGCAGCTATACAGGGTGTAACATTAAGAACGGTCAGTATGGGAAAGTCTGAAACTATAAGACATACGAAGATCTGTTCTTAGGAACCATGTCATCAATTTTAGTAACAAGAAAAACTGTATTCATACATTTTTTTTAAAACCTGTACTCAGCCTGGGAATCGAACCCGTATGTTTTGAAAAAAAAATCCAACACTATTTCTGTTTAGATATCGACTGTGTAGGTGTTAAGGAATAAATGTTAGTATGAAACGTGATGTTTAAAATTAATAAAACGCATTGTTTCCATATCTTTTAATTTATTTTAGTAGGTGTTCGAAATGACTACCATTTTGTAAAATACAACATTCAACTCGTTTAGGTAACGATCTTACTATTGAATTTTGTATCTTCAGGTGGTGAATTTGCGTTAAAATTGTCTCTATGGCTGCTTTTAGGTCTTCAATTGTGTCGTAGCTTGTTTTGTACACTTCATCCTTAACGTAACCCCACAAGAAATAGTCTAGTCTAAAATAAATTAAAAGATAGTAATTAATAGTCTAGTCTAAAATAAATTAAAAGATATGGAAACAATGCGTTTTATTAATTTTAAACATCACGTTTCATACTAACATTTATTCCTTAACACCTACACAGTCGATATCCAAATAGAAATAGTGTTGGATTTTTTTTTCAAAACAACCGGGTTCGATTCCCAGGCTGAGTACAGGTTTTTTTTAAAATGTATGAATACAGTTTTTCTTGTTACTAAAATTGATGACATGGTTCCTAAGAACAGATGTACGTATGTCTTATAGTTTCAGACTTTCCCATACTGACCGTTCTTAATGTTACACCCTGTATACTATTGTATGTAGTTCTCGATATAGTGTGGTTCATAACAATTTAAAATGTTTTTAATTGGTCATTATCGGGGTGTAGCTGTACAGGTGACAACACTACAGGCTTGCATCTTTAGTACCTTGTCGCTTTTACTTATTTGACAAATTTATACGAAGTTCAAGGAATCATAACAAAAACTTATTCCGACAGGGTTCCATAGAGTATAGATAGCTTGATGTGTCTTCCACTGTACCTTACCAAGTGCGTTTACTTACCGTATCTTGGTTCGTCTTATTTTTTTTAGAATGTAACTTTTCCTTACATAAAAATCTTATGATTATAAGTTTATATCAAGTTGTACTAAAAGGTATTAGATTGCTAAATTGACGAAATCCTCTAAATATTTTCAGTTCCTGCGTCGTCATCAACGACTACAGAAAGCTATGACAGTTTAACTGATGATCCTCATTCCATCGACGACGAAACATCGTAAGTTGGAGTTGTATAATATTTTGCAGAATAACTTACTATACTTTGAACACAAGTATCGATCTGGAATCGAACTTGGTACATCAGAGGCTATTATGCATGTGGCATCAGAATAATTCTGATTTTTTATACACTTCTTCTAAGACATAATCTTCAGTGATGCCCTCGTGATTATAATATGGAATAACCACTTAGAATAACTCTCTTAGTAAATTTTTGGGGTTGTTTGCCATTGCCTTTCCCACATCATATACTGGTTATCTAAGTCTCACGATGTTTTCCTTACTGTTGGTGCAGTATGTAAATGTATGTCTCCGAAAAAACCGTAAAAACTCAATGGTACATGAGATTGCATGGTTCGAACCCGGACCGATCATAGATACAAGTTGAGCTCTATGAAAGACATCTAAGTACTTATAAAATGTTTGATCATTTCAGAGAGGACAATGAACTCGACAATGATGGTTCGGGTATGCCGGAAAGGGATAAAGAACCAGAGCCTAGAGAAAGTAAGTAAACAAAGAAAGAGGGTGTGGCCCGAACTTATGGCTCAACTTGGAGGGGCACTCTCGTGGCCCCAGGTTATTTACTGAATATATCAACGCTATCATCTGATCCCACAGAATTGATGTCTGGTCGACTGTACGACGCACGCCCCATTACGATTAATTCACTGAATCCGCCAACAGATGGCGCCACTCGTGCAAAACGACGACTAATAAATAATAATAATGAACCAATGATTCTGCATTCAAGAAATTCCATACACAACCGGTCTATAATGTTCTATACTTTTAACCCCTCACCGATAGAAGGAGGGCGTGTTATAAGTTTGACACGTTTGTCGGTCTGTTTGTCTGTGACATCATAATTTGATAACGGATGGTCCGATTTGGACCCGGTTTTTTTACTTAATAGAGAATTTTGTCGACAGTGTTCTTTGCTAGGTCTGATAAAAATTGGACCAGTGGTTTCCAAGATCCTGGAGTATCTTTGATGTCAGATGGGATCTCTGGAACGGTAATAGTTAGATGGTTATTTGAGTTTAAATGTTCAGGTTCCTTGAACCTTGAGGATCTGATGATGACCAGGAAAAGTAAGTGGACTTCAATTTCGTAATATGAAACTTGAAGAATTGGAAGATTATCAGCCCGCCGGTCTGATATGCTGAATGTTCTTAGCCTTGTCTGATGAAAATTGGACCAGTGATTCTAAGATCTTGGAGTATATTGGAATTTTGGAGTATGATGGGGTGTCTGGAACGGTAACAGTTAGGTGGATCGAGTTTCAGCTCAAATGTTTATGACTATGGTGACCTTCCCACATTTGGAACCTTGAGGATCTGTTGAAGACCAGGAAAAAGTAAAGGGATCTTCACAATGGTACGTCGGGAGTGTCTTAAATTTTTAATATAGAGTTATCCTTCATTGTTAGAGCAATCAGTAAATGTACCTAATTCATTTAAAAACCAAAAACTTATTTGTACATGGGGCATCTGGAATCGAACGCAGACCCTCTCGTTTGGGAGTCGGATTTATTGATATTGATTCATAACTGGGAACGGTATGTTCCTTTCAGAAACCCTACGGGTAACGTTTGTGGTGATCCAGCCGTATCAGACGGAGTATTCCAACAGGGATTCCGAACAGTTCCAGTCCTTCTCCAGGTCTCTGGCAGACGCCGTGAATCTGCTCTACGAGACCCTGCCTGGGACGCAGAGAGCCAGCCTCGTTCGGATACAGTAAGTTGATGTTTAAAGCTATAAAGGAGGGTACTGACCGGGAGACTTTATAAGCGTGCCATTTTGACCCCTGCCTACAAAATAGTGACGTCAGCGCGACAAGATAACGGGGTTTAGTAGTAAGTTTATGAATATGACCCCTAAATGGTGTTCTAATCATTTCAGATCCCGCATATCGGACAATTTCTCCTGTAAAGTGACACTGGATATCGTGACGTCTGGTTACGAGGACACGGACCGCATCACGGATATGCTGCGGAACCACATCAGGGACAGGCGGATGCTGGGATCTGTTGCTGTCAGCGACGCCGACTTCAGTGCCAATGTCATTGATCCAGGTTCGCAGTTGTAACCCTAAGACCTTCAATACAAGAGCAGACATAACATTATTTCACGTACAGTGTTCAACACATCCTTTAGTTAGTACTTTGTACCTTTAGTGTATATACAAAATGTTCCTGAGGATATGCATTAACTTCCCTAAACACTTCTGTAGATTTTACATAATATATTTGACAATGGAAGTGATCTTCGCAAACGCTTCGTTTTCGATATATGTACTTGCTATTTTATTTTATTGACTTGTACAATGAGTAAGGGTCTTTATTTATGCCCGTAAGAAAACCTGAATCAAAACAATAACAACTACTTGCCTTTCGTTTGCACATGTCATTAATAACTTATGCCATGATTGTCAAGTTCAAATTAATCAAAATGCGACGTTGCCAGCTCGGATAAAGAGTATGGCATACTAGGTAATTTAAGGCAAGGCATTTAGTTTGTATGATTTAAAAAAAAAATTATAATTAAAAAATGTGACAATATGGAAAATAACTACTTCTATGTTCTGAGTACAGTGTCGAAGTATATTACCAAAGGAACACCTTGTATATGAATTTGTACTTTAGTGCAGCCACAGAGTAATACATAAAGGATGTTATCCTTTAGTACCTTGTCGCTTTAACTTATTGGACACATACATACAAAAGTCAAGGAATCATAACAAAAACTTATTACGACAGGGTTCCGCGAAGTTTAGCTTGATGTGTCTTCCACTGTGCACTACACTGACCATACACCATATGACCAGGAAAATGAAAACCCACGCCATATTGCGGAATTAAATGGTACTATTTTTTTTTCATAGCGAACTCCATAACAAACATTATAAAAACTACCAATGGCGCCCTCTTGACAAGGTTTTTATATTTCTGGTTAGGGTATACATACATACACATACTCTTTATTACGTAATGAGGACATCATTTTCTTCAAGCTTCAAGGAGCATGGCAAACATTTCCAACCACCCACTATACCAATCGCTACGTCCACTAAAATCCATTGACCATAATCCATCGATGGATATTAGTTTCATTTATACTATATTGTTGAGACAAACTTTTTAAAATGCAAATGTACTATTATATCCATAGTATTTTCTTTATGTCACGCATTATTTACGTTAATATTAAGTCTGGTCCCAATAGACCTTTTGCAGGTCTGTGATTCAGACATACGTCTTTTGGAACACATGGTTAGTTAGGGCTTTTACAAATACCTATAATATCCTGCTTGACAGCAAGTAAATACAGTACCACCAAATTATCTATACGGGATGGAAAGTTTCGATAATAAGTTTGAAGTAAATCCATACGAACGGAATTTGAATACATATTTCCCGGTTTATTTTTACAAAGTGATGAAATGATTGCAAGACTTTTTAAACAATCCCAATTTATCAGAATTCATTGTTCCACAGAAAGTTTTAAATTATAACTCATACTAAATGTATGGGAATAGTTTTTTTTGCTATTTTTGAGATTTCTAGTACTCGAACCTCGGTTGACCCCATAGAGTCTTTTGTTCCTGACATGAAATATAATAGAATGGCATCAAATATTTTTTTAAATGAAAAATGGCATTATTGTCGCTGACTGTACCTTTTTTCAAGAATCTGTGAATGCAGTTTTAATTACCTTCAATAGTTAGAGAAAGTCTCCTAAGACCATATTCTCTTAGCTCCAACGGATCTGGTAGCTGTCCTGGGTACCCCGCCGAAACTTTCCATCCTGTATACTCAGCGATGGCGCCACTGGCGATGCAAAAACAAAAGTTCCAAATGGTGCCGTTTCTCAGAAAACTTGCTGGCACTGTGTAGCTAAAGGCGCTTACAGTTCGCTACGCCGCCGGCGGAGCGAAACCGTAGGCTGTAGAGTTCCTTCTATTTGGCGCCATGCCGCTGGCGGCGTATGTGTGAGCGCCCTTAACTACACAATGCGTTTTTTTTATTTATTGTTTCAGTCAACTTACATGGACATACTAAAGAAGGGTCTAAAATTATTTTTTCGATATCTCAACTAACATCAGAGATATTAATGGTTAAAGTTAGTATTGGACACATGCTCCGTCCCCATCTAGCAAAACAGTTCTTTATATGCAGCCAGGACCTGCTTGTATGGCGCTAGAGAACAGTTACGTCATAAAGCTTATTGCCGTTTCTTTCTACCGTTCTGATTTTTGATTGCCTGTATTTATTTTATTTTTCAACGAAATTTAATTTTGTTTTCACATTTGACCATTAATTTATGAGTATGTCTTAATTTTTAAAGAAATGCATTTAATTTATGATACTTGGAAACTACCCTATTGAGTATATAGATACATTGGTTGCACTGTAAGTACTTGCAGCAAGCATGACATGAGTGCTAGACAACAAAGCAGATAAATATTATATATCTGCTATTCGCCAACAGGCCAAAGATAGTGAAATAATGAGTAAGGTAGTCCATACTCAATGCCTTACTCCAGGTTGCCTTACTCATTATTTTACTCAGTCATATTTTGTCAGATCTCATTGAATTACTAAATACTATTAACTCTACATAGTACTACTTATTAACTTCATGCATAATCTTTCGCTAAGACTCAGCTTTTTCCTTTAGGGAGGATTTATGGAAATCTTCCAGAAAT
Source organism: Hofmannophila pseudospretella (assembly GCA_947369225.1). Taxonomy (NCBI): domain Eukaryota; kingdom Metazoa; phylum Arthropoda; class Insecta; order Lepidoptera; family Oecophoridae; genus Hofmannophila; species Hofmannophila pseudospretella. The sequence continues at coordinate 15,967,932 of OX376311.1, forward strand.
AACTGTAAATTAAAAATTTAAGAAACCCTCGTCTCACCATTGTGGAGACCCTCTTCTTTTTCCTGGTCATCATCAGATTTCAGATGTGTGAATGTCATCACGGTCATAAACATTTGAGCTCAAACTCGAACCACCTAACTGTTACCGTTCCAGATATCCCATCATACTCCAACATCCCAAAATACTCCAAGATCTTAGATCCAGTTATCATCTGACATGGCTAAGAACAATCAAAATGTTAGACCTGCGGCGCCTTAAGGCGGGGGATGCTCCGGGCTACGGCCCCCATGGCTATCGTAAAATTCCTAGCTCCACATAATTTACATTTCTTTTTTTACCGCCATCTTTAAATATTTTTTTCTCTTCATCGCGTAAACATTATCTCAGGGTTCGAGAAGACCCCGTCTAACTATTATGGTTTCGGTGGACTGATAATATTCAAATTATTCCAGTTTCTACTGTAAAATTGAAGTTCGCTTACTTTTCCCTGGTCACCATCAAATCCTCAAGGTTTCAGATATTTGGGCCCGAATTCGGACCATCTAGCTAAAGATACTCCAAGATCTTGGAAACCACTGTTCCAATTTTTATCAGACCTAGCTAAGAATACTCTCGACAAAATTCTAAATTAATTTTTTTTTAAACCGGGTCCAAATCGGACCACTTGTTCAAGTTATGATGCCACAGACAAACAGACCGACAGACAAACGTGTCAAACCTATAACACGCCCTCCCTCGATCGGTCGGGGGGTTAATGAAAAAGGCTTTCATTATGCTGGAATTCAGTAGAATAACCTAAACAAGCCATGTTTTTTAATATATTGCGATGCAAGTTACTTACCTCTACAATTTGTTGTTTGATGCTTAGTTTTGCGTGTACTCCGGTTTTACTTGCATGGTCTGGATGAAGGCACTCCAAATCATATTTTTTTCAACTGTCCTTGGTTTTCCCTGTATGATGTCCTTCCATTTCGCATCTCACGTCTCTTCATTCGCATTCTCATAATTTCTCATCTCACGATCTTAATTTTTACTCGTTTTGTTAAAATCCTGTTCTTGCTAACAATATAAACTGATGTACTGGATCAAGTATATGTATCATGTTATTATTAAAGATATTTTCTTTTTAACTAATTTAGTAGATAATTGAAGGGAAAGAAAGGCAGAAACTAAGCTTCTTTGTCAATTCATTTTTATAGGACATCATAATGTTTGCGAACTTCAAACGTCTCTACCAGTAAGTAATTCAGTAATCGTTCACCCTGGAATGACCCCTATCTCACGTTTGACATCACTTACACCTCCTATTTATACATCGAAAGGTGTCAGTCGAAAATGTCAAGTCAAATTACGGCCAAATCGCGAAATATCCAAGTCACGAAAAAGTCGTGATATTTTCCGATCTGGATCAATTTGCGATCTTGACGTTTTCCGATTTGGACAACTGGACATTTCTCGACGAATCGCCTATTATACAGGCCTGTGATCTCATGTATCGACGCATTCTAGGAAATAACCTGACGATCGACGTTTGTGGCTCGGATGAGTTGCAATGCGACGATGGCCGCTGTGTGCCGGGCACGGCTCGCTGCAACGGTTACAATGATTGCAGCGATGGTGCAGACGAAGCTGGCTGCCCGCCTGGTATTCCTTTTTAGTCCCCAACCGACCGAGGAAGGGGTGTTATAAGTTTCACGCGTTTGTCTGTGTATCCGATTTGGACGGGGTTTTTATATTTAAAAGATATATTTTTTTAAATCCGTTTGATTTTTTGAGGCGATAATTTTGACGAGTGTTTTTTCAAGTCTGATAAAAATGGAGTAGGTATCTTTAAGGTCAGATAGGAGTTCGGTGGCTCGAGTTTGAGCTCAAATGTTTGGAACCATGGTGCTCTTCCCACTCAGGACCCTTGAGGACCTGATGATGACCAGGAAATAATAAGGGGTCTCCACAATGGTAAGGCGAGGGATTCTTAAATATTTTATTTAGAGTTTTGTAAACCAGTAATGGTGAATGGAACCTGCATGACTGAGGAAAGTTACCTGAAAGCGTGGGAATCCACAATCACAAATATTACCCCAAATAATGATTTGGCGGCCAGTACCAGGATGTGTGACTGCTAGTGGCATATTTCATCTGAGCTCCTCCGTGCCTCGGAGAGCAAGTTAACCAGTCGGTCCCGGTTGTTGTAGTTCAAGAGTAGTTAAGTCAGAGGCCTACGGGCGGCCTGAACAACTCTGACAATAGGTTGGCCACTAAGTAATACTTGAACGCCCCCTAACCATACGATAAGCAAGGAAGCATTTGGAAAAATAGCTTCAGGATAACAATGAATATCACGCTATGGGCAACGTTTTTTTTTCTATAATGCACCTTTTTGTTTATTTTTTTAGTTTATTAAGTATTTTATTTTTATTTTGTTTTTTTTTATTTAAATGAAGACGACTGGAATGATCATCAAGGACAAGATCAGCAGCAGACGTCTGCTACAGAAACTTCGCAAACTGATAATCCAGATAATTTGCCCCCTCCAGAGCCGACTAGCTGTAAGAACTATTTCTTTTTAATTTATGTTTAATGCAAAAATTCTATGGTAGCGATTCCGAGATACCACTGACTACACAATTAGGGCCAGCGCGCACTAGAGACTCTTAGTCGGCTAATAGTTTGATCGGTATCGTTCGCCGATTGCGATCAAACTCGGCCAACAGGTTAGGTTTAAACCTAAATAATAAGTTGGAGCGTCGGTGGCGCCGTGGCTAGGTTGAGAGAGGGCATAGCCCTGAGGCAGCTTCCCCACGCCCCCGCAGGGACGTGAGAAGACTACGAGCAGCCGTGGCTAGGACGTCGGACTCCCATGCGAGAGGTGCGGGTTCGAAACCATGCAATGTCATGTACCAATGAGTTTTTCCGTTTTATTGAAAGATTTACGTACATTTACCGACTGCTCTGACTGTGAAGGAAAACATCGTGAGGAAACCTGCAGGCTGAGACAACTAGTGTGTGAAATGTGTGACCTGCGCTCAGGTTTGACGTCACATCACCAACCTTCAGCCTGCTTGCGTACAAGTGTAACCTTCCACTAAGGAGGTTGCGTTTCGCGCAGGTTCTTTTCTGCGCATGAATAATGGGATGCGACCTAAAATGAAACTGCCACACTCACTCACTCTTGTGCAAGAGAGAGTGACGTTTCATTTATACCCCCTACGATGATACAGTTGGCAGCTGTCAAATTGATACGGAAACGAATTAATATTATGTAGCTACGTTTAATAGTTTGTAATTACTTTTTGCAATTTGATTCTAATAAGATAGCATAATTTGCATTCTCGCGTTAAGTACACATTTACAACGACGTTCAGGATACTACCTATCGAAAGTGTCAGCCGTATCATCGTAGGACGTATGACGTATAGGTAGCCATGACTTTTCGTTAGTGGTACTTCGGTTTCCACCATTAAGCTCTCTTATGTTTGGTGATCATGAATAATATGTTTGTAGAAGACAATATCACGAATACTGATAGACTAAAGTAAAGCTATTCTGCAAACTGGTCTAATGCCTCATTTACACTGCTTCATCCGTACGGCAAAGCCGGACTTGTGTAAACTAGTATACGATAACATCAGTTTCAGTAGTAGGAGCTCGTAGCCTAGTTGCGAGCACGGTCAGAAAGTGATCGTGCAGGTTAAGCGACGTTGGCGCGGATGGGTGACCGCTAGTGGCATATTTCATCTGAGCTCATCCGTGCCTCGGAAAGCACGTTAAGCAGTCGGTCCCGGTTGTTGTCGTTCGACAGCAGTCGTTAAACCAAGTCAGATGCCTACGGGCGGCCTGAACAACTCTGACAAATAGGTTGGCCACTAACCATACGATAAGCAAGCAAGCAAGTATTCCAGGTACATTATTCCGGTGGCCGCATTCAAACATTCAAAAGAAACCTGTCACCTGTTGCTTTGGAATGATTTTTTGATTGTGACATATCCAGCCGCCGTATACTACACTAGTCTGGCTTGGCTGTACGTTTTCACGGCGGCCGGAGAAGTGTAAATGAGTTATTATAGAAATCAATCTCTGACACCAAAAGCTTTATCTGTTTGATTTTATGTTTTTATTATGATTTTGTTTTGGTTTAATTTATTTTACTTTTATTTTACACAAGGGTTGCCCTGGCAGACTCCAGACAGAAGCGATCAAGGGGAAGAGCATGGTAATGGTGAAGAGACAACTCCGACGTTGCCAGTAGAATGTAAGGACACTTTGTATGCTTGAAGTCGTTTGTAATAGCACTAAAAGCAGCATTTCTTTTATAAGCTATTTCTTTATATTCTTCATTCGGGTTCAGATACGGCAAAACAAAAATGAGTACCTATTGAATCTGTCGCTAAATATCTCGCCTAGGCACATCTGTGGTAAATGCGATAGATGGCGGGATGCGCAAAAGTGATTTAAACCGAGACTGGGTTTTAGTGTAGTTTATTTCAGGACTGAGAATTTCTGTCGAGAACTTCTATAACATGTTTTTTTTAAATATTGCACTTTTGTATTATCGTAGAGTTCGGTCATCGGATTTATGCAGTATATTTCCCAGTTGCGAATTGGACTACCCCTTATATTTCAGCAGAAGCGGTGGCGTAGTAGCTAGCTAGGATGCCTCCCATGCGTCAGATGCGAGTTCAAACCAATGCAGTCCTAATGAGTTCTAGTTTTTTTTTCGAAGACTTACGTAAATTTATTCACTGCTCTAACAGTGAAGAAAAACATCGCGAGGATACCTCCATACTAGGATTACCAGCATGTTAAATAGGGAAGGCACATACAAACCACCCCAATAAATTTTAGTCCGTCGCCGCGTATCTTCGTTTCGTCGGAAATGTATTCTGATGGGCTTGGAAGAGCCAGTGTCTCATATATATAGTCCTCGTCGGAACCGACGACGGCGACCCCTTTCAGTTTCTAGAATCCGAACTTGCTTTTGAAGACCCGGTCACAGCGATCACTGTAGAGTTGTCCGGCATTGTTGTAAGTGTAGTGGTAGGTCGCTTTGGGCGAGTTTCCCTTGCACCGCATCAACGATCTTCAAGCAAGATGTTAGCGACAATGACTAGCTTTAGGTGGATTGTCTGTTTGTCTATAAAACATATGCTAAATGAAATATTCACCCATCTTACTAAGAGATGTCAAACAAACCCAAACACGATCGTACTGCAGTTCACGGTCAAGGAGTTCCTATGGGTACTGACACTCTTGGCGCTACCGAGTAGTAGAGTTACCATCAGGTCGTGGTCACCAAAATATTGTATTGTCACCGGGAATAAATGCGTGTGCTAAATAAGGATTCAATTGAACTGTCGTAAGAAGTAAATGTGATTATAAGATTTGACTCCGTCAAGCAGACTGACAAACAAACAGAGATCCTGGTTAAAAACACATTTCTTTTTCAATAGGACATACAACGCAAAGCGTTGCTTAGATGGAGCCACGAGCACACTCCGTAAACAGAAAAGCAAAACGAAACGTCATTTTTAAAGATATCACAAATTTTTCGCTATTTGAATTATTCTATACAAATATAAATTTAATATTTATAACAATACTGGTTGTAAGAATAAATAAGTAACACCACACAAGCAGCAATCACAGACAAGCAACTATACCTACAGGCCTGTCGACACACAACAGACTGGAAAAGCTCCAAACACAAAATTCCTTTTCAATACTCATCATCAAAGACGTTGACGTGTTTAAATATGAGCATTTGTCTTACACTGACGTCGAACCCGAAACGTCTAGAGCATGTGACAAAAACACTAACAACTGAGCCCGTAGGTATATGTTATTTCCAACAATGTCTTCCAATAATTCTCTACAACACTGTCAAATGTGTGTTTCAGTTTTACTGCGGCGACTGGCCTCATAATATGGTTTCAAAAATCCTTTCCGCACATAAAACGTCGTTAATCCCCCGGAACGGGAACTGGGTCGGAGCGTTTGCTAAACAATGCGTTTTGTTCGCAGCGTGTCCGACCGATACACTGCGGTGCGACGAAACGCGGTGCGTGTCGCTGGACAGGCGCTGCGACCGCGTCAACGACTGTTACGACGGCACAGATGAAGCGGGCTGTGGTAAGTACCGCTCTAAATATAATGTAACACCTGATCGAGATGTGGCTTGTTACTGTACGCTTCGTGCCACATACAGTGTGTCCTCATAAGATTAGCAAGCTGAAGTGGCAGTGGGCCGGTCACATCTGTCGCAGAACCGACAACCGCTGGGGGAGACGAGTTCTGGAGCGGAGACCGCGATTAGGCAAACGTTGTGTGGGACGCTAGATTAAGCGACGATCTGCGCAAGGTGGCTGGCAGCGACTTGATGAGAAGAGCAGAAGATCGGGCTCAATGGCGCGCCCTGGGAGAGGCCTATGTCCAGCAGTTGACTAGAGTGGGCTGCTGATGATGACAGTGCGTGAGCTTTTAATTAAACATTCGGGCCTTGAAAACTTCAGTGTGCTTCGGTTATTGTTAACGATACGCAAATGTACTACAACTGTAGTAAGACAGAGACAGAGGCTGATTTTACCCGATAAATATCCGAATGTTTAAGTAAAAGCTCACGCACTGTACATTATGTAAACAAAAATTTGATTTATATCGCACCTCGTTTATTAACACTCGTCTAGACTCGGGTTGCGTTTTTGGCGACAATGTGGCCCTTAGCGCACTTGCTACAGCGTCGTTCTTCGCTCTCATCTGCAGAATAACACATTTCGGGTGCTCGATGGTTCGACCGGTAGTCCAAGTTCTACTAGTCAGATAAATGGTAATTTTAACTCCCGTTGGTCATACTAATTAAATAAGATTCACGTTGACACGGCCGCAGAGTGGCGTCGAAAATAGCTAATTCTCCGGCTCGGGCCTACCTTTAGAATAGTGTCGATATTATGTCCAGCTTTTTGCTACGAAAATAGATAATTTTAATGATTTTAGTCTAGCGTTAGAGTTGGAGCTCGTAACGCCGCATACAGTTCACATACAGTGTGCAGACAGCTTCACATCGGAACTAAATATAATTTAAATCACTGATTGTTATTGAAAAAGAAACTTACCCGTCTTTGGAACTAGTACCATGATCAGGGAATATCGATCATGGCACCACTCACGTGGCTCAAATGTGCTGTTGATCTTATTTCTAATTATACCGATTTGAAGAGTCACTTATGACTATATTAATATGGCAGTGTTCAATATCAATCAAGTTTGTTTCGTAAACCAATTAATTGAGGACATTGAGGAAGTAATATCACACATTTGAGCCACTTGAGTGCTGGAGTTCATTTGTTCGGAATGTCGAGTGCATCTGTGGGTGGGTGGCAGATTTTCAAGCGTTTAAATCACTTCATTGGGTTGCTATTATAGTGAATTATATATTAAAATATGTCTAGCGATCGTGGCCGCCACCGATATTATAAAAATGGCAGGAATTCCGAGAAGCTCAAAGCAGGTTTGTTTGACTGGAAGTGTTCGAGAAAAATAATAAAATATACCTCCAAACTGTTCTGTGCCAAAGTATTTTCCAAAGTAAATCCGCTCATAGATTCGGTAGGTTTCAGATAGACAAAAATATTATGTAGCATTGGCTAGTGGTTATGAAAAAACCAAATACAAGCCGACAGAACATGCTCGCTATATTCATACAAATACCGCATCCAATTTGGGATGATCCTTTTGAAGTTTGTTTGACGTATCATATAGGGATGTCTATTCGGCGGCGGAATCATTACCGATCCGTTTCTTTAAAATATCGTTAACTAAACTAACAATTCTTTAAATATCCATTCCAATTTGTTTAAAACGTGTTTGTTATTTTTTTAAAGCGAAGAATTATAAAATTATTTTAAATATTAAATTTCCTTTACTGCTTTTTATTTTTCGTCATTTGTTGGTATTTTCGAGCCAAAAATATCAAGAAATAAGTGGATGGTCTTAGATAGATAAAGCCGGGAGTTTGTAATTCGGCTTCGTGATTATTTTTTGCGTTAATATGCTCGATTAACGACGATTTAGTTACCCCAAGATCAATATTATTTATTTATTTTCTATTAGGGAAATTAACAGACAAATACATAACAACAATAGACTTAGAATACATAGATAAAAATATGCTAATAATAAATGTCCACTTATAAATAACAGTATAAATATAGTACTTAAAAAGAAGTAATTATTACTCACTTATAATAAAAAATAAAAAAGAGAAGATTACAGATACAGATCGGTTGTAAAATAAATAAAGATAACAATATTAAGAATATAAAAGAGACATATTTAAAAAAAAAGAATTCAACATTTATGTGACAGAGAGTGTGGGAACTAGTCATCCTTAAAGTAGTCCTGTGTCAGGATTCGTCTAACTGCAGTGGTGCTGGTGCAGAACAAGTCCAGGTTGTGTACGATACACAACTTTAATAAGTTGTGTATCGTACACAACCTTAATAAGTTGTGTATCGTACACAACCTGGACTTGTTCTGCACCAGCACCACTACAGTTAGACGAATCCTGACACAGGACTACTTTAAGGATGACTAGTTCCCACACTCTCTGTCACATAAATGTTGAATTCTTTGTCGGATAATTGCAAGTTGCATCAACTTTAATAAGTTGATGCAACTTGCAATTATCAGACGACTCTTTATGAGAAGATGAAGAAAATGTTTTAGTTAGACACAATCGAAATGGCAGACATGTAACCTGTACTTATACTCTTTCATTTCATGTAAAGAAGAAAACATATCTTGAGGTATATTTCTGTGTTTTCATTTTTATCATCACAATTACAATTTCATTTAATTGAGTGGAATGTGCAGCGCCCAGACAAACCAGTGTCTGGTTTCAGGGCGCGAAGATTAGTAAATAGTAATACCTAATATGGACACAACAATAATAATAATAATAAGAAAAAGAGAGGAGATGGAGAGTTTTTACAATAGTTGTCGATTTCATTGAGTCAATCTCTTGACAATTCGACGCTAATATGTAACTGGGCAGTTAATGCAAAAAATATAGTAACAATCTTATTTCAAACGATATACGTGAAATAATCTATTATTAAACAATAATTTGAAAATAGCATACTTATGTATAAAAAATATTAATAAGTATTTCCGGTAGAAATAATTAAGTTATTATTTTGGCATTATTCGCAAAACGCGACGCATTTACATTGTATGGCATCCATCAAAAGGATCATCCCAAATTATTTAAAGTATAGCTGTCACTATTTGATCTTCAGAGAAATGTGTGTTGTCGATGAACATTGCTGTCTTTGTAAGTAATATAGTAGAGCGATCGAGATAGTTTGTCTGCGGATTAATCCGTATTGGAGTTAACTCCAACATAGCTATTTTATACTTGCTGCAATTCTAGATCTCTGCTTGTGTAATATGAGTCTCAGGTATGTCCACCCCATACATGACACATGCGTTAAGTAAGCTCCTCCACTTATTGTCATGACATCATCGCCGTATTCAGTGTAAACAAAATAATCATAATATGAATTAGTAAGAAGATAACAAATTAGCTATTTATTATAAGGTTAGTAAGTTTATCTGAAAATTATAATTATGTTCCTAGCTGGACATAATTAATTTTTGGTAATAAACTAGTGAAATATCTGTAAACTGGTTTAATAAATACCCTTCGCGTCGGATAGAAAATTATTGTACTTAGATAGATAGGTAGAAACACTTTATTGTACACAAATACAGGAAAAGTAAAACTACAGGGATAGTAGCGCGATATGTACAAAGGCGGCCTTATCACTTAAAGCGATCTTGTACTTACTTTGAAAGGAGTCACTGGTATTGATAGTACCGCATATCTATAATAAATATGTATATCTGTACATGTAATAATGAAATAATAATAAATTAAGTTATGTTATGACTGGTTACGAATGCAATTTCTGAATTCCCACTACTCCGATCACATACTTAAATATAATACTATGACTGAAGCGGCCACAAGATAATTTTAAGTGCCTACTCATAAACGATTGCATCCGTTATTGCTGGAACAGCTTCGGCTTTATTATGATGAGATTCACATTCAGGACGTAACTTTTTGTTGTATTATACAAGTACATCGTCGTCTTATACATGCATAGCTTGATCCTGAAGTCAGTTAAATGTTATTATTACAAATAAATAAATAAATAAATAAATAAAATCAAGTTTATTTAAGACACAAGTACTTACACATTACAGATAATAAACAAGTTAGGTCACCACAAAGTTATATTTCATTTATTATTAGATTTATTAGGTATCCGTCCACTACACTGGCCAAGACGCCCGTGTAATAGTGGATAATATTCTTTTAGGTATACAAACTGAACTGGTGGTACGTGCAATCTGTCTTAAATGTATTTATAACATTTTTAGTAAATTATTTTGTAACATACTTATATTAGCTTTATTGAGTTTATTTTTTTGTTATATTCTGTTTCCCGTTAACATATTTCCAGATAGGACATAATGATGTAAGATTATATTTATGTCAATTTTATTGGCACAAAACAAGTGATGCCCATGACTGTGTGATGTCAAGACTCAAGGTGGAACAAAATCCAATAAATTAATAAAGCTTATGTGACATATTAAACATTTCAAGGTTTTTAGCTTGGAATATGAGATAACAGGCATAATTGCGGACATATCACTACTCGGTGTTGGTCGGGACGCTTACAAATGTTGATGAAAACAAATTGAGTTGTATCATGGACAACGCATTCTTAGAAATTACGTCTAATTGTCTTTAGTTAGGGCCGTGATTCGACGTTATTGAGAAACGTACTTAGTTAGACAAGAGGAGAGAGTATATTGTACGGTTCTAGGATTGTAAAAGTGGATAGAATCGTATGACAGACCCGTAAGATCCAATCCTCGAGTAAAAAGTGAAAGGAAAGAGAGGTCGCGAACTGATTTGTTAAAATAGCTATTAGATGAAATTTCAAATGCCAGTTCACCGAATATTTTAAAGGAAAAGTGCTGGTTTCGATTTTTCTGATTATATATTTCGGCATCGGATGTAAGGACAACAGAGGGTCCACTGTTCCATTAAATTGTATACATGTATACACATCATACGCACTGCGAATCTTAGGCTTTCCCAGTTGACATGAGACGTATAAAATTTATAAAAATGTACCTATACGAGATTTTAGTGTTGCGAGTTGCGACCTTACCAAATCCACTAAATCTTACGACTAAAAGTGGGAACTACCTGTGATTGAAGGTGTTTCCTCTGTGGGGATTATGGTCGTGAGAGTTATTATAAGTTGGAGCGTCGGTGGCACAGTGGCTAGGGTACGGGACTCCCATGCGGGAGGTCCGGGTTCGAAACCGTGGCGTGCCATGTACCAATGAGTACATTTACAGACGGCTCTAACGGTGAAGGAAAACACCGTGAGGAAACCTGCACACTGAGATGACCTGTGTGTAAAATGGGGTAGGCACAAAAGATCCTCAAGGGTCGAAGTGCCGCTGGGTTATTCTCGTACCCCGATCATAAGATAAGATAATATATTATAAGTTGCCATCTGAGCCTAGTTTCAATTCTTTTTACCAATTCTTTTGTAAGGTGGAAGACACACTAAGCTATACTCTGTGGAACCAAGTTGCAATAAGGTTTTGCTATAATTTCTTGACATTCGTTTGTGTCAAACAAGTTAAAAGCGTCAAAGTACCAATACCTAGACGTGTTGGCCACTGTACAAATCTAAATTGGAGAGTAAATTGGAATCGTATCAAATGTAACAGTAATTACTAGCAAAGGTTTCACAGCGAGTATCACGACTCCCGAGGGTTACGTGGTAACGTCACTTCGTTTTATTGCACTCTTGTACTATCTATACCTGTAATGCTTAGTAAGTAAGAAAGTAATATGTTTATTTCACACACAGCAATGATCGAAACAGTTATAATTATGATAAAATAATTATATAGTCAAAGGTAAACATATTGAAATTATGTTGATTAGCTGTCTGTATGTTGCTTTAATTTCGTCACGATGTCACGTACTGATCTCAAATTTACCTACCTACCTACAAGCTCCAGCTACGTAGCTCCCAAACATATCATACTACAGACAACATAATAACAAGCAAATGAAAAATATGATTGTTATTAGTCATTCTTAAAAACTATTTATCTACTCAGATTAATATAAATTTTGTTGTTGTATATTTTGATAAATAGGAAAGCAGACGTGCAAACCGGCCACCGATTGTAAGTTATTACCGTCGCTCATAGATATCTCACCTCACTGTATTATTATTAGAGGGTTTTCGATGCGCTGCTAACCTTGAGGACTTGGATGCAGTGCGTCATGTGTCGGTAATTACAAGTCTAGAAAAATCAGCAGACTGAAAGGGCTATTTCATTGGAATTCTCAGGATATGTAGACTTGTTATAAAATTAGTACTATTTGAGCGCTAGCACAGGTTCAGGTTAAATGTTTTAAGTTTAAACGGGCACATGGTGAGTGAAGTCAGGCTCTGAGTGTGGACGTGCTCTATGAATATGCAACAAGTCGCCGAGTCAGAAATCAAATGACGGCTAAACCTAGCTGGATATTCAACGTAAGGGACATTAAATTTGCAGAAGCCAAAGTAGAAGAATCGTTTTAAGATTAGCATTTTTTTTAGACATTCGTAGGTACGTTTATTTATAACTGTTCGTTTATGGATGAATGAATGAAAGGTTTGTATTTTCGTATAAATAAATATAAATTTAAAATACCGTTTATCCTAATAAAGCACAATTTTCTAGGTATACTTATCACAACAAGAAAAAAAACGTAAATTCTGATACTATAAATCTCACGAACATGAAGTAGGCATCTATTGCTGATTCTGAATCATCATCATCAGCAGCAGACCACTCTAGTCCACTGCTGGATGGAAGCCTCTCCCTGATTCTGAACCACCTTGATTATTATTTTAACAAACCCTCTATATATTTTTTACTCACAGATAACAGAAATCTAGAGTATAGCACCAAATTATTTTAAACACTGGACTAAAAATAAGGAGTGTTATTATTATATAAGTGCTATGTCAGTTACGTAGAACGATCTTCTTTTTGATAACGTGAGAAACTTAGAACAGTGTTAGATTCGGGTCAAGAGCTACCCGAGTGTCGTATCGGAACTTTCATGACACCAGAGTGACGCTAAAGCGGCAAAATTGGTTTCTCACTTCACTTTGAATGAAAATATATCTTTTTACTCGCTTTCGTCATTACCATTGCCAGCAGCAGAAAATAGTTCTAGGTGTACCATTGTGGAGATCTTACTTTTTCCTGGTCATCATCAGGTCATCAATGTTCTAGATGTGAGAATGGCAACAAGGCAACATTTAGATTCTATTTTTATCAGACATGACATGACTAAGAACACTCGAATAAGCTCTGTTAAATAAAATAACCGCGTCCGAATCTGATCATCAGTTGTTGAGATACGATGCCACAGACAAATAGACATAAGCGTCAAACTTATAGTTATAACACCTGCTGTTACATTCGGTTATTCAGGAGTATGACTTCATGACGATTTAAATATTGTGCCTTGAAAATATTACATAATAATTTTCATAATAAGTATCTAAACCCCTGGGCGCATAGTTAGGGCAAACTATTTTGAGGTATAAGGTGATGTAGCTGAATTATTGATATCGATAATTTTGTAGTATCTAAGCTTTTCCTAAGTTGTTTTCACGTTGCTATGGAATTTAAAAATACTTTTATTAAAGATATGAATGGAGGACATGATAAATAAGAGTCATCTTAGGTTACAATAACAAACAAATAGCTTCGAGATCAATATAAAGAATAATCATGAACCCTGTACTATACATTATCAATATGTAGATAAGTTATTATTTACAGTTTCTCTTAGGTACTATAAGCGTTAACTCCCGAATGACAATTAGGTCAGCAGGCAGCAATTACCACTAAGTTTTACACAAGTTTTTCAGTTGCCTGTGAAAAAGGGTGTCTAATTCTCAACTTGGAAATTATTAACACCCGATCAGAAGAGCTTGTTTGATCCGTACAATATGAAATAAATTAAAAAAAGAATACAGTTTAGAACTAAAACTCAAGTGAGAAATTTTAAATTATTGGTTATAATTGTAAGTGAGTAACACCCGTTAAATCTAATAATAAATAATATATTGTCGAAAGTGTTCTTAGCCACGTAAAAATTTAAGTTATGTGTTCTAAAGACCTGAGATGACCAGAAAAAAGAGTTAGGGAGATCTTCACAACTACAAGTTTAGGGTTTCTTAAATTTACGTACAGTCGAACACAGATCAACACTAAAACTTCAAAATTTGAGTATCTTAAATGTATCTTAGTGCACAGACATGAGGTTGAGATTTAATCGAAGGTTTTTGACAGTTGGTATACTATAGCTTGTGATCGACTGTACCATTGTGGTGATTCCCTTACCTTTTCATGGTGATCATCAGGTCCTCAAGGTTTCAGATGTCCCACATCATGATTATAAACATTTGAGCTCAAATTCGAACCACCTAACTTGTCATTCCAGAGATCTCATGTACTCCAACGTCCCAAGGTACTCCAAGATCTAAGAACCACTGATCCAATTTTCATCTGACATGCATGGCTAAGAACATTAACAGAATAGACCTACGGCGCCTGAAGCCGGGACGCTCTGGGCTACGCCCTACGCGGTGCTCGGCTTTCGGCCTTGCCATGACTATCTTAAAATTCCTACTCCACATCATTTTGTTTTTTTTGGCCGCCAACTTTAAATATTTTTTTCTCTTAATTTTCCAATTCTTCCAAGTTTTCATCTGACATGGCTAAAAACATTCAGCAGGTTAGACCTGCGGCGCCTGAAGGGACGCTCCGGGCTACTCACTACACGGAGCTCGGCCTTCGGCCTCGCCATGGCTATAATGCCTACCTCCACATCATTTTCATTTATTTTTTGGCCGCTATCTTTATTTTATTTTTTCTCTTGAAATGTCTCAGGATTCACTACAACTTTAGTTCGTGAAGACCTAACTATTATAGTTTCGGCGGGCGGTTATGATAATCTTCCAATTCTTCCAGTATCATATTGTGAAATTGAAGTTAACTTACTTTTTATTGGTCTTCATCAGATCCTTTAGGTTTCAAATGTCGGAGACGCACCATGATCCTAAACATTTGAGCACACATTCGAACCATCTAGCTATTACCGTTCCAGAGATCCCATATGATATCAAAGTTATTCTAAGATCTTGGAAACCACTGGTCCAATTTTTATCAGACCTAGCTAAAAACACTCTCGACAAAATTCTCTATGAAATAAAAAATCCGGGTCCAAATCGGATCATCCGTTGTTAAGTTATGATGCTACAAACATACACACAAACAGACAGACAAACGTGTCAAACTTATAACACGCCCTCCCTCGATCGGTCGGGGGTTAATAAGGCTAACAACACCCGTTGGCAGTTCGAGACAAAACCTAAATCGAAGTCACTACATGGGTACCTATTAATGTTATTTATTACATAATAAGTGTAGGACACACGAATCTCACTTCGGATATCGATATCGACAAAGATGAAGACATCCCCAAATCTACCCTACTGGTTGGTCGCGTGCTGTCGCCAATCGATAGTTAGTTGGTATTCATTATAATTGCATGTTGCTATTAAGCTCGAAAAATATTCTTTAACGGCCCATTACGCGATGCGCCATTGTTTATCTGCTCATGAATCTCGGCACAGTGACATCGGTTTCTGGAAGCACGATATTCCAAAATTTATTATCGGAAAATTTTAAGCTAAGAACTTGGTACTAATTCAGTTCTATATGAGTAAATATTAATGCCGTCACACACGGCAGCTATAATATATTATATATATTATAGCAGGAAATGGTTAAAGGTAGGTAAACGTAAAGGTTAGGTAAAGGTATAGGTTTTCTACTCCCATAAGGTAAATTGTTCAATATTAAACCACAGTCAGCATCACAAACTACTTCATTCCTAAGGGTCATTACGTAATGAACATCGCGGTGTCGTAATAATCATTACGACACTGCGAACCAACATTACGATACCGTTAATTCCATGAAGTACAAAGTAAATTTATTAGTAATTGCATAGATACAAAATTATTAGCTTATGAAAAAAAAAACATGGTTTAAAAAAAGTATTATATGCAATTTTCTATTTATTTACTAAAAACTCATTTTACAATGGCTGCAATTACGTGTCAGTTGCATAAAATACTATTCCTTCATTTCACTGGTGTAACCAATAGCTGACACACGTCGACCGGTGATTGGAATAGAAGAGAAGCAATTTTTCATTTCCGGCACATGAGGCAATTCATTTTTGTTCTCAAGGTTAGCACGCATCAAAAACCCTCTAATATTAATACAGTGACATCTGCTCTCATTATTTAATAAAATAAAATGAAAAATGGCCCCCTTCCGAGCGCGCGACCAGGATAGATAGAGAGATAAATCATTATGTAACGTAATATATACCAAAATATATCGAGATGTATTGAGATGTATATTAATGAATATTTCCGTATCGTTAGATATATTAAGAACAAAGATGTAAAAAATATACATTAACGTGTAGGCTCCTGAAGGTGTGTAGGCTCCTGAATATGTCTTGCTATAATATACATATCTATATTATAGCTGCCGTGTGTGATCACCTTTACTTCCGTATAAATATGATAATGATCTGTCATACTTCAATATATTAATTTTGGAGCTCTTTCTTTGATTTTCTCATTAGATATAAGTATATAACCCACATTTCTTGCAACTTCTTAGAATTCCAAGATAGTTGTAAAAACAGTTTTCAACAAATTATGCCTTGAGTTCTTTATCAATTTTTGTTAACTCGTAAATAAAATAACAACCGTCTCCTCACGACAAATTATAGGTATGTAGATCACTGTACGCATGTCGCGTGGCCAAAGATTCGAAAAAACTAATTCGAAGTCTAAAGAAATATTAAACTGCCTAAATTCTGTTTTGTTCGGTATCGTTTTCTTCTGCTCAACATACCTAAGTACTGATTGTTAAACCATAGTGATGAAACTAAAACCATAAACAAAACCATAGTATCAAATCGTAATTAGGAACCTACCTACCACACAGCACTACGTTTACGCTCTTCACATTAATTAAGATTTGATATATACTTTACATAGATAAGAAATGGAAGGTTGATTACAAAAAACAGTACATATTTGTCACTTTTTTATGTTTTTGATATTTTGAATATTATGTAATGTATTACTACGAGCTCTAATATTATATGGAGTCATAACGGAAGCGTGTAAAATGACACCCACTAAACGCAGTGCAATGGGCGGAGTTACAAGTTACAAATTCTTAATACATTAATATTCGTAGCTTACGATTAGTACAAAAAGTGAACACTATCGCTGACCAAACCGCGCGCGGTGACGCGCTGCTTGTGGCCATCGGCATCCGTAACGTTTATAAGAAACGTAAAGTATCGGTGGGGCTGTTACTCGTTTATGACAATACAATACTTAACTATAAAATCAATTATGTATAACTTATAATGACATTTAATTTAATTTATCCCGTTAGCATTTATTACTATTGTAATTTATTATAATCTCTTATTTCATATTGCGGTGCCCTACTGAGGGTTTCATGTATGATCATATAATATATATTTTTAAGACCAATTATTACACATGAAAAGCAATAAATGGTATGAGTGTGAGTATGAGTATGACGTGTATTTTTTGTGTGACGTTACGTTTCCTTTACTTTAAGAACACTTTGAAAATGCATGCCTCTGAGAGGTATTGCCCGTTTAGGCGCATTCTCTGAAACTATTTCACATTTAAACAGTCTATTAGCTGTGTCGATCAATTCGCTGCTTTCCGTGAGCAAGTAACCCCGCTGACATAAACTAAGTTTCTCTATGAAATTGAATATCGGAAGCGTCGCGTGCCCGCGTTCATTTTCCGAGTTACCCACAACCGATGTCTCTCTCAACCGTAATGGCGTATATATTAAATTGGCAATATGCTCCGCCTAAGTATCTATAAGTATACCGGTCAATGTTTGAACGAACTTAGATAACCTATAGGTTTTGGAGGCCGAATATTGTTGTGAAATATCGATAAAGAGACATCAATCTGAAGCGTGTTAGTGGCTCAGATTTTATTGTTTGACGTAATTAAATTAGGTGATATTTTCATAACAAATATTCTAATAGATCGTCCGAACGTTAGACCGAGCAAATTATCTCTTGACTTCATGTTACTGTTGGTGATATATAACAAACGATTCCGGAATCTTCTTTATTGTTCTTTATACCGGATGTTTTTTGTCTACAAAAAAAATATTTTACAACACAGTTAATAAGTGAAGTAGAAGTTAGGACCTATACCATAATATGCGAGGGAAAAATTACTGTACCCCTACGCAGTACAAGCTCATAATAATGTCTCTATAACCAGGTGACGTGCCTATATGCTGTTAGACATACACATATCATCTAAGTCGTATTCTTCATTGCTGAGGGTCGTGATCATTCTAAGGAATTAATCACATAAAACGACTCTCGTGGCAGATTTAATGGGGTGGTTTGCCATTGCCTTCCTCATTTCACACACTGGTTATCTCAGTGTGCAGGTTTCCTCACGATGTTTTCCTTCACCATCAGAGCAGTCGGTAAATGTACGTATCTAAGTCTTTCGAAGAAACCGACCAACTAATTTGTACATGTCATTGCCTGGTTTCGTACTCGGATCTCCCGCATGGGAGTTCGACGTCCTAGCCACGACGCTACCGACGCGACATAGTTATATGTTTATTAGTAATTTGCTGTTATGCGGCGAGCTAATATAACAATAATAGGAATCGATTCGTCGATCGAGGTATTTATTTATATAACATTTTTTCTAGTCACAGGAGTCTCTGAAATACTCGTACCTACATATAATTTAACTCATACCTACCTTAGCCCGTATCACCTGGTGGTAAGTAACGATGACACCGATGACGTGTGTAGAAAGGATTGGCTCGTCTAAACACTGTGAAACGTCTCGAACACATCAACGCCCAATCAAAGATATTAAAATTTGACGATAGACATATCGCTAGCCAGACGGACCGGTAGTCGCCTTTTACGGCTCAATTCTCAGTAGCAGTAGGGAATTTTTAAGACGTCCAATAGATCATTTCATTTAATGCACTAACCGCATTTTTTTTCCTTACGTAATAATACAATGAGATATAAGTACCTAAAGTAATTTAATTTAGATAAGAACTATAAATTAAAAATTTAAGAAACCCCCAATTGTGGAGATCCCCTTACGTTGTCCTGGTCATCATCAGGTCCTCTAGGTTTCAGATATGAGAAGGTCACCATGGTCATAAACATTTAAGTTCAAACTCGAACCACCTAACTGTTACTGTTCCAGAGATCCCATTATACTACAACATCCCAAGATACTCCAAGGTCTTGTTGATCCACTGATCCAATTTTCATCTGACATGGCTAAATACATTCAGCAGGCCTGTGGCCAGGACCTGTGGCGCCTGAAGGGACGCTCCGGGCTTCGCCCTACGCGGAGATCAGCCTTCGCCTCGCCATGGCTATCTTAAAATTCCTAGCTCCACATCATTTCCATTTATTTTTTGGCCGCCATCTTTAAAAATATTTTTTTTCTTGAATTGTCTCAGCATTCCCTACGACTTTAGTTCGAGAAAATCCTATCTAACTATTTTAGTTTCGGCGCGCTGATAATCTTCTTATCTCACTTACTTTTTCTTAGTCATCATCAGATCCTCAAGGTTTCAGATGTCGGAAACGCACTCTCGTGCGTAAACTCGCAGTATTCACATCAAAAATCATTCGGTATACTTGCATCGCCAAGGTTTTATTAAAATTAGGTTAAAGACTAGAGAGATATTAACTAACTTTATTTTGCGATGGATACCATCTTACCATCTCAACTGTCGCCTGTGGTATCGGACGCACGCTCGCCGCGACTCGACCCACTGCTTCCGCTGTCTCGGCGCGACATTCCGATCGCAGACGTTATCAGTCGCTTGTCGCTCGCACACCTGATTTATGTCGTCGACTGTACATTCGTAAACTTTACCTCGACGACAATATAGAGTGCAAACGACAAACATTTCTTGCATTTGAGAGTCCAAAACAGTTGGTCTGATATTTCGTTTCGCTTAAAAATGAACAAGGTTCTGAATTTCTGACACAGAAATCGGACGCTGTTAACGCCCTTTTCTCTTTCAACAATTTTTGCTCTGTAGAATAGCCTATTTCCACTCTCAGATCAATTATATCCTACTGCTGGTCAAATACATAATAGATAATAGTTCTATGGCAAAAGGTTGTTGCTTAGTTGGATGTAAAAGCACAAAAGGTATAAATAACGGTGAAATAACTGCATAGTTATTTATTACATCATATAATATGTTATAATTACACAGTTCTGACTATTTTAGTGGCGTGATATCATATCTACAGATTGACGCAGCGCAGCTACTCGTCGAGTACCTATGTTGTATGTATGTGTTATGCATTTGAGAAATCATTATACTCAGTTTTAATAAGGCAGATCAGATTAAATAAATCATTTTAGACTGAATCCGAAAAATCTAAAACGCGTTGTAATCATTAGCTCGTTTGTTCATACAAAAGGCAAATCTTGCACGTTATATTTTTACTGCAATGATTAATCATAGTTTCTCTCGCAAACGAGTTATACTCGTAAAATGCGTTTGTCGTAATCATAAATTACAAAAAGTAAACAAGCATCGAAAAGACGTTTTACAAAAGTTTAATGCCGGTATTTTTAGAATGAGTCGTCTTCGTTTCAAGCAGCCAGGTCTGGGTCTGCGAGCCGTTGCGTGCGCTGCCCTCGTTTAAAACATTTATGACATAGTTCCGACTTAGTATTTCACTTTTTGTTTAAACTATGTCTGTCAGGGCATATGCCGGTAATCATGTCCCCTTTCTGTACATGCTAGAATACCTATTGCATTTGGCCCAACAAAAACTGAGGTTACATAATTATGTATGTGTTTTAAATACCCACCACCAAAAGGCATAATAACTTGGGATTTGCCTGGCTCTGATTTTTATAAGTAACTTAATATGCCCAGACAAGTTCTGGCAAAAATACTGACATTTCATATAGGTATGCATCATTTAAGGATTCTACGGAGTTGACAGACGTGGAATGACACATTTCCATCTTGGGATCTTCAAGGCCAGAGTGAATAGGCATTTACTGGACCCGCATGCTCCATCGTCGACCTCATCGTCGCTTACCATCAGGCGAGATCGAGGTCAAATGCGGGTTTAGTTATACATAAAAAAAATAATTGCTTATTGCAAGTAACATTCAAGTTTATATGCTAAAAATTAAAGCCTGGTTTGTTTAGCCGACAATCCAACAACGTAAACTTGGTAATTATCTTGGTATGACATCAAGTGTTCCAGCGCTGGCTGCGCGATGAGTAACCGCCCGTGACGGCATCGGCTTCTGTGGAACACAAATACCTAACCTATATCTTAGACAGAGAGTGGAATGCTGATTTTAATGTTCATTTTACTATACCTATTAAAACAGGAAAGGGACAGTATACTATACCTATATTTAAACAGAAAAGGGACACTAAAAAGTTCTTACTCTATTAAAACATAAGACATAGGTATCTACGAAACCCTTTAACTATTCGCAATGTACCTTTCTAGGTAGTTCGTGAAACATCTAGTTAATCTCGTGATGAAAATACGGAAAGTACATTTAACTGTCGGAAACGGAAGATACGGTTTAATTGACAATAAAATAAATATTTAAATGATTAGAAAATATTTTTTTTTGCTACATTCATACTTATAGGTAGATATTCCTTATCTACATATTTACTGGGTACCTAACTTAACTATGCATAATATTTTCCTACCCCTGCTCCCGGTGCCGGAATCTAGCTACTGGTTTACGATGCCGCTTCCAGAAAGATGTGTAAAACAAAGCCAGGTCACAGCAATTCGTTAAACCGACATTTTCTCATCCCATAGCGCAGACCAGCACATGAGTAGTTGACCGCGACGAATCTTTATGCACTTACTGTAATTTTACCGATATTCGATATGGCTCACATTAGTCCACCTGTTTTTTTATTTAGTATGTAATATTTTTATGTTAATAAACATAAACTAAAACATATTAAGCTATAATGGATAACTACACATACCGTCCAGAATAAAAACATTGACACATGCGGCGCTGTCTGGCGAAAAAAGATGACACAGTGCATCCCATGCACGTTATGGAACGAAGTATTCATATAAGCAAGAATGCACGCAACAGTATATGCTTTATTCATATTATTTACCTTTCTGTTCTACCTATAACTATAACACAAATAAATAATTAAAGTTGTACTAAAGTGACTAGAGTGGCACAGGCACGACACTGAGCTATTTTACGGGTTTTCAGCTTTATTTTCCTAAGAAGAGCCAGAAGCTGCGTAAGCTGTCTGACGGAGGAGTTGAGGAATGGGCGGGAGGTAGGTGCATGTCATGTATATGTGAATCTCAGCCTTTTAATGCATTGCTGAGTGCGAAGTATCACGTTGTATAAGTGTCGTCGCGCCTACCGCTGACGTAGCGGCATCCTACAACATAAGCAACACAAAACCGCGGGCGCAGCGATATCTGAACTGCGACGTTATCCAACGACGCAACTTGTTCTTAGTTGCAGCTTGCAGGTTATTCTTTACAGGTCATATTACAAAATCTCCCGTTTCTAAGGAATGTTCTTGCTTTCAGTGGTCTGGTAAAACTATAGTGAGTTATTATACATTATTAGTTAATTATCTGTCTGACGGCTTCTCCGTCATCGAGTAGTTTCATACAAAAGTTTTTACTAATTTACGTTGTATTTGTGTAATGTTTTACTGAAATATATTATAGTTACTACGAGTAGAAAGCCATAGCAAGTTAAGGCGGGGTTTCAACCCTCATCCACACCCATTGTCTGTAGAAAATCGCTTTACATTGTACCCTTGATAATGATTATTTTCTGTAGGTAAATAAAACGTAACATAAACTCACGCCTGTTTCGCGCAAGGGTAGGCAGAGAATAAAGATTTCCACCTGCAACGTTCCTGACAAACCGTTCTTCCACATTCATCAATCGCTTCATATACGCTCTTCGGTTAGTGGTTGACCGCACCTGACCTTTATTTAGAACGTCCGCAATCTATTCTATGTAGGTCCTTCTAGGTCTCCCCTTCCCTACCCTTCCATTTACCTTTTCCTTATACACCGCTTTCGTTATTCTCGTTCCATTCATTCTTTCTACGTGTCCAAACCACCTTAACATTCCTCTTTCAATCTTACTCACTACATCGTCTTGCACACCACACATCTCCCTACAACACCATTCCTTATTCTGTCACACACTGTTACACCACACATACTACGCAAGGAACGCATTTGCACAGCATTAATTACGCTCTCATTCTTCTTTTGCCATACCCAATATTCGCTGCCATACATCGTAGGCACTAACACGCAATTGTGAACTGCCACTCTCGCAGCCTTCTATACAAATCGGCTGCTCACAATGGCATGTAAGGCTCAATTAACTGAATTTCCCGCTTTTACCCTCTTTTCTATGTCAACCTCACATTTACCTTCCCTGGTGAACAAACTCCCTAAATATACGAATTCTTTCACTGTTCAACTCCTTCACAATCTATCATAATATTACAGTCAAACACACTATCATCCCTTTGCCAGAACCATAACTGTTGTCTTGCACACATTCACTTTCATTCCTTTCCTCTTAAGTTCTTCAACCATTAGAGTTACCATGCTGTGAAGATCCTCCGCCGACGACGCTACTAAAACTTAGTCATTAGCATATAACAGTCATTTCACGAGTAACTCACCCATTCTCAATCCACAATACATTCAAACAGCTTTATTAGTAGTACATAATATTCATGCATGAATCTCAGGAACGAACAGTTGGAACTATCGATGAATGGTTAGGTGTTCAAAAATTTAAGGCAAAAATATGTAGATTGTGTGCCTATACGGAAATTAGACCTGACGAGGTACTATTCAACGCCGATAATTTCGTTGCATTACGTTCAAACAGAAACGATTTTAATTTAGTAAAGCTAGAGTGACACTTAGAGTTGATGACATGTCACGATTCAATAAAAGGAAGGACAAATGTATTGAAAGTTTATTGATATATTTTAAAAATATGACGCCATGGCGAACGTTCCTACATGTACGTGCTCTGGGCTTAGCAACTAACGAGGTTTATGATGTTATTACAAAAACTTCGAGGGAGTGACGAACATGTCGAATTGTACCGGTATTGTACCAGAATAAGAAGAAGCATGTTACTCTTTTTGAGTACCAATTTGACTTACATAAGTATAATATTAATTATGCTTACATAATAATATTCAATCCATGTACTAAGGTAACAATAAAGCCTCAAATTTATTATCATATTTAAACCTACTACCACCGTTCAGTGGCCAGCATACATTGTCATAATAAAACATATATACTTTTAAAGAAAATTTTAGTAACACGGTCCGCCAATATTTAATGATAGTTATCGGTGTGTCCCAGCCCCTTTCATTGCTCGGTCCAATCATCGAAGTATGGGTCCAATTTGATATTTGCGTAGAGTTTGCCCCTTATGTTGGTGCAATTATTTGTTATTTTAGTTAAACCGATTGAATCACTTTGTGTTCACAGAAATAAATTAATTCATCAATCATTTTAGTACTAGATACTACTAAAGTCTACAAATTGATGAAAATTAATTATTTGATGGAAACTATCAGATGTAATGTTATGTTATGTTATGTTGTGTTACGCAACGACTGTAGATGTTTTAAAAAAAATGTATTTACCTATTTTATTTTATTGTTAATTATTATTATTTGACGAAATATTTTTGTGATATTAAAGTCTAATCAATAGAATGAATTATAAATATTGTGCACGTCTGTAAACTAATTAAAAATATTTTAAAACTATTAGATAAGTAAACACTTTGAAAACATGTAATTATACAAAGATCCGAACTCGTCGTCATTTTATTAACGGGGACGTCGGGTTTGTTGCGAATTTAACAAATTAGCGAAATTAACAAATCTATTGCTCGGCAACTAACAAAAACTGAAAGGATTTTCAGATAGTATTATGAAATGTGGTCTTAACTTGAATTTACTTTTCTTGTTACTTTCTCAGTTATCCAATTAAAAAATGTGATCACGTTTACTTTATCCCATACGTTGATTGCAAACTCTACTTATAATTAACGTTATTAAAACACTTGAAGTTGGTTTAGTTTTATTTTTTACTGTTAAGTACCGACTAAACACTTGATGATTTAAATCAGTACTTTATAATTTTAACTCTATAGGCTAAGAAATAAACGCTACGTTCTTTTAAAATACGAGTTATGCCGTTTTGTGCTTGAGGTGGTGGACGTGTGAACGCGAAGAAACCCCGATTAATGTTACTTAAAGGGTGATCCTTGAGGTGCCTTGCCTCAGATAGGGTACACATTTTGTTACTTAGACGCTTTTGTTTCAGCCGGATAGGTACCAACGACCTTATTTATTTTCATGAACGCAGTATTACTGTTTTTACCATTTTAATGTTGCTTGAAAATTTCACTGAGTTTCATTTAATTTGATGCTTACAATAATTACCGCTATATTTAAGTATTTCCAGTTAAGTTTATGTATTTATTAAGTAATTATAGTTTCTTTTTCTTGAGGGTTAATAATGATCTAGTATAAGTCAGCCAGCACCGTACAGTCTAGATACCGTACCGTACCGTATAGTAAGATGAATTCAGCCATCAACTTCCTAAACTTTCTGCGCTACTAACTTGGTTCTGCAGAAGTTCTTTTACCTTTGCCGTGTAGGTTATATCCCAATATGAACCCGTATAAAATAAGCGGTTTAAGTTTGCACCATTCTCACACTTGCTAAGTTCAATGCTAATCCTTTTACCGAGAAATGTGTTGAGCTGCAGCTGTTTGTTAAGGTGCAACCTTAACAATTGTTTCCATACAAGTGATTTTACACATTATTATGTCGTATTCGTGCAATATTAAATATTACAAACAACAAGACGTGGCAGGAGTGGCCAGGACAGAGATTCGTGGCGCCCCATTCTGTCTGCCAACCCCGCAAGGGATATAGCGTGAAGTTATGTATGTATGTAATCAATCCAGCTCAAAGATAAATTTTAAATTTTTTGTAAAAATTTTCCACATGTATTGAATATTTTTTTATGGAAACCGAATCGGACGTTTCACCTTAAGTATCTTAGATCATGGTTTTATTTTTACCCCAGATGTGAAGAATATGGCGGTATTTGTAGGTTATGTAAAATGTAAGGAGAAATGCAACATATTTTTAATAAATCTATTTTATTCATTTAAAAATATTTAATAAGTTTTATTGAATTTATTATTTACAACTTAAAATTATTTATACACTAAACAATTACAAAAAGAAGTGTATTAAAAAGTACAAAAAGAAGCTTAAATATTATATAAAAAATGCTTTGAACTAGGTCCGGGGTACCAAGCATGCTGGCAGCGTTACCCCGCTGGATAGCTATGCTGATCCTTTGAGCGAGATAGCTACCAGCCCTTGGGTCCCCGTCAGTTTTATTTATTTAAAAGGTGGGCCATTTCACTTTACAAACTGAATAAATACTAACATAGACTTCACATTCGGGGTAGTTTAGATACTTAATTACCAGCTGCAGCGCTTAATATTACAACTTAATCGGATTTTTTTTGTTGGACTTGGTTTTTGACTTTACATACAAATTGGTCGTTCAAGGTTACCTACTATTTTCTATAAAAGTCAAATTAAATAATTACAATTTCGTTTCGCGTATTTCAGATTCAGATCATGTCAAACACACTTGTTATTCACACTGAATAGGTGAACACAAGTGCCTACAAAATTACTCATGCGTTTATAGATGGCAGTAAACATCGTCGTATGTAACTGGACGTAGTAAGTGCATACCTGCACCATCATGCATGACTGCCCTTTCAAAAAACTCAACTACGAGTAACATTCCTGTTTAAAAATTGTTTCAAACTGAAGCTCAGACTTTTCCTGAAGCACTCGACCGGGCACAAAAGCTAGTTGACAAAACTAACGAAATACCTTTCCCGGGACGTTAATGAAGTCGAGCACCCATAGTCCAGTTTCATTACACCTTCCGACACTTGTGAATACTGTGAGCTGACCGTCTAAGTAATCTGCCCAAGTGTCGTTTGAAACTTCAGAAACTGCGACCACTAGAGCCCGGTAGTGTAGGGAGCCTTGTAAAACCGAGGGGAAAACTTTAACAGTATCGAAAACGCGTGCCTGACGAGACACTTACAATTTTATAAGTGCGTTGTTAGAGTCAGAATGTTGTCGAGTTATTTAAACTTTATTGCCTTTTTGGTATTTGCTGTGTAGGTGTTGCCTGCTTATTATTGGTTCAGATTTTTTGTGAATTAGAATCAGAATATTTTATTTGCATAAATATAGGTATGAGGTATATAATAGATGGTTTAAATTGTGTTAATTATTCAACGCGTAATTGCCAGGCCTAAATAAAGTACTCGTATTTATGGAAAAATTTCGGGTATTTTTGATTTGGTATAAAAATAATTTTAATTTAATGTTGTATCGTTATTATTTGGCCACCCGTTACATTACAGAGGCGTGCTCATTTTTAAGTTTTAAATACGTAGAAGTAAAAATGTGAATAGACCCTTTATGCATGGAGAAAATTTTAAATTTTCCTAACGCATGCTTTAGATGGCTTGGCTTGGCACACGATGCGCCGCCGTGTCGTTGCACCGCGAATCTTTAGCGGAGATCCTTGCAGCAAAGCCTAGAGCATAGTGATCCGATGTAATGGTAGGCTGTCCTGTCTCTAAAATCCCGCCAACGGGCCATAGTCAGTCGGTATCCGACCGCGCGCTGGCACGCACGCTGACGGGAGCGTCCCCATAGCCGTGCGGTATCATATCACACAACACCCGTAAGTTTTGTGACAATCTTCCAATGCATGAAGTCGACATTCCACACGGTTTGAAAACGGTCGCTCACGACCCTCCATTTGTGCCGGTTAACCGTACGTTAGAAAACAAAACTTTTCTAGGATATCGTTGAGTTAGATTAGTAGTTTAAAACTTAAAATTGGAAACATTAGTCTATCTGTGCTTCTCGATCGGAAAGTTTTAAAAGGAGTAAAAGGGTTAATCAAAAGAATACCACCTTAAATACCTTGGTTAAAACTTTATGTACTATATGTACTTACTCGGAAGTTTTCGTATGCATTAATCTACCAAAGTGAATCGCCCCAAAGAAAGTTTTCAATATAATTATTTCATTATTTAAAATAACATAATGTCTAATTTTCAGTTCTAATTCAGTTTACGGACACAAAAACTGCGTTATCACTTTTATCAACGCAAACAAAAGTTAGATCATCAATACCAGCGTCATTACGAGAGATGTTAGTAGGCTCTATGAGCTCTACCACTACTCATAGATATGAAAATAGAGATATTATTATCTAAGTATACCTACTCGTACTTTGGCTTTGAATAATATCAAATGAGATAGTTGGATCATTATTTTTTGTTAACTTATTTTTTTAAATTTCTTTAATACCGAAAAGAAGCAAAGCTGCAATGTTTAGAAATTCCGTAGGACTTTCCGTAGAAGTTTTATTTTGCAAATAAAGTGTTAGAAAACAAAATTATTACTCTTTATAGTGAATTAACTTTCAAAACTGCAGGCTGTATTATGAAGGCATAATGTGACTCTAAAAATCTCTGTAAGATGTGTACCCTAAAATGTTAACGGAGCCTTATTGTTTTAGTAGAAGCTGTGGTAAAAGTGAAAAATAATTTGAAGTATAGCTTGATTTTATATAGTAGAAATTAAATATTGTAAACTTTTACAGAAATCGTATCGAAATCTCATTAAAATCAGACAGTACTTATTATACAGAGAGGTATAGGTAGGACTGTCTCAGGGTTATTACGCTTTTTGTAGATTAGTTTTTAGAATGCCCAATTTATAATGTAATTTAATTAACTTACTCTAAGTAACTTACGGTAATTTAATAACTCAGGAACTTCATATTAAAATAAAAATATCTCATTGGCGTTTAAACATAACCTTATTCTACCTCACTCTAACCTATAAATAGTTATTTTAAATTCCCACTCTTATACGGTATAGCCTTTTTAGTCCTTTCAATCATTAAATATCTTAATATTTTTTGATTATTTATATATTAGCTAAATATTTTTCTCCCGCATACATAAATTATGATCACGGCTTTTAATAGCTACTTAATTAAACAATCGAGTGACTGATATCATAGTGTTAAACCACAAAAGAATTTTAACTTAACTATACATAGCGAGGTTGTGCGTTATGGAAACCTAACTACAAATAGGTACACGAGTATAAGTTAGTAATTGAATTATGTGCCGTCGTTGTTCTAGGGAGCCATATCAACATTGCATCTTAATAGATTAATATGGGTACTACACCAAGTTTTATTCCCGATTGGGTAAAAATAAAGGTCATTTTCTTTCATTCAGACTTATATACCTAGGTATTGAAAGATTTTTTCGTATATCAAGAAAAAATAATGCATGAAGGGCTAGTGTAGTAGATGATATTGATATTA
This sequence comes from Hofmannophila pseudospretella, assembly GCA_947369225.1. Classification (NCBI taxonomy): domain Eukaryota; kingdom Metazoa; phylum Arthropoda; class Insecta; order Lepidoptera; family Oecophoridae; genus Hofmannophila; species Hofmannophila pseudospretella. The sequence goes on from OX376311.1 coordinate 15,997,775, forward strand.
GGTATTTCACAATTTTAACCTTGTAGCATACAAACAAATTAACATAAATAAATGATAAAAAATCATATTGATTCCTATAAATAGGAGTGAACGAGCGTCGCACTGGCTTGGTGTCAGATTTTATTACCTAATTTCATAGGTATTATTACTAGGGTGAATCAGATTGAGTTCTGCATATTTTGTAATTTTTAACACAATGATTTAATTTTAAAAAGTTGTTATATTGATTAAAATCTTCAGAATATAGGTTCTACTCCACTTGTCATGTCACAGACTAAAATTTCAATCATAAAAAAAACTGGAGTATTTTACCGTATACGTATCGTATTGTTAATAACAAATACCAGAAATAAGCGATACATGAAAACGCGACCGGTTTACTTGACCACCAACCACTGTAGCGAAATTGGATAATGCGCCGACTACGGTTAAGCCGGAGGAGGTGTGAGTTCAAATCCCACCAGTGGTGTTTTCTTTGTGTCGCTTATTTCAGATATTAATAACATTTTATTTTCGAATTTAAAAGTAAAAGTATTTGAAAGTTATCTAGCTGCATATTAGAAAAAAAATTACCGGCTATGTAAACTGTTGTTGTTACCTGTTGTTTTTTATGCCATCAAAATATCAAAATTCCAAAACCATCAAAATTCCAGGCTTTCTGACGATATTTCAGTTTTTGAAAATTACTGCAGTTATAAATAGTACGAACGGTAGTGTTGCAGTTATAAATACATAGTATCTAATATATAAATCTAAGGAAGAGTTGCATATTGAATTACTGGATTGACCACAAGGAACATTGTACATTAGTTGGGTTGGGTACTTGTGTCTATGTTCAATGATGCCTGTACTCTGAGAGGTGCATTGTAGTGCGCTTGCGTTCGCTGCCGGGTGTCTAACGGTATTAAGGACGGGTTAACAACCCTATTCGATGGGATAGAAGGCGCTGTTGTTGTTATGTAAAATGTTGATTTTGATGATGATATGTTTTGAAAAGTGTTCATCGTTTGCTTTATTAGATACACTTAGTTATCAATAATAATCCCAAAGGTATAAAGTTTCAACACGTTTCTATTTTGTTCGTTACAACTCAGAACAGCATACCTCATGGTGTTGTGACTAAGTTAGAAACAATTAGTTTATTTATTTATGAACATTATATACACGATTAGTATCTTTCTTAAAAGTAAATAAATATATAAAACGACGTCAAATTTACCGAATTCGGTTTTTTGTGTTATTTTGTACGTCGCCGAATTTTTTTTAATTTTTTTTTTCATGCATTTTATTTTTACTTATTAAATCAAACTATTAAAACGAATCACTAAAATTGCGTTTTTTTAACATTAGTTTGATTGTGTCAAATAAGTTAAAGCGACAAAGTACCTAACAAAGGTACCTGATTTTGAAGGAGGCGGGAAAACTATATTAATTAGTTGCCATAACAACGCTCTTTATTTAGTTCATAATGTGAAACCCTGTTTAACATTTTTGGAATAATTCAGAAACTGAACAGATTTTGATGTTTTCTCCCTACCTCACTAAAACGCCTGGTTTGTAGTGGCCCTTACGACTACCTTATTTAAAATGGCACGGGGATGGGAATTGCATCGAATATTCGATATCCGTAAATTATAATTACAAGGCACGAGGATCTTAGGGAACGTTCTCACTTCTACTCTATGTTCTATTTGATAGAATCTATGAAGTAGATCAATGTGAAATGTGAATAGGCTTTCTATGCGATTTTATCGTATAGAAAGCCTTTTGCCCGTTAGAATGGAAGCTCAACTTTGGCACGTTTTCTATTCTATCAGAATCGAGCGGCAAGTAGAATCTGTGAACGACAGTCATATAGAAGACAGCGTAAATATAGAATAGTCACTGATAACGCGATAATTCCTTTCTATCATAGATCTATGCGATAGATCACATAAAAAATATATTTTTATAGATAACGTATTTGTCACATCACCAAAAACCGGCATTCCGGGGATGTAGCGTACTATACATACGCGTCGAATTGAGAACCTTACCTTTTTAGGTTAATAAAATGTCATTATAACATATTTGTATAACAATACACTATCATGATGTAGAGTGTGTAAGTTGCATATGTAATACTTCGTGAAGCGGTTCACAGATTGGTGAACAGATAATTTATCATAAATCAATGTCGCCAACACTCTACGTGGGCGATAAGTTGACCTGAGGCTTAAGACCAAGCACTTACGTAACCACTAAAAATGTAAATAAAACATACGGTGCGGTGCTACCAAAAACTAAATAAACGTTTTCAATTTTCAATAAATGTTTTTCAAAATGTGAAAGTTTAATTTTTTTACCGGGGCACAGTTTTATATGTTTCCAATCATCATCATCAGCAGCAGCCCACTCTAGTCCACTGCTGGACAGAGGCCTCTCCCAGGGCGCGCCATTGAGCACAATCTTCGGTTCTTCTTGATGTTTCCAATCGCCGAAAAAATATACACGTATTTTTTATTTTTCAAATAAATCAATTTTACTGGTCGCTACCATTGATCAAAATTTCGAAAAGACGCGCCCGTATTGTGCAATGTGACTGCAACGCTTCAGACCAAACATGAAGTCTTAAATTTTTAATATTCCTTTTTATTTTTATGTTTCATGTAATTATTCATTTCTTCTTACTTTTATCTTGTGGTCAATACTATTTTTGTAAAAAAATGGTAAAATATACACTTACAGCTTCATTTCTAACTTATTTTTTTTTTGATAAAACCCTATAATTTCATAGCTGGTAGCGACACCTAATACCCTTTTTAAAAATTTGAAAAAAAAACTGTATATGATTTAAAATATATGGAAACATAGGAAAGGCGCACACTACAATTTAAAAAATATATATTTGTCATGCATTTTTGAAGCACCCTTATATTTATCTTTATTTTATAATTACTCTAAACTATATTTATATATTTTTTACTGGTACTATTTATCACTTGAACTTGATCACTTGAACGAATTTTTTTCATTATATTATACTCTTTTTTTAAGTTTTAATTTCCTTGGCAAATGGGACTTGATCTTAAACGTGATTGAATCATAGCACTTATCTCATATATTTTTATTTGGACAAGACCATAGAAAAGATCCGACATTGAAAACGGATGTCGTGTATTTTTTATAGTTTACTTTAGGGACGGGGAATGCTACAAGATAAAATAATCACACTTTTTTATTTTTGACGCATCAATAGATATGCATTTCTATGACCACTGAAGAGTCCCCCCCACCTCTCGTCACGGTGTACTTCCTCTGTTCCTGGCTACCATTAGTGACAATATAATTAATTTAGTTTAATTACATACCCATTGTCAAAACAGATGTTAATTATACCGTTTATAGGAGCAAATGCATTGGAAATTGAACAATCTTATGTATTCGTATGTGCTACGAGGAGATAATTATCTAGGAGAAGCATATACTTATTGTAAATTAAAAACAAAACATTTTGGTACATTAGTATACCAGTACAAGTCTCTTCTCTATATGTACATCACAGATAAAAGGAAATTAACGGTTTATTTTGTACGAAACAACATCTCCCAGACAGCCGCAAAATGTTATTGTTAGGTACTGTCGTTTGCATTTAAATAGGCTTTGATGTGTGAATGAAGTGTTTGTAATAGATAAGCAATACGATCTCACGTTTGAAATGTAACGTCTTTGAATACGACTCTTGAAGTCTATACCCAACTTAACAGGTAATTTTATCTTAACTATCTTACGCTTTTCAATGGTGGAGTCAAATGGAATGTTTAAATTAAATTATTTATGTACTGTCATGGTGCCACTGTGTTGTTTCCGAGTTCGAGTTGCGTCAATATACTCGTATCTTTACTTATACAAGCTGGATTTTATTTTAACCATATATTCACAACTTGATTCGATATTGTTTTAGCTAAGTTTGGGTTTTATTTAACTTATATATGCCTATATCACCAGTTATACTGATTTATTTACATTATCGAATAATGTCGGTACTTAGCACATTATAGGTAACCAAAAATTAATCACGTATCACCATAGTCATGATCCATGACGTATTTATTTTGTGAATGTGTTTAACTTACAAACTAGTGATATTAAATTCAGCCTATGTATCACCATGAGATCATTGTGAGGTCCAAATATTATTCACGACTAATCGTAACGATTGTAGTTATCAGGCGTCCAAATGGCCCTAACAGACCCTAGAGTTAGATAAACGCGTTTGCAGGTCACGAAGCATTGTATAAATAATCTTATCGCCTCATTGACACGGTAAACTATGCCTCTTAGACGTGTCTGCCCACTGGTTCACGTGACAAAAAAGCTGACAAAAAATTTATACATGTGTCGTCAATTAATTTCTGGAAAGCGCGGTTACATACAGGTGCACTTTTTCTAAAAAAAAACTGCCAGGCAGAAGGGATCTGTCGAAATATGGAATTTATTCTGCAACTCCAACATTGGACCAACACGCGAACGCGCGCGTTTGTTAGTAGTTGTACGATTGTTGCGATTTTTATTGCAAACTGTAGATGCGCTGTCGCTCCGCATGTTCATGGGTGTTTGTGGAATTCGGCTGCGTTTCCTTTTTTATATCACGGCAATTTATGCGAGGCATGAGGTCACAACTGATGAAATTTGTCAATTATTTTCAACTGTTGAAACCAGATGCGAAGCGATTGTGGTACAGTGGTTTAAGTAGCGTAGTTCAAGCTCATCACAACGCAGTTTCAAGTGTTTCGATATCTATAATAGTTCCAAATTTATAGAGAATTTAAATTAAATTAAAATTTAATTTAATTGTTTTAGCCAAAAAAGGCAAGCTGGAGCGAAGCTGGGAAACAATGTTTCAGTTATTGTTAGGTATCGTTAGAACGGCGCCGAATGACTCTATCCATAGGTACAACTTCCATTTTGAAAGGTTAAGTAGTTCAAGAGGTAGTGGTATGCTGAAAGTACACATATTCGACACAGCGAATGTGTAAGACATGGAATAAATTCCATGTCAAAAAGATATTAGTAATTTGATCCGTAATAGAAAGATTTATTTATAATTTCGTCGACAGACTGTACTCGTATTAGAATACTTATATCGAGAAAATAGTTCGTTTGTTAGAAAATTTTAAGATGCTCGAGTATAATACGTTTTATCTACACCATGAGTACACTTCGTACACGTGGCATAACAGTCAGTTGGTTACCAGGATTGATTACCAAGTGTTTCTTAGTATTTGATTACTGTTTGCGGTCACAGATGATATTATTAACATGGACCCAGGTGTCTTTGCTGTATCAAATTGTTATCTCCAGTGATGAACAGACAAATACATATAGAGACCCGTACTTTTTTGTATGTATAGCCCACAATGGTTCTTAGGTCTTACCTACTTATTAAGTCGAGCAGGAAAACTAAGAGGCACTACCACCCTCTTTCTGGAAGCATTTCGACCTGTTTTAATCTGCCCATAATTTTGTATCAGAAATTAGAAGGCTGAAAGTTTTATGTTCCTATCTCTTCTAGTTTCTAAGTAAATCAAATGCAAAGTTAGCCTATTTTGACACTGACTCACTGATAATCAAAAATCTAAGGTATCGTTCCGTTAGTCCTAAAAATCTGAAATTTGGCATAGACATAGGGTTGTGCACACAAATAAAACAAAAACTAAAATTTTCGTCTTGTTTTAGGGTTCCGTATGCATAGAATTATAAATTCATTAATGGAGAGGAAAAACTTCAAGAAAAGTACCGTTAAAAGTAATGTATCCCACAATATATTTTCTACAAAAATTACTGTAATCCCATCAAAAACATTTCTGTAAAAAGAGGACAAGTCTCGTGTTGGCCGTTTGACCATAAAAAGTAGTGAGATCTCATGAGTGTGCCAAATTCAAAATACGAACCAGGTAGGCCACTAACCATACGATAAGCAAGCAAGCATAATACGAACGAATACCGCAGACTTGGCTGTACATGAGACACCACTAGTTTTTATGGCTAAACGGCCAACACGAGACTTGGCCTTTGCCGAAAAACAGACAGATACATGACAAATGTTCATAATACGAATAGTCCCTTGTAATAAGCAAAGCAAGCTTTAGTGGATATTACTATCATATTTTTTGTATTCTTATTTTTAATATAATAATGTTTTCTTAATAAAATTAAACAAAAAAAATCTCTCAAAAACACATATTTCAAAGAACTAAGTACTTCCATGGTGTATGACACCATTTCTGGAAAAGGAAGGCGTGGGACGCAGTAACAAACTATAGTAATTACTAATACCTGGACAAGGTGCGTAGGTTTTATGCTTAGAAACAACTCGATAACTTCTTGCAACTATAACTTGGTTTATCACTACAATGAGAACGATAGGTAGGTGCATAGTTTATCAGACAGCTTTTTTTATAAATAGGCGTCGAATTGAGAACCTCTTCTATTTTTGTCGTTGGTTTAAAAATAAGTCTGTCTATTTTTATATATCTGGCCAGGGTATGTAACCCTGGCCAGATTTATGAAAACCCTCGCCATATTGCGGAATTAAATTGTACTATTTTTTTAATAGCAAGCTTCATAACACAGATTATAAAACTACCAATGGCGCTCTCGTGACAGGGTTTTTTATGTTCCTGGTCAGGGTTTACTTACTTACCTTTAAAAAGTGACTCGATAAAAACCAGTAAGGAGTTGAGCATCTGAAAATATTTAGAAAGAAATCTAAATAAAAAATTTAAGAAACCCCCTACATACCACTGTAGAGATCCCTTAAAGTAAAGTTTCCATCTACCCCCTCGGGGATTATGGACATGAAATATATGTACGAGTATGTATTATTTTTTATTTTCGTATTGGCTAGAACAGCAAACTAATAATAACAATTTTCTATAATTTTCCAGTAAAAGAACGACATGAATGTGTAAAATCATTTGTATGGAAACCGAGTCTTCGTTGCACCTTAATTAATGTCTTCAAGAAACATTTTATTTTTCACCTCAATAGGTAACTGAGCGCTAGTAACTGCGGTACTACGGTTAGTTAATAAGTTGTGATGGAGTTTGCGGCAAAACAAAAGCTACTATTGCAACCTGGTGCAGCCAGACTGAGGCGTTAAACTTTGTGTCACTCCAGGCCAGGCACCGGGTTGAGTGGGCGAGGGCTAAAAACATCCGCAATCGATTATAACCTAATACATATTTAATTCTGGCATATAAGAATATGCCTACTTACGTGTAGCAAAACCTCGATTTAAAATAAATCAATGAGAGCGAACCGGGCGGCTGGGGTACTCTCAGCGATGTCTTTTCACTTTGTGCTTTGTTCCAATAGTTACGAATCTAGGCAAGTTACTATAAGTAGTTTCCTTCCTGTCGTGTACTGTAATTACTAATTAGTGATGCTTTAGGCCCAGCGCACACTATCGGAGCCGAGACGCAAAGACTTTCGATAAAAATGTAGACTGAAACTAAACGTTTTTTAAAAACGGTTCAAAATTGCGTACTAATATCGAGCGACTCGGCGGCGCGATGCGACGAATCTCAGGCCCTTAGGTTCAAAATGACCACTTTTCCGAAACGACTACTTTTCCGAAATGACTACTTTCCCAACATTAAAAACGTATGTTTTAAAAGTTTTAAGGTTTAGCTTTAATCGACACCTCCACTTTTCTAATTAACGCTGGGCCCTAAGGAACATATTTACAGAAAAGTTTTGGTACCGCAATTCGGTTTTAGTTATTTGTAAGGGACGCGTTTGCAAATTGTGTATGGAAAGTGGTCATTTTGAGATAATATTCATTATGAACCTAATCGTTTTTGATAATGTTTCGCAAATTGTAATATTTAGGTAATATTGTTATGATAAAACCGTTTCCTTGGTTTCCAATTTCTTTGATATATCAAATTGAATAACCATATATCATTGACATTATAATCTGATCTGAAGTCTGTATAACAGTTTAGAACTTAGGTTTAAAATGATAATATTTTAAGCAGATGGTAGTGGGTAAACTTAATTTTTTTTTCTACTTAATTTTTAATTTGTTGCTAACTAAATAACAAAATTAATATGAAATATTTGTGTTTGAAGACAAGACAAGAAGCTACGGTTGTCGTGCCGATGCACAGATTTGCATAAAGAGCAACTGTTTACCGACTGCCTTGATATTTTATTAAGCTATACACTTTTAGCGGTTTCATTTTCTCTAACTTACATTCATAAATACCTTCACGCTATGTCCCTTGCTGGGTAGGCATAGAGAACGGAGTGACACGAATCTCTGTAACTTATATAGACATAAACAAACATATCACGTTGTTTTATTATTCGCTTTCATTTTAATTGTGAATCATATCAAATTATAAATGTGGTTATTGCTTATTTGGCGGTTGCAAAATGTAAACAATACCTACTTTGTGCGATTTCGTTGGCAGTTACAAAATATTTATTCAAGTTGTAATCTTTTGGCGCCAGTCATGAAGGAACGAACTACCCAGACTATATATTTTATCATCCATGGCGCCAGTAGTTCCGTTCCGCTGTCGCCTTGGCCTTATACTTAGGTTGAGTCGGTACAACTCAGGGGAGCCCGGATCACGCGAGCCCCGCCCACCGCGAAATTAATATCAGTTCCTAAATAAGTGTCCCACGACTAACGTTTACGTCAAAGCTCCGTGGAACTTCAGCAAAACTTCAGCAATTTGTAAAATTCATTTTTTTCCTTGTTTCAATCATTATGGCAGGGCTGGCATGATTAAATCATTTTGATTAAAATCGTGATTTAAACATAATAATAAATATTTGTATTACCTATAATATTGAAATGGGAACACTAATTTCTCTGCTTTTTCTGTTCCAAGTCTATTCCTTGTCTTAGAATGGACAAGTATAGAAAATATTCTTTCCACTGATGCTGATGATGCTTGGCTCCAAATATTTGTCTAAAAACTGTTTTTCGTCAAAGATGTTTCTACGACATCAACCACTCTAGAGTTGTGTCATTTTTTATAACTTCTTCAATAAACAAATCTGATTAAAAGGTTATTTTCAAGGTACACTCGTATGTCAAAGCAAAGCGAAGGGAACATTCTATTGAATAAATCAAATAAATCATGATTTTTTCGATTTTTTGTAATAAACCAATAATTTATTATTATTTTCACAAAAATGGTAATTTTTCCTACCCTGTTAAGGTACAATGTAACGAAACGCGAAACATAATACAACTACCAATTATATGGAACGTTTAACCAACGTTAGTATAGTGATTGGATTTTCTTAAAGGACTATTTAATATATTTTAATAATACAATTCTTCTTTACCTAAGTACGGGTATTGATTCCAGCTCCTATCACCGTTTGAGAGTCTTCGAAAAACAGACAAACTTATGATACTCGTATATGGCACATTCTATCATCGAATCCGCATCTTAATCGGGGGTACGCTCATCATTGTAGGCATTCATGTATGAAATTTTAGGTCCTATATCGAACGTAGTGCAGGAACAGTGGATATTCAGAGTCTCGTTACAATGTTGATGCCACTATTTGCGTGTATTGACGTGTGACGTGACCTACAATAGGCTCTCGCCTCAAGCTTAATATAGGTGCAATTTCCAAATCTACGTGTAGCTCTAAGCCTATTTGCCTATACTTTTGTTTTAATAAAAGCGTCAACAGCTATATATTTACAAAACAATTTTACTTATTAAACAAATAAATGAAAAATAGAGTAACTAGGTATATTTATGCAACGTATCGCCTACGTACCGAATGTAGGCGTTACGGTTTGAAGAATGTCTTCAAAATAGTCTATTCATAATAGTAGGTACAGAATGACAAGAACTTTTCGTTGCGCGGTGAACAATGGTACCAACTTTGGTACACTCGCTTAATTTAAATACCTTAATGTGACATGCGAAGACGTTTTGGGCAATCTATTTGATTATATTTTTACATAGTTCGGAATAACATGGTTCATGCTAATTTCGTTTTTTTTAGAACTATGTAAGGACACGTCAGCTATACACACATCAAAACTGTCTAGGGATATTCATATTTTTGCATAATTTGAAAAATACTGGCCATCTAGAAAAAATGTTTATATGGCAGAAACACTCTGTAGTGCCATTAAGAAAAATAAAATTAAAAAAAAGATTTGCGTGGGAATTCAGGAAGTTACAAACGAATTTTGAAAATTAAGTTTTGTGCTATTATTTAATAAAATTGATACCAAAAAATAAATTAACATCAAATATCCCTAGATTGTTTTGATGTGTGTACATATTGTTTCTTTATAGTTGTTGTAACTTCGTTAATAAATAATTATATTAAATTTACTAATTGTTATTTTGTAGTCAAATCAATTTCTTCTATTCGAAATGTACACCTAATAGTACCTGGTAGATTATAATATGATCAAGATATTTATTAACCATTAATAGTAGTTTATATAACGGCGACGTAATGATAGCGATTTTAACACGAGAACTGTTTAAAAAAAGGTTCAAGTGTTAAAATCGCCATTACGTGCTTTGCATCAATACTTTTTCTACGACCATGAAATATATTAACAGAAAATACAAACCATTACGGAGCGTTCAACTGACGCCATGACAGTTCGTCAAAGTTCCGTTGGCCAGTGAAATGTAGTGTAGTTAATACAAATCAGTTCTTGTATGCAGTGCCATAGGCCATAAAACAATGAAAAATGTACATAAGCCAATCGAAAACTAATATTTAATATTTCATTAAAACACTATTTACACGCGACCATGACGAATGAACCTCTTTAGGCTTTACCTCTGATTACGACAAGCTTTCTGGAAAGCAAAGACAACGCGAAAAGGGTTGACATACTTTCCATAGACGCTCTCACCACTATTTTCATTTTCCTGTCTTTTAAACAGGCGACATGAGGCCTTAGCCATTGCACAGGCAAGTATTCAATCGCAAGTAAAATTTGAAAGCAAATACATTTACATATTGGTATTTACGCGCGTATTATTTGATAATATCTCTTGTAAGTATTAAATTATAAATAACTAAACATCGACCTGATCGATCGTGGACAGTTTTATGGAAAAGAATTTTTGTTGAGAATTTTGAACTACGCATGAATGAGCATTTCAAAATGTACAGTATTTCATTTTATTATATTAGTATGAGTAATTTTCCTGTTTGTTTTATTACATCAGTGTATCAAAGTACTGTACATGTTGAGCTAGTATTTAACAACAAATCATAATGTCAGGATGTTTGGATTATTAAAATTCCGGGTCAGAATTGATTTTGGCATTGACCTAGTACGAGTATCTGTTACTACACACACTGTCATATACTGATAATGAAATGAAAGATAACAAAACTTGAGACGAATACCTTGTTTGCAACAAAAACTGTTAGGTAAGTATGATAAAATAAAGACAATATTTTATTTTTTAATTTTAACGATATCTTTTTGTAGATAATAAGGATCATCGCACTGATACTTAATTAATACTAGCGTGGGAACGAAATGCTTGCAATGACCATTATTTTAGATTATCACGGTCGCGGGAACTTATCCCGTGACGTGCACATCAATCGACTCGGACATTCAATGTGAAAACCAGATGCTCGCACTTTCAAGGGTTTGATAAAAATAATTCTGTTCACATGCTCTTGAATTGCATTTAGTAATATTACACGATCATTACAGATTGTAGGTGTAGCGTACTTTCGCTAAAATATTATATATACATATTTTTGCGAAAATTATCAACTAAAGAAGATTTCCACTAATACATTGTCAATGAGATGTAAAGTTTCTAGTCCACCCTTCGTGATGACAATATTGATTATATGTAACCGTCACGATGAATGCATTTTTCATGTAAATCGTTTCATGTATTTTACGTACATCAAGCAAGATACTAATTATTACGTTAAAATATTTAAACCTTCTGCTGTAATACTAAGAAACATTCAGTGGAGTAATTATAATTTAATAGTTGTGTCCTCAGTGTCTACCGAATCTCATTAGTAACACAGGTGTTATATTACAGCGCTATAGCACTCTAAGACAAGTTTACAGGGAACTATGAAAAACTGCTTAGGTGCCGTATAACTTTTGTCTACGTATAATTGTAGATATTCACAACATTAATGACAAAATAAAAACTATAAATAGCTAAATATAAGTAAAAACTGCTAGTTCAATAAAGTCGTCTCGCTAACTTTACCAAAAACATTCTTAGAGATCTAGTTTGCCCATTAAAGGTATTTTATCTCGTTGATAAGGCAAAAATCCTTATCAATCTTGACATAGTATACAGTGACGACATCATTTATCTCGTTTGATAAAGACGATGACGCTTTACTTTCCGGAACATATTCTCTATTCAGTACAGATTCGTAAATATGAGACGTGTCTAACAACTTTATGATTGTTAGTGGCTTACCGAAGTGCACCCTATTATTTAACTTCAGACTTTGATTATTATTAATTTTTAAAAATAGCCTATAGGCTGTCCCACTGCTGGGCAAAGGCCCCACTTTGAATTATTCTTGCTTAAATTTAAAGTTATTTTTATAATTGCATCAATTTTTAATAAACGACAATTTGATATTCTGTACTGGTTTTGAGTTTCTACTTTCATTTCCATTAGTTTCCATCTGGTGTCGAACATAAAACGCAATGAAACTAAAAATATCGGGTTACACAAAGACAAAACAAATCTTGCAATGGATTAGCAATAAAAATTCCCGGTGATTTACTGTCGACACGCTAACATGGTACTAACGACGATGGGCTAAAAATCAGACTGCCTCCAACCTACGAGCGACATAGATGACTCTGAGAGAGCTGATAGACATAAAATTGGAAATTTTATTACTCTATGCAAAATAAATACTTATCCAATCGTATAACTAAAGTCCAGTAGGTGTAGCTACTCGCAATTCAGGTACACAGTTATTTGTGTCTTAGAAAAGTCTGGAATGCGTATTTATTTGATTTGTAACAATTAATTGTTTCACGATATGAACTTTACTTTTCAAAATAGCGATAACAATAATGCTTCAACAAATTTCATACAATATAAATATGCTTTGGTCTGTTTTCGAACATAACAATTAATAATACCTCTATTAACTTCTTGACTCTAATGCTTTTGGTTTATTATCATTACACTATGAGACAAAATCTCAGATTATAGTGAAGTGAGTGGCAGTTCTTCCTATGACAGATGTGTTGAACAGAGTTAAAGTCATGCGTGCTTAATCGAGGATTGACAAAGATGAACGACTCAGGTACAGCACAGACTCGGGCTAGTTTCGCATGTCGGCTTATTGCATTGGCGTAAAAAAATCGATAAGGAAAATGTTTACTACTTCTGATAATTATTCGAGCGTTTATCGAGGAAATAATATATTTACACGGAGGAATCCTTTGTAAATCTTTTTTGTAGTAAGTAATATGTGTGTATAATAATAAGTACGCCACGATACTCGAATTTCAAATTGAACTTCGCGTTATTAAATTAAATGAAATTAATATAGATTCGCGCGGTTTAGTGTTATGAATTTTTGAACCTGTGTTTTATGCAAATGTTAAAACATACTACAGATTTATTTATCAATATTTTCTGAATTGAGAGTCATACTACAGGTTTTTCTGAGAATAATGGAACGATATTTTCTTTACAGTTTTACGTAACACAAAGAGTTGTACCATGCTTTCACGTGCGTTGGCTAAGTTACTCAAAGCGTATTAAAAAATTCTGAACACATTTTAATTTAAAATGTATTCAGAAATTTGATCGGAAATGCAGTAAATCTGCAGCGTCTTTTCTGCAGCAATTTTTACATTGGGAAACAACCGTACATAGTATAAAAAAATATCAAGTCAAAGTTTCGAGTGATTAAGAGTGAGAAAATACTTCTGCGGCCCTTCACCGTTTATCGTGCCCTTCTCTAACTACAATTGTGATAATTCAAAACTGCGTTTTACCCTCATCGCAAATAATATCTCGACTGAATTTTGTTAGTGTAAGCTTTGACAAGATGCAAACGAGTGGAATGTCGACAAATTGGAAATATGTTACAAAAGACCAAGTCACCTATGTACTTCGTTGTGTAGCATTCGACCGGGTCTAGAGGAAAGGAAAATCGAAATAGATGCAACTACACGGCGACAATTAAAATGAAACTACACAGAGAGGCGCTTGCGCCGCTCCTGCTGCTTCTCACGACATGCTGTGTAGTGCAAGCCCAGTACGTCAGACGTAAGTAGCTATTGATAATTTTTCTAAAACTAAGTATTGTTGCTTATGTTGATAATGTTTACTAACTTTTTAGATATTAATAGGTAGTATTATTATATTATTTTATTAAATTTTTAGTACGATATAGAAACCTGTCATACTTTTTACACGTAGAACGAGGTATACATAAGAGATGTGTGTATTGTATATTGTGTATATTTCCCGAAGTCAATCACAATTTTAGTGTTGTCAGCACTGCATTTTTTTTAAAAAAGTCGATCTAATTAGATATATAATAAATAGTCAAGATACCTAATCAAAAAATATGTCCATAGCAACGCATATTAAACATGAACATATCATTTATAACAATAAAAAATAAATGTGTGACTCCAGCTCAGTAATGTGAAAGACTCGAGTTACATCGCGTGTGCCAAAATAAAACTTACTTGAATTTACATTGTTTATTAAAACTGAAAAGAGTACAGATATATAGGTCATGGCTGTTGCATAATTACTGCTAGAATGGACCATAAAGATGACGACATCGTTATTTTATGTTCATTGCCGACCAGCTGGATGGAGTATTCTCAATCTCAAAAATAAATTGTTAGGTCACTCACTTTATACACACTGTTAATTCGAATTAGCAGTGATTGTTTTGCCTTTTGTTTAAAATGACTTCGTCTATGATTTTTGTTATACATACATACATACATACACACTAGTTAACATTTTCTTAATTATTTGTTTAATAACAGAATAAGTCCATTTGCATTTCACGGAATGGTCTAAGGGCGTGTTTAATCAAATCGTACTGTCGATTGTACCCCGGTTTACCATTGCAAAAAAATCGCATAGACACCTAGAGCTTATTTTAAGTGGCAACAGCAAAAAGCTTTAGTCTAATACCGCGGAACTTTAAAGAGCTTGCGAGATCATAGACAGTTACAGACTATCATAGTCTCACGAATAATATTTATGCTATTCGTTCGTCAAAGTTCACATAAACAATGAATAAAAATATCAATGGATGGAACATACAATTAAACTTATTATTTTCTTTCATGATAACTTGAATTTATCGCGTGCAATGTAAATTGGTAGGTACATTGTCATTAATTTTATATCGATAACAAAAACATAATTTTGATTAAATAATAATTTTCTTGATGGTCGTCGATTAGTGTTGAAAAATTATTTATGCCGACGACATAATGTTGGTGTCGGTTTATCCAAAATAGAATCCCAGTGTAGGGAACTAAGGACTAGAGTCACTTAATGGTTTTTATACCGCATTAAGAGCGTCGGTGACGTCGTGGCTAGAACGTCGGACTCCCATGCGGGAGGTCCGAGTTCGAAACCGTGCAATGTTATGTACCGCTGGATTTTTCGGTTTTTCAATTTCAATTTATTTATTCGTTAACTATATAAATTTTGTTCGAAATTAAACATAATAATAATTAACAATAAATTATCAGCTCAATCAACAATAAGACTTTTCGTAGGACTTACGTACATTAACCGACTGCTCTGACGCTCTGCTTTACTCTGCTGTAAAGGAAAACATCGTGAGGAAACCTGCACACTGAGATAACCAGTGTGTGGAATGGGGAAGGCAATGGCAAACCACTCCATTAAATCTGACACGAGTCGTTTTATGTGATTAATTCCTTAGAAAGATCACGACCCTCAGCAATGAGGAATACGACTTAGAAGAAGAAGATACTGCATTAGTCTTAAAACAATGTTAAAATAAGTTGTTCTTATTGTTATTTCTCTGTTCACTTCTGTGTATTGTTCATGTCTACTTATGTGTCTGTGGGAGGGGCGCAATCAGGCGCTGGTGGTCCAGTGGACGGTCCAATCTCCCGCAAAACATAATAATTGTTTTGTTACTGCCACCGAATTTGTCTCATCCTCCACTCGCGACACAGCGGGACTTTTTTAAGGGGATCGATAGCGCACAAGGGCCGCAAATGGAAAAAATATATCACATTTGTTACATTATTACGTTTTCCGAGTATGGAAAAAGAACATCAATGCACTCCCACAGAGTAAGTAGTATTTTTGGAATCTGTTTGAATTCCTAAAGTTACGATACGCATTTCCACCAAAATCAAATATATCGATCCCGTTAAAACATATTCAAACATACCACTTCATAACTATAACGATTTATTTCTTCCTCAAAACGTTTGTTTACTTGCGGCGGCAGTAGAAAACATTATATTATATAAAAAAACCTTTCATTGAAATTAAATTGGATTTTGAACGAGAATATTGTATTGGATGATAATTGCTATAATTTATATTATAATCCTGATTTATAATTTTGGCTTACAATTTTCGTGAAATATTTAGCTATATTCTACAAATCAAAATTGTAATCTAATCTCAGTGTACAGTCAGCCTCTAGCTAAAGTATATCTGTCAAAATTCTACAATTGAAAGTCTTTGGCGAATGTATTAAGGTTTATTTCAGATTGCAGAAATTTGACAGATGGTATACATTAGCTAGACGCAGACTGTACGTACGTATGTATAATGTATAATCAAAGCACATTTCTGTATTGGTAGAGTGTAATGAAGCGCATTGTTCATTGCATCTACTTAAGTCGCTCACAGCTGAGTCGTAACTGACAGTTAGATGGACAGACTCCCGTTTGTATTATAAGGTATGAAAGTAAAGGGCCGACCCGACACAAATACTTTAGTTAGAGGTCAAAGTGATAAATAACTAGAAAGAAACCTTTTAGACAGTTTAGATCAGATATTGCTACAATCTGTCCTCTAGGTGCCGGCTAGCAGGGTTCTAGGACAGTGTGCAGATGAAGTAATAGAAGAACTTGGTAATAAATATTATATTTTAAGGAAAAGAACACAGAAAACAGTAACGTAGAAAATAGGTAGTAGTAGGAAATAAAAGTGAACGGGAAACGTCCGTTCGAGACAAAATACAGAGAAAAAGTGAAAATACAAATAAAACAATGAAATTAATGGAATAATGAAATTTAGAAATGGAATGGGAACATGATTTTGATTTTAAATGAAGATGCCAATACGAAATGAGATGAGATAAACACTAACGATGAGGTTGAAGTTGATGGCAAGGAGGTTGATATGGACGATGAAGCCGACATCGTTACAATATGTTTTGAAGATCTAAAACATATTTGTTGCACCTGGTACTTTAGCATATAAGTACCTAATTTGTTAAAGTTCAAGTTTATAATAAAACTTACAAATACTTATAAAATAACTACACATACTTGCTGTGATTAACGACAAACAAGAATATTAACGATTGTCGGTGGCCTAGTGGCTAGGACGCCGGACTCCCGTGCTTGGAGGTCCGGGTTCGAAACAATGCCATGTACCAATGAGTTTTTCGGATTTTTTCAAAGACTTACTCGAACTAGAACAGTGAAGGAAAACATCGTGAGGAAACCTGCATGTCTGAGGAAATGAAAAGTTTCCGAAGGTGTGTGAAATCCACCAATCAGCACTAAGCTCGCTCTCGGTGGATCATGGCCCCGTACCCCTCTAGGGGTAACTTGACCCCTAGGGGTCAAGGGGAGGCCTGTGCCCCAACAGTGGGGACATTAATAGGCTGATGATGAGCATATTAATAAGTTAATTTTTCTATGATTTAACTACGTATATAGCTGTTTTGCAATTTTTAGTAGGTACAACCTTGTCCACCTCGGCGTGGCGTGTTAGTCTTTAGATTCATAAGGAGAACAAGGATTTAAAGCGACGTTTGAAGGGTCCAATTTGGTTTTGGTTTCAGGCATCTTTACTTAATCAACAAACAATAACGATTTAATTTTATTCATTGTCATCTAATTTATTTGTTGAATAATTTACATCAGAATCTATTAAACTTTAATTGCTCTCTTGTTGAACAACATTTTTTCATCCGTCCACCGGTTTTATATAGCTGTCGCCATTTCCAGTAGCGCAAAGTAAAATCGATCGCTTTATTTGACACAACCTTCAGCTCCTTTGTTATGAAAGTTTCTGATGCTTCTGTCTAATACATACATTGCATCCGAAACAGTTTTTTTACTTACTTGTGACTTTTACGTCTTCGGTTTCTTCGGACACTTACGAGGTAATTGATCTGATGAGAGTGGCTATTCAATATTCATAGGCTCCTTTGTGACACGCTTCGTGTTCACTACAAAGCGGCGCATTTTTAACCCTCGACCGATCGAGGGATGTTATAAGTTTGACACGTTTGTCTGTTTGTCTGTGGCATCATAACTTAACAACAAATGATCCGATTTAGATCCGGTTTTTTCATTTAATAGAGCATTTTGTCGAGAGTGTTTTTAGCTAGGTTTGATAAAAATTGGATCAGTGGTTTCCAATATCTTGGAGTTTCTTTGATGTCAGATGGGATTTCTGGAACGGCAATAGCTAGATAGTTCGAATCTGAGCTCAAATATTCAGGTTCACGGTACGTTTCCGACATCTGAAACCTTGAGGATCTTATCATGACAAGTAAAAAGTAAGTGGACTTCAATTTCGCAATATGAAACATAAAGAATTGGAAGGTAATCAGCCCGTCGAAACTATAATAGATATATGGGGTCTTCTCGAACTAAAGTTGTAGGGAATCCTGAGACATTTCAAGAGAAAAATGTTTTTTAATGATGGCGGCCAAAAAATAAATAGAAATGATGCGGAGCTATAGCCATGGCGAGGCCGAAGGCCGAGCTCCGCGTAGGGCGAAGCTCAGAGCGTCCCCAGTCTTCAGGCGCCGCAGGTCTAACCCGTTGAATATTCATAGCCATGTTAGCTGAAAATTGGATCAGTGGCTCTAAGATCTTGGAGTATCTTGGGATGTTCGAGTATGATAGGATCTCTGGAACGGTAACAGTTAGGTGGTTCGAGTATGAGCTCAAATGTTTATGACCATGGTGACCTTTCCACATCTAGAAACTTGAAGACCAAATGATGACCAGGAAAAAGTAAGGGGATCTCCACAATGGTACGTCAGGGGTTTCTTAAAATTTTTATTTAGAGTTATTCAATAAGTTAAACCGCTCAGTTAATATATGTCTGAGTAGTTTACTTTGATGGAATATAAAATAGTCTCCCAGCCCTAAGGGCGGGGGTGCGTTACTTCCTTCATGGTAGTTTACAAGAACCCATATCTCCCTAAATCTTCGTTTACATTTTTTTATGATTAACCAGTAATAAAATAGATCTATAAATTATTTTGTAGTTTAATGAGTAATTTCTCTCGAACTCTACAATGAATTTCGAATGTACATCATGTTTTACGTATGAAAACGATTGTATCTATATAAATAAACGACGTAGCTAATGCTCACATTATAATGATAATATGAGTGCATTTTTAGCAACCTAATTTTTGTGAAACGACCCAACGTCTTGGTTCACGAAAGATTAACCACAGACGTAGTTGATAATATTAACATAACAGCGTGTTATGAAGGGATGTTTTACTCAAAGATTAAATGTTTATCTTGTACTTCCAAAAGCAAACTACTGTTATTTTCTTTATAAAGCACCTTAACTTGTACTGAGAGTTTTATTGTTGATGCCACATCATCACTGATTAAAGAATTGCCATATGTACAGAATGCTTTCTTCAAAGCCGGGACAGCTTAATAGGATTATGTTAGGCGGCCGCTCAACGCTGTATTTTGCATATTTCATCAATTACCATTGTATTCTGTTTTTCACTAACGATGTACAAATAAGTATGGCCCGTCTGGTTTTATTAAGACCGCTGTCTCACTTTGATGGGTTGTTTCGTCTTTATAAATTTAAATCAAGATTTGGGTTGCCACTGTATGCTTAACCCATATATTATATGTATGCCCAGAACTATTTTACTCAGCGATTTTGCTCTATTTTGGGTATGTTGCTATTTAATGGTAGTAATGAATGTAAAAAATACTGAAAATTTGGAACCATGAAAGTAGGTTTTTTTCAGTGGGTCGCTAACGGCCCCTTGGACAAATACGGTATTATGCCATAAAATAGATATCTGCAAAATGTAATTTGTTTTTGTAAATAATTGTAGAAAACAATATTTTTCGCACAAATGTTCATTGTCGCAATTTATCTACTTAATTACTGCTAGACTGCTCTTACATACAGCACATCTAACTCCACGTTGATGTAGTTGCTCGCTAAGTTACGGACAATATTTTACAAATTCAGCAGGTCCATTATCCACTCTCTCCTAGTGGTTCAGGTTATTTTCAGACAGTATTTTTGAAATAGGGATCTTATATGAAACGATCAAGTTGAATATATTATATATACCTTACATTATCAACGAATAACGACGTTCGGAAGAAAAACGTACAAAACGGTTTTTGTTGAAATGTTATGTCCAAAATAATTAAGATGTACGATTCATTATTTTTTCTTGTATATATTATATATATATATATATATATATATATATATATATATATATATATATATATATATATATATATATATATTATGTAGAATTTATAATTCGATAGGGCAAACTCGGCCAAAGTGACATTTCGCACCAATCGCACCATAGGTATACATGTACCAACTTATTTATAGTATGGAATATGTTCAAAGAGTAGTATACTTAAGTATATATTGGTTGAATATGTTAAAACTCGAACAGAATTGTGGTCGAGTGCACCACCATGTTTCGGAATAAGTGAATTTAAAAAAAAAAAAAAAAAAAAAGTTCTCAATAACGCAGATTATAAAAATACTAGTGGCAGCCTCTTGACAACTCTGCTATATTCGTGGTCGGGTTTTACTCAGTTTTATTTTTAATGTTTGGTCAAACGTTTCCCTCCAAACGTCACTTCTGTCCATGGAAATACGAAGCCTCCTATAGTTTTTTTATATTCTAAAACGTATGATTATCTTTTCTTTGCTATTCTAATGCAACTCTTTGCCAAACCATACGTTACTTGCTCTCCTTTCCGCAGGCGAACTCTCGTCTTACTTGCACATGGATAATACCATCGCTTGTTACTTGCTACATACAAATATCGCCAACAATATGCGAATTCGGACGTAAATCAATGGGGATCTGACTGAATGGATCGTTGCGTGTTTCGTATAGGTTGTCAGGCGTGCTGTCTTCACCACACCGCTAGAATACTAAAGGAAAAAATGAAATGTTGGAACAGAATCACGTCGAAAATGGGCTTAACATTGTGATATACAGCATGTAAACTATCAGATGAAACATAGCATGGAGCTTTAACCTATAAATTACACCAAGTCGTTTTTTAACGTTAATTTCTAATATAAGTACATAAATTAATCTAAATACTATACCTTATTTAAGCAAACAAGGAAGACAGAACAGAAATACATTTGTATTTAAAAACTTAATAACTTAACTTTGCTGCTATTTAACTTAATTCTAAAGTCCGCATTCCGCATGCACTATAGTAATAATTTTCCAAATACAATCAATCCTGACAACTTTAACCTTCGTAGTTTGGTTAAAGCACTGTTCGTAACAGACTAAAGAAGTGGCCTCACGAATAACGGGGGACAATTTGGTAATAAGGGGAAGCCGGTGCCTGGTGCAGCCCCCCCGTCTACTTATTACGCGATTTAATTTATTTGTCGATTTCACCTTGTCTGGGACCTATAAACGTTAGTGCCGTGGACGTTTGTGACACGTCTATAATTTTGATGCGGTATTCATTTTACATAACTTTGTGATTAGAAGTATTTTTGATTAATTTCTACAAATAAGTACAATAAGTACATTCCCTCAAATGTTCTGTGGCTTTGTCTCTTTATTAATGTTAAAGCTATACCGAGTGAGTAGAAGTTTATGAAAAATTTCTTTTGACATTTTGTTGGTACTTCAACATTATTAGATGAGGTTGATATGATTTCATACGCATTTAGATACCACATCCAATTAAGTGTCGCGTTTATTATTCCTTCCTTGAATTTCTTTCGTGCTTTTATAAAAGCTTCCTTAACCTTGATATTCTTGCTTTGTGTATTATTTGTTGGTATCGTCTAACCACTGAGGAAAATAAGAATTTACTATTTTTCTTTGTTGACGATAAAACTTATAAATTAATTGTAGGGTATATATTCGTACTCCCCCTTTATCAATAGGTTAAGATTTAAATGCCTTTGAAAGTGATCACAGTGGCACATAGTTAGAACATTGGCCGCCGTTTAGAATATCCAGGAGAATCGAGAGAAGTTCGCCTCTATGATTATGGTAATATTGGTCCCCGTTTAGTTGTAAAATTATCGATAATTTTAGGATCTTGATTAACTTGCAAATTATACACCGGAAGTAAACTAATTTTGGTTAGGTACTAAAATCAAATGATAGAATACAATCAACCTAATTTATCACATTGCGACTTTTTCAGCGGTGTGTCAGCCAATAAAAGTCTCTGCCTTGGAAGGCTTTTAATAAAATATTGTTACCTTATGTGAGCGATGGCGAAACCTAATTTTCTTGGTTCGTCGCTTCACAATATTTTTAGTAGGTTTAACAGAAACACTATAAACCGTTATTAAAGAGTTTCTTTACATTCATGATGATGACTTATTATCATGGTTTGGGACATCTTTTGTAGTACTAATTAAATTTTAAATTTGTATTTTTACGTATGTTTACTTCTATAACCTTCACCCATATTTTTACCTATATTTCGTATAACGTTGCTGAAAATCGTACAAGAGATGATATTCACCGGTGTTATATAACGAATTTGAATAATACCTTGTGTCTGTCAGTAACAAACGCAGATTGACGAAACCGCTGTTCTCGAATCTGTCTGTTACATTACAACGCTCATAGTTGCATTCAAAATGCAGTCGATAAATCTATCAGCTCATTTATATGCATTCCGAACCAGCCCTGCATCGGCCTAAATTGTTATAAGTTGACGTCATTTACTTTATAGGTAAATATCAGGTTTGAAACGAAACCTCCATAATGGTAGGTATACAAGGTATATTGCAGGCAGATGCGCCGATTGATAGTCTGGTTATAGCTCACTGTTAATATGCAAAATCGTGAATAGTAGAGGACGTAAGCGAAGGCAATGATATTTTAGCCGTGTCCATCATTTATAGTTATTTCTTTTAGATTAGAATATTGTTCGGTATAGTTTTTAAAATGTTTTTTTAAAATTATAAATGTTACACTTATAAAACAGATAAAGCTTCCAGACAGTACAATAAAGCTGTTTTTGAAATGTAACGAGCTGCAAGTAGGCAATGTTATCTGAGTTTTGATTCGAAAAGTCAGAAAATTACGTGTTACGAGTACTTTCTGACGAAAATAAGATGAATACTTATAATAAGGAAAGAAGAACATATAAATGCGTACCTGAATATTTTTCAAAATATCATAGATAGATAGATTAATACTTTATTTCACACAAGAAATGTAGTACTACGTTACTTCATGTTTGTACTACTTGTGTTTTACATCGCTGAAGGCAAGAAACCGTTCAAGGAACTATTTATCAGATTACAAAACAAGGAATTCAAAATCTGTATAAAAGGTATATTTAGCCGTTGTATAAAATAAAGTATAAAGTTGCAGCAAACTAAAGTTTTAGCAGGATAAATCCGCAGAAGAGCTTCCATAGGCGTGCCGTGAATATCCCTCATAACCTTTAAAAGTTGTTTAAAATTTTAAAAGCCGCTAAAATTTGCTCGTAGACTATAAATTATTTTCTTAGTATAACTACCGGTTCAGATGACTTTTTGCATGGCTGCTTCGGGTACATGCTATGACATTTCTGAAGTTAATGCTCACCTATTTAGTATACAGAAATAAGTATATCACGTACAAGACACGTTTTGCGGAGCGAGCTACAGAATTTTAAATACGAAAAGGTGTTTCTGAAAATGTTTATGGCTTAGAAAAAAGGCGCGAATTTCCCGTAAAACGACAGCTTTCTCTTTTATTGTCTATTCATGCAAACACTTGCACTGATTGTTGAGACGTGAGAACATTGTATGTAACCATTCTTGTAGCTCTATATGTTTTTTTTTATAGATATGTTAGACAGACAGACAGACGGTAGGTACTACTGGTAAGTGGTCACCGTACCGGCGCCTGCATACACACTAGCAACACCAAGATGGTACTTAGTAAAGAATGGGATGAACTTATAAAACTAGTTTGTTGCTATGAGTTAGCTTTATTAACTCTGAAAATAATTGAAAACTGGTGATACGTTTGAGATGTGACTTATATATACACAAGTACCTACCTAACAATTTATGGATACCTGATTCAAAGATACTTCCTTATACTTTGGACAATTACGACCATGAAGGAAAGAACGTCCCATTCGACTATTTTTTCTTTATCCAATATTGCCTACTGCCTGTCTACAACTATATTATGTAATGTACTCGATTTCGCGTTAAGTTGGAATATGTAATTTGTCTATTCAAATATGTTATCTTCATGTTCGTTTAAAACTGTCTCAGAACTGAAAGCAGATGTACCCAGTTTGAATAACTAACTTTCAAACATTAGCTTAAAGAAGCTAGGCGATGAGTATGTTTACTTTTGTCACCACCGTTACTTAAGTTAGGCTAATTTAGACCCGGTGCCATCTGAATCTAATAAGGAGCACTACATACCAGTTAAAAATTATACATACGAGTAGGTAGCAAGCCAGCATAGATGGAGCTGTGCATAGAAATATACACCGAAAATTACTGCAATTTTCATTTTCCTGACAATATATTTTCTTTTCTTTTGTTGCCAGAACTCTGTGCATTCGAAGACTTCCGCTGCAATGATGGGAAATGCATAGACGGTAGCAAACGCTGTAATCGCATCGTCGATTGCCCGGGACAGGAGGACGAACAAAACTGCGGTAATTAAAACACAATTATTAAAAACTGGAATAAATTGATTTATTGACTTTTCCACGACTAGACTAGTGTCGTCACATCAAATAAATATCTAATACTTACTTACGTACTGTAAGTAAGTGCGGATGGGAATATAGGCACGAGTCGCGGTTCAATACATGTTTTTAGGTGTTAGCGGGGTGTATAGAAGAGCGAGGGAGCGGGGCATGTCCTCTTCCATACCGCGCGGCAGTCCGTACTCATCCCTAGCTCTTCTACGCCCCGCTAACACCTAAAAACATGTACTAAATCGCGACTCGTGCCTATATTCCCATCCGCACTCCCGCGCTGTCGCGTACTGTAGGTATGTATGTACACCTTTAAAACTTACTATTTAATTTTTTTAAATTAAAATTACAGTATGTAGAGAAGATGAATTCCGCTGCAACATTGACAGTTCGTGCATCGAGCTTAGAAAACGTTGCGACGGCGTCAACAACTGCCCCGATAATTCCGACGAGGCTGATTGTGGTGAGTTAATTCTTTCAATAAGCATCTGCGTCATAATTTTATTTCCTGTCAACCATACTTATTAGTGTACATTATCTGCGCATGCTTCGACTTTTGGACGTGTCCGATTGTCTGTGGATATTCGATTTTGGAATGGTAAGTGTCTCGTATTTTCGAGTGGACAGGACACCACGTCTGTAAAGATAGAGGCAGATTTCGATGTCGCGATGGCACTTGCATCTCTGTGCTTCTTCGTTGTGACGGCTTCAGAGACTGCGCTCGTGATGGAAGCGATGAGATCGGATGTCGTACGTATTGTTGCTTTACACTAGTGGTTTTGATTTGAAACAATAAACATAATTTTACACTAAACGGTCATTTCGTACATGTGGAATATTTTACTGGAATATTGTTACTATTATGTTAATCATGCTGTTGTGCTGTTTTGTTTAGTGCCAATTAAAAAAATATTACATTTTATCTTATCAAACGGTTTATTTCTGAACTTGAAGGCTTTCATACAAATATTGATAGTCCACAATTAATAATGGTTCTAAAGTTTTAGATTGTATTATTTTTACATTGGCGACAGTACAACAACACGATTGATCCGATGGTAATAGTATTTCGGTAAAATATTTGTAAATATTTGTAAAAATTAACTTGTACGGAAAAGTTGCCACGTTGCACTTTAACCGTTTTCGAATCAAAACTGCTACAAGGGTCTAAAATCTGCATGGTATGTATTTTACTAACTGAATAACTAAATGATAGAATAACTTTCGAAAGCATGCAGCTCTGATCAATGGCAATGCGACCATGGCAGCTGTATCAGGCGCAGCAAGCGTTGCGATGGTCGCGTGGACTGCCCCACCGACAGATCAGACGAGAGGAACTGCTTCGGTAAGGCAATCATGTGTAAATATCAACTAGGTATACGGTATTATTATTTAATTGGGCGAAACTCTATTGTCACTTTAAGTCCCTTAAAAGCGTTTTTTTTCTATTAACCATAATTGTGCATGGGGACCTGACCTACACCTTTTATTGGATATCTAAAACCTACGTATAAAATTAAAATAAACAGTGACAGAATTATTCCGATATCTTTATAAATGACAGAGTAATAGCGTTTCAAAGTTCAAGACTTTTATAGTTTTTATGTTGTGAGTTATGTATGACCATCTGAGTGATGACTACAAGCTGCGTATGATTTTTTTAACAATGCTTGACCAAGAAGGTTTTATTTAATAAGCGGCAAGTACATGCAAGAACAAAAATCTGTACGTGGGTCGTCCAGCAGCTAACTGGACGTTATGACATTACCAAGGTCGCATGTCGCTGGATACGACTAGCACGAGACCTTAAAGGGTGGCACAAAAGAGAGCTGGCTATACCCAGCAGTGGGATTGGCCGAGAATGATGGATGATGACATGCCTTATGTGACGACATTAAAGTCCCATCTCAACGACCACATGGTATCACACTTTTAAGAGATATTTATTGAAGACTTTGAAGCATGTTTCTCGGGAATTGTACATTTTTCGAAAATAATTTCCTCTTCATATACTAAAATATTCAAGTATTTACCTAGGTTCAAATCCCCATTGTTTCTGTACCTATATTATAATATGAAAATAAAAACACACCAATTACCATCACTGTATAATATTAAACACATGTTCGATCACCATTTATTAGCTTTACATGTATTTACAGCGAATGGGTACTTTAGATGCAGAAATGGAAAATCAATTCCCAAAAATCTAAGATGCAATCGACGTTACGATTGTCCACCAGGGGATTATTCCGACGAACAAAATTGTCGTAAGTGTGTTATAAAAGTACCTGAATCTTTCTTGTTCAGTCTTGCTTCTATTCTTTAATTTTTTATGTTGATTTCTTTCATCTTCTACATCTGTGTGTATATTCTTCTGTACCGTTTCCACTTCTTTCATTTCCTTGTCTTCCAGTTAAACGTTATCTTCTTTCGTTCACTGTGGTATGTACATACTTTACTTTTTTCAACTTGCTGTTTTTGTGAATTTCACAACTCTTTCGTTTCCAAAGTTTGTCAGGCTAGTTGAAAATGTAGCATTTTTATTTTCCGGTCAGCATGTGGTGATGACGACTTCAGATGTGACAATAACTTCTGCATACCTGCATCTAAACATTGTGACAGAACGCATGATTGTCAGGACGGTTCAGATGAACGAGATTGCACTTATGGTTTGATTCTTTTTGCATATTTTAAATTAGATACTTTTTTTGAAGTGAAACAAATGATTGCACACTTTATGGTGATGGTTACGTATTGTGCATCCCTGTTTACTAATAGTTAAGTTGTAAAGGGATATGGCCCTAAATGCTGTTCAGGTTTAAATGGTGTCAAATTATTTGCTATTTTAGTAAATTACGTAAAATACAAAAAATTAAAATCGTCAAAATATACTTTGTAAGATTTTGACACTATTAAAAATATTCATGACTATGTTTATGGACCAAGCTATGAGCATTTGTGATGTAAAGATAAGATTTAGTTATTTATTAATTTTGCATGTGTTTTATTGCATCTATCTGTGCACATTTTCACTGCCTTGTTCCATAAACTCATTTTGAATTTTAATCATAACTGGTCGGTCATTGAGATTTCTAACACAACAGCGTGTAAACTCACGCTGTACTGACGTCTACATCTAAAGTATTCTAAAGGAATGAATCAAAAAATGTGTGAAGATATCTTAATATTTACAGCTGCTGTATTTACTTTATATCCTTTACTTAATTTGTATAATGTTTAAAAATATACACTGGTCCGGAACTGATAAATACTAGATCACACTATAAATTATTTATACTGAACTTACCTAATTGTAAAGAGGTGTAGATATTAACATTGCTCTTTAACAAATCCTAACTAGACTAGTGTGTATTTTTACGGTTATGGTTCGTGCATTATATATATATTATGGCAGGCACAATATGCATGGCTTCTCAATTTAAATGCTCGAGCGGTCAGTGCGTCCAAGCTGACTCTGCGTGCAATGGTACTACGGAATGCGATGACGGATCCGACGAGATCGACTGCCCCTGCAAAAGGGGTGAATTCCAATGTCCCTACGACGGCTCTTGCATTACCCTGGCTCGCCGATGTGATGGGCTCAGAGACTGTCAGAAAGGGGAAGACGAATACAACTGCGGTACGTAATAATTAGAGTGGTTTTATACAAAAACCTGCGAGTTATAACGGAAGAAGGTTCATTGTATTCATAAAATCGGATTAATAAGTATTATATAATATTTATATATTAAATACCATTTGCAATTTAAAAAAAAATGTGGAGTATCTGATGCAATTCGCATGATACAAAAATCGCACTTACCTGTTTACACGAGAGCAGTAAATTGAACAACACTAAAGCACTTATTACATGCACTGAATACAGTCCTCTTAAATGACTTAGTCTCTGAATTTAGGATTGCGCATTGCTATCAAGTTTTACAGGCGCATTCTAGGATTCTAATTATGGAGGTTTCTGAATTCAGTATAGTGTAATAATCGCTTTAAAATTTCCTAAGTCCTGACCAGGTTCTGACTATTATTTTCTGTCAGTTTGATAGTTGAGAAGCTGAGCGCTCCTCGTGTGACCTAAGTTGTTGCCCACTTCAGTGTACCGTTTCTGATTTGCTTCTCATTCAAAACTTGAAGAGTTCTCGTATTCATTGTCAATCTTTGTCTAGGCGGATGTCCGTATAATTTCTGGCAGTGCGCAGACGGGTACTGTATAGTCAGTAGGAAACGTTGTGATGGCCGCTCGGACTGCCGGGATCAATCGGATGAACGAAAGTGTTTTACACCAAGACCACCGAGTAGAGGTCTACCAATCTTTTATAGGGGCAAATAAGCATGTTTCTTGCATTATTGCATGGTAATAAACTTAGAATTACTAATCTCAGCACGTTTTATTTATTTACCTATTTATAATTATTAGTTTTAGGATGGCAATGATACTCGTAGATCGCTGCATCAAATTTTTTATCAAGAATGTTTATGTGCATCTTTCCTTAGATTCATCGTGTCTTTCATCATTCTTCAACTGGGACAGCACTAGAGAACTTACCATGAAACACCATTTTATTTATTTTCTGATTCACAGTAGTTGAATGCAAATTATCGATATCTAGTTTTTTACAATTTAGTTATTAGTTGTTTTTTTTAATATTCTTTGGCGTTTTAATGGAACTAATGTACTATGTTAGAAGAGTACTCCTATATTCTATGTTACTATCATACTTTTTGACATGATTGTAGACAGCTTATTTCCCCGGCAGAATCAGGTAAATTAAACTTGGCATAGAAACGTCATTACTTCTCGAGTATGTGTGCTAATCGCAACCAGGGGTGTCTTATTTCTATTGGTACTCTTGCTGAAAGTAATTGATGTTGTAGGTACCCCAAGCTGTCCCGCCGACAGTTTTACCTGTGACGTCTCGTCCAGGACCCGCTGTGCCACGCGATGTGACGGACTCTTGGAGTGCGACGGTGGCGAGGATGAAGACAACTGCGATGGTAAATTTGACATAAATATATGTACTGGGTGTAAAAGTGGCAGACCCGAAAGGATTCTCTTGCTGGTTCTCCATACTGTCAATTGCAAGAAACATCCTAAGAATTTTACCTCGATTCTCTTTTTCTTTCTACGTCATAGCTCTAGAAAGAAAATGCAACTATTGTTACTTAAGGTAGGCAGAGTTTTAAGGAAGCTTCTTGTCTAGTTGGCTTAGTAATCAGTCATCAATACACTTTCGGATCTACAACCACTTAGGTTGGATTCTGCATAAATGAACATATAGTTACTAGATTTTTTAATAATAACAGCACAATCTAAATTATTTTTTCTGAGACATTAGGTTTTTTTTTGGTGGCTTTTAATCAATTTAATATATTAAAAAATCTTGTGCAATAAATAAGATAATTCCACAGACGTTAACATAAAATAAAATTGATCAACAATAGGTGATTCGTGTGAACAAGATATTTCGAATATTTATCAAGAATTTTTGGCTGATGTGACTTCTGTGGAATTTCAATTACAAATCATTGTAATATACTCGTTAATAGTCCTTATTATAAGCGTAGTGAACACATTATAATATTAATAACTGAGCGAAATTATATAATGGTGCGATTTACTGCTAAATGGCGAATTGATGAAATATTCAATAATTTGTTCCATTTTGTTCTGTTGTATCATTTAATGATATGTCATACATAACATAATTTATTGTGTATCTCATCGTAATGCTGACTAATACTAACAACATACTGCGATTTATTTCCTATTTTCCAATAGTACCTTTAATTTGATGGAAAATTATTCATACCTTTTTGGCTCTCGATGTAAAATTTGATATAAGTAAGAGGTAATAATAAATAACAATAAATTAACTTATTGTTAAACTAGATAATATTCACCTTAAAATACCCATTTTAATGAACGGAGATGGGGTATTTGGTCCTTCATAATATATCTGATAATGGTAGCCAGATTGCCAATAATTGTATACATACTTTCCAATAGCCCCACGCTTGTTTATTTATAAAGGTATATAAGGTAACTGAATCGTATTATTGTTAAAGTATGCAACCACGTGTGCGACGGGAACCGGTGTATCGAAGACGCTCTGATTTGCAACGGCGTGGCGGACTGCGCCGACGGCTCCGACGAACAGGAGTGCGACAAGTGCGAAGGGCTTGATGACTTCAGGTAACATTTTCAGTTCACCACGTAACTCCTGAACTATGTAATCGTCTTGTTGGATCCTACACCCAGTTACGACTATCCTATATTTTATTTAGTTATGCATTGAATGGCCTCAAAATGCGACGTTTTATATTATGTATTATTATTGGTGTGCAGGTTATGTTCACTATCATAACGGAATATCGATAGATGCTGCCTTTACTCACGACTACAATAACTTTTACATAGAATTGTAAAAGCGTGGCTTGAACATAACTTACCTACCTTACAAGTATTATACCTACTTGCTACTTTAAAGCGAAGTGAATGACATTCTTCCGGAGCTAGTAACAATGCGTTAGCGATTGTATTCTATTGTGTAATAAGATGCCTTCGTAAACAAATTCTTTCTTGTGTGTGGTCCTCATTATGCCGCTGTACAGGGTGTCATTTTGTCCGTAGATGCAAAAATGGCGAATGTCTTAAAGCTGAGCAGCAGTGCAATGATGTGGCGGAATGCGTCGATGGTAGCGACGAACTGAACTGCAACTATACCGTGACGCCTCAACCGCGTAAGTTTATTTCTGACAAAAAAAGAAATTAAAAACAAACATACAGAAGTTATTTCAGTGGGTATCTAAAAACTTTTGTCAGCGTACGGATCTTATGTAAAAAGGGTTATTATAAAATAAATGACTACTTAAATGATAAGGAGGCTTGGTTCTAAGTTCAGCTCCAGCTCTGCACATTGTGTACATATATGATTGTATTCATAATTATTTTAAGATATATTTATTTTAAAAGATGTGCTGCTGAAAGTTTCTTGTGCCGCTTCTTTCATTTCAGCTATAGCATCTTACGAAGCGGTGGTAGAGTAAAAAAGAATGACGTTTTGAAAATGTACTATAAGGTACTTACTTACAATAAAAAAAACATTTTGATTTGAATGTACAGTAGATTTTATGTGTAATATCCAACACAGTGGCCAGATTGGCCGTCTCGTAGAGGATAATTATGTATTCCTCTATGTATGCAAAGACGATAGAATATATCAGAAGCCATGAAGGTTTTTACTAAAATCAACACCAATAATGTTAAATTTTGTACCATTTTCAGTAAATGTTGTTTTGTACCGTCAATAGGTGTACTCACGAATAAAGTCATAAAGGTTTTTCTAAACAAAACGTCTTTCTTCTTATGTTTTCATACAGAGGGCTGCGGCACACACCAATTCCAATGTCGCGATGGCACATGTATCAATAAAGACTTTTACTGCGACAACACTCCAGACTGTCAAGACCATTCCGATGAAGAAAATTGTGGTAAATATTCTTTTCGAATGTATAAAACACAAGCTGTATAATTACCTAAGCACAGCAATCATGTAAACACATGACAATTACACATGTGGCAGGCTCAGGCACTATCACGCTTGTTAGCAAAAGAGATGGTCACACATTACATGTATTTCTCTTCTCTCCTTTTTCTTTGCACTGACATGATTGTGATCAGCACAGTACCTACGATATGCACTATCACTCTTTACGCTGTGAGCACTTTATTTGTCTATACGAAACTAGGGACAAAATTACTATAGGTAAACCGCTTAACGGGAGGTGTGGCCTGCCGCCCGTACGTCGCATGCTCGCCCTCTGGCGTCCCGCCCCGCGCCCCTTTTGCCGCGCGGGCGACTTAACCGTTCAGCGGTTTACCTATAATTATCACTTTATATCAGAAATCACTATAATGCAATGCAAATTAGGACGGTTGTGATTGTAATCTGTCAGGAAAAATATACTTAATATTCCTAGGTCCTCTTGTAGGACTTTGCAGGGTATCAGCCCACTTTGAGCACATGAGAGCGTGTTAATGGAGTGCGGATCTGAATATAGGCAAGAGTTGCGACTCAGTACATGTTTTTAGGTGTCAGTGGGGTGTAGAAGGACATGAAGAGTGGGCATGTCTTCCCCACACCGTGCGACAGCCCATACTCATCCCGCGCTCTTATACGCCCCGCTGACATCTAAAACATGTACTGAAACGCAACTCTTCCAGTTTCAGTTTCTCAACTCGCACTATACCAGTTTTATTATGGCATGTTCGCTATTTTTTTGTTGTTTTCGTTTTAATTTTCCTGTGGTCACTTCGCCGAGCAACTCAACTCTCCCATTGATTTTCTTACTCTTCAAAATCCAGCATATCAATTTAAAGCTTATAACAGTAGTAGCAAGTCATAAGTGATATCATCTGAAAGGTTGTTGACCAGTTTTGGTACTTTTCGAGATTCTCTAAAATCGATTTCCTTTTTGTAATGCAACACTTTCCTAATCTGTAATTACTACTTAGGAAACAAGCTCTCCGATTCCAGTGCGGCAATCGTCCATCTAAATAGGAATACTGCGTTATGGAGATCGCTATGAAAAATTAGTTAAACTCTGCAACCTGGCACAATATATTCCGTCTTTATACATTAATTTAGATACGGGATTCTTACCACGGTTTGGGGTTGTATTTTTTCCTGGCGGATACAATCATAATCCGGTATAAATTGACAACGTAACAACAATATTTCTGTTCTGCACTTCTGTTTAGTCGATTACGAATTGTTTATGTTAAACGGTGAGCCAAGGGTCTAAACAACGATGATGTACAGCATGGTATGTGACGAGGGCGTCCCGCTCGCCGGCGCCGTGCCACGAATCACAGTTCACGTGTTACGACGGCCGATGCATTCCCCACTTGAGACGCTGTGACAATATATATGACTGTTCCGATTTCTCCGACGAACAGAACTGTTATCACTCTGGTACTTTCTAGTGTAATTACCTAATTATCCATCATTTTGGAATGCTGAATGCTGTTAAAAGATACCCCGTTGTTTATGGGCTTTCGATCCCAGTGTTTTTCTCGGTAGTCGTCCTGCGTGATTGCGTGAAATTTTTTTTTGCTAATTTTCTCTCAATTTACGGAGATTTGTTTAGTTAATAAAAATTGCTTCACATAATTTATTTGTCGCACAGTACTCTGTTACTCGTATTTGGGCGATAGAAGTGTTAAATATTATTTTTCAATTTTGTTTACCAGAAGTAGTTTTTGGACTGGCATGGTTTTTTACACTTAGTATTTTCTTTTTAACAAATTTTCTACTATTTGTCTAGTTCTGTAGATAGTGCTTGTAGTTTTAAACAGTTGTAGCTATCTATTTAAAATAAAGTAACATTTATAGTTAAGTGTGTTATTAATATGAGATTTCAAAAAGATGGTTAAAAAGCGTTTTATTTCTTGATGTAAATCATAGTTTTTAGCTGTTACCCAAAGTTCTGCATGATTTTTTCTTTGATAATATGCCATTACCAACTTCATTTGATTATTGTTTGATATTCCTATAATTTAATTTAAATTTGCATTTATAGGTCTCCAACCGTGCCAAGCAGACGAGTTTATGTGCTTATCTGGAGAGTGTGTGCATATCACAAAGCGCTGTGACAATTATCCTGACTGCATTGACAACTCCGACGAAACGGACTGTCCGACCACTGAGAGGCCGTGGACCACGTCGCACCGGCCGAATCCGCCGATTTACCCGACGCCGTACTACCCTCCCGAGCCTACCCGTCGCCCTGACCCTTATTATCCAGAATACACGCCACCACCGCCGCCAACCACCCAGAGGCCAGTTTACACCACACAGGCTTACCCGCACAGACCTTATCCGCCGTCGGTAGATCAAGGAGGCGCAGGATGTAAGAATTATTTATTACATTATTTACTTATCAGTGTTCAATACGAGGAAATATCTACTATTCTTATTATAACATGATACATAGATCATAGAATCAAGGAGCAGCGAGTTGATGTAGGTAAATATAGCACACTGAATCCTTGACTCTTCCAACTAGATCCATGCAATCCAAATCAGTGGCGTTGCGAGAACGGGCCGTGCATTGACCAGCACCGGCGTTGCGATGGTCACGTGGACTGTCCACACGACAGCAGTGATGAATTCGACTGTCCGCCCGACAGTAAGATTTATGACGAGTCTGCTATTGTGTTATTTGTTAACACCTAATATATAACATTCGTTTGATGTTGTTAATTAATAATTTTTAATACCTAAATTACAAAGAATATAAAATTATCGATGAGAAGGGTCTGTTAAATTACGATATTTAATTAAAACAAACCTACTAAGTTCCTATTACACATTAACACAAGTTTTCTTTGATACTGAAAGTTAATAATATGGCATGTTATGGCTGGTGTACTTGCAAGTATGAATGTGATTGTTATACCGGCTTGTTTAATTTGTTGTATTAACAATCGTTTAACGGCCTAACCTAATTAATAGTCCCATAAATATTTAACATACCTACGTATCGATTTAAGTTTGTGGATCCATATGGGGTCACATGTGTAGACCCATTTCTCTTTATTATCCAAAAAATAACCTTTTAGATCTACCAAACCGACACTGGTGACAGTTTTCGAAAACAGGCTACTTATTTGTAAATATCATGTACCTAAAAAACCTTATTTGACATTTCTATAATGTTACAAATCAACATGAAGCATGTAACACCTAAAACGCGGACACAATGTTTGTCGGAATGAATCCATTGATGATTTCCCCCTCCTTATGTTACTCTTGATAATGTACTTTCTTTTTTTCAGCTCCCGTTGCATTGGATTTGAAGACCTATCCCAATCAACAAACAATCCGAAACGGTAAGTTAAACCCTTAAAGAAAACTTTTGTAACTAAAACTACTACGGTATACGTAATTTTTTGTAAACCTTTGTACAATCTAACAAAAGACTAGGAGGAGGACAGGTAAGCTTAAAATTAGTAATCGTAGATCCGCGGTCAAAATTTATATTTTTATATTGAATGAAAGCAGGCGATGGTAAGTGGTAAACGTCGCCCGTAGATATCTCACCTCACTAAAATATTCCAAGAGGGTTATCGATGCACTGCTAACCTTAATGATTTAAGTGGAGTTTCTTACCTTTCAAACCGGCAAACAACAATGCAAGCATTACTCTTTGCTGCAGAAATAGGTAAAATAATGTACAGTCAATCACTAGCTGTTAACTTCCGTCGATTAAATCTCAACCTTATGTCCGTTATGTTTGCTATTATTTGTTCCGGTTATACTTTACATGTACGATACCTAGTCAAAACGCTAATACAGTTGTATTTTCCATAAAGGTAAGTGTGAATTCAATTTTCAGTGTTAAATGTCAAGTCCTGATTAACTAGGCTAGATTATTTATTTGTATATATTAATACATAAGTACTTGTACTATGTTTGCTTTTATACATTAAGTAATTTATACAGGTGGTGATGAAATACAGTTTTAATAGGTCTAGTATTTACATTTTGAATACATCCAAGGATTGGTTTTGTACTGTAATAATTTGTTATCTGTTATTTCTTTCATGGTGGTGGAACAGCCAAATACCTAACTGGTGAGTCAGTGTGTGCCTACATAACTATGGGTACCAATGAGTGCATTGTGGGTTATAATAATAAATTATAAACATAACCAACCAAAATAATGACTGGGTATTTTTCATCATTACATTAAAACATCACATACCTACTCTATAATTTTTTGGGTAACTCAGATTCCGAGGTGACCGCCAAAAACGATGACCGCTAAACGAAACGTACTGTTCACTCGTGTACAAATTAGTATATGAGTGAGCGTGACAGTTTCATTTGGTTTAGCTTTAGATTTCGCGCGGCCACCCAGGAATCGACGCCTCAGTCATCTAACAAGAAGTTTGAAATATAATCCTACGGATTAAATTATTAACTAAGTAACTAATCTCCTACGAATTAGCTTCAATTACTTGGTGGGTGAGGAAGTAAATATTATTCTTTCGATCGTTCTATACATGAAGGAACGAACACCCGGGAGACTATTCTTTCCTACATCCGAGGTTCTATATAAATAGTTCCAACCCAAAAATAAGTATAGTCACCTTGACACTCATATTGTTTGATTTTTTTTAAATAATTAAACTTTAACGTGTTTT
Source organism: Hofmannophila pseudospretella (assembly GCA_947369225.1). Classification (NCBI taxonomy): domain Eukaryota; kingdom Metazoa; phylum Arthropoda; class Insecta; order Lepidoptera; family Oecophoridae; genus Hofmannophila; species Hofmannophila pseudospretella. The sequence continues at coordinate 16,035,202 of OX376311.1, forward strand.
ATTGAGACACATACATTTTCATTAATTTTAATATTAAATTTAATTGCATGAAAATTACTCTAATTGTATTTGATTTGTTTGATAAATTAATAATTAATTATTTTACGATTTAATCATTACTAAGAACCAAATAGTTACATTTTACATAGGTAGGTTATATTTGACAATGGGTTTGTAGATATTAGTTGTAACAATTATACCTCAATTTTACGTCAATATTTATAACTATATAGGATGTGATAATCCATTGGTTGCTTACTGCTTGTAGGGCTACGCAGTATCGATAAACTGTTTCCAAAAACTTTAATTAGCAAAAACATGTTTTCGAATTTTGATATGCACCAATCAGCTGATTGATTTGTTTATATTGATTTTGGAAAGCAAAAAAAAATATTATGAAAATGGCGCAAGTTTGGGTATCGATACTGAATGTCGCTCTGTAAGTGGTCAATATTTATTATTAGTATATTAGAAAAATAAATGTATGATACTACATAACTGAAAGAATAGAAGTTTCAACGTCTTCGTATCATGCATGTTCCACAGGGTTATATTGATTTTATAATTCAATTTTTTGATTGTAACTCACCTAAGTTATTTAATATACAAACTAAATTAATCCTATTGTCATTTTCATGGGCCTGGTATGATGCATTTAACCACGGAGGGTTTACAATGGTGATTAAATTGGTGATATTTATGTAGCTTCCATAATTATGATATGAAACTCGTCGACGCATTGTCTTTTTTTCTTTTCTTCATTGCAGGAATTTTTACAGCTTATCAAAGTTTATATAAGATTCCACATACATCAGTATAAAATGTACCTTTCTTTCACATATTATGTGATCTTTTCTCCAAACCATCCAAGGTTCTATCATTCTCATTATGGCAATTTCGACGGAAGGGTGTAATTTAACAAGGGTTTCATATTATTTTCTGTATCGATAGCAGAATTAACGTAATCCCGGGTTATTATAGGTGGTGATGTGGTATTCCAATGTCGTGACGAGGGACCCCAGAGGGCGCCAGTGCGGTGGGTGCGCGACGGTGGCCGACCGCTCAAACCAGGATCCACCGACAGGAACGGGCGTCTTGAAATGAACCATGTTTCTGTGAGCACATACATAATTTACTTTATTAATATTTAAAATTAATTCTTTTTTGTGGCGTTGTAGCTAGCACGCCGGACTCCCATGCGGGAAGTCCGGGTTCGAAACCATGCAATGTCGTGACACATATATCAATGAGTTATACTTTTTTTTTCGAGAAACTTACGTACTTTCACAGACGGGGGAAACTTCGTGATGAAACCTGCACATTAAAATAGCCAGTGTGTGAAATGAGGAAGGCAATAGCAAGCAACCCCATTAAATCTACTAAGAAAGTCCTTCTATGTGGTTATTTCCATAGAGTGATCATGTCTCTCAACAATGAGAAGTATAATCTATTTACAGTCAAATCAAACTATGTACTCTAAAATAATACTTACATCACCAATAGCTCTCAAAAGGTGAAGGAAAACATCCCGAGGAAATGTAGGGCAAAAAAAACCAGCCTGCAAGATGATCAAAGCTCTTTCTGAGGAATCCTGTAACCAAGCCGGTTAGCCAAAGACAACTAATAAAATTATAGCAATTATAGAAATTCCAGGAAATAATTGTTATTACAGGTATCTGATAGCGGTACTTACATCTGTCAAGCGGTCAGATTCCTAGGCTACCCGGGCTCCGAAGTAAGAGTAGAGCTCACAGTTGATGGCTCAGGTATGTATTTGTTATATAGATACGATACACTTTGAACATAAAATTTATGTTTCTCTTTGTAATCCTTCATTTGGACAACTAACATTCCTGTCCGGAATGCGCGGATCCAAGGAGATCCTCCAAATCTGTAAAATTCTTATAAAGTACGAGGGTCTACTCGCCCTTGATCATTTTAAGCACTATTTTCCGATTTAAGCAACCCATTAATGACGTGGGCCACACCAAATATTAGGCCAACCTTATTTTTTTTTGTATCCTCCGGATCCTCAATTTTCTATTCTTATATTTCAGCCGTTACCTATAGGCCTCCTTTCATCGCTTGCGATAAATACCAAGCTACGTGCGGCAACGGACAGTGTATACCAAAATCAGCTATTTGTGATGGCAGACAAGACTGTTCCGATGGTTCCGACGAGGACAACTGCCGTGAGTAGCAAACTGAAATTATTTATTATTATGACAAAATAATTGATGAAAAAAAAAATGTATTGGATAACTAATTTATCACGAATTCATAATCCCCGAGGGGGTAGACAGAGGAACCACCTTCATCACGAATTCGAAACTATTTTGCGGGTCTAAACTAGTTTGCAGATTCTGTAGGGAATAATTTTGAAAATGTCACAATTGCCGAGGGAAGGCAAACACTTACTGAAGAAAAATAAACCTAAACGTTTAAAAAACTACGTAGGTATTACGTTAAGTAAACTACACCATAGAAAACTACAGTCGCTCTTCGCATCATTCTCTTTACTGACAACCTTTAATTACAGACCAAAACGGAATGTGCGAACCGAACCAGTTCCAATGCAGGAACCATAAATGCGTTTTGAAGACTTGGCTCTGCGACTCCGAGGATGACTGTGGAGATGGGTCCGATGAGGACACCTGCGGCACTTCCGACCCGCGCCAGCTCTGTCTGCCGGTCGAGTTCAAGTGCTACAACGGTGACCAGTGCGTGCCCAAGAGCTTCCACTGTGACGGCCAGAGCGACTGCGTCGACGGTTCCGACGAGATTGGCTGTGGTGAGTAACAATAAGCGGGGAACTTTGGGAAACTGTTACGTTAACTTCTAGAGGGGTGAGGAAGGGCAGCGGGGCTGAATTTTGACACATCCTTGTTCAATGGACAGGATCCTTAAGGCCAGAGTGAACACACTAAATCCGCATGCTTCATCTCGTCGTTTACCATCGGGCGAGATTGACGTCAAACTTGGGTTTAATGGTAAACCAAATCAGCTACTTTCTAAAACGTAGAGTGTAATTAAATTTACTAGGTACGAGTACCTATGCAAAAAGTTAACCTTGTTTCTTGAGTAGCGCATAACTCGGATTACTGGATACTGGGTCTGCTGTATCCATCTAGGTTAAACCTTGTTTTCTTTATTTATAATCACAAGTTTTTAAAATCATTGAACAAGGTTCGTATAAGGTCACGTTTACTTTTCTATATCTGTGTACTATTTTCTTACAGCCCCTGTCCACGTAACGAAACCTCCGGCACCATCTAATTTGAGGCTGAACTCCGGTGAAACCCTCACCCTGGTTTGCGAGGCAGTCGGCGTGCCGACACCTCTCATATCGTGGAGGTTGAATTGGGGCCATGTTCCCCCTCAGTGTACGTCCACAAGCGAGAATGGAATCGGCACTCTCACATGTCGCAACATGCAGGTAAGATCACGTAATTCTTGCTAACTTTGTTTTGTCTCATGCATGACCAGGGTAGCTCAGTTTTTTTTATTCAATAAGGAGAGCAGACGAGCAAACGGGTCAACTGATTGTAAGTGGTCACCGTCGCCCATAGATATCTCACGTCACTGTATTATTATTAGAGAGTTTTTGATGCGCTGCTAACCTTGAGGACTAAGGTGGATTGCATGAGGCAATCCAGTGCCGGAAATTACGCTGGCTCTATTACCCTTCAAACCGAAACACGGACAAGAAAGCATTTCTGCTTTACGGCAGAAATACATAAGACGGTGTACCAGCCCAGGCGATCCTTCACATCAGGTTCTCAAAACAATGAATTGATATCATGAGGTGGTATGCTAAATAAATACAATGCTATCGCGTTGGCTTACCGCTGTCTCTGTTTAGCCATCGCATCATTTCATCGTGTTGATAACAGTACTACATACCCCAAGCCGTGGCCAAATTTACCTTCGAAGGGCTAGGCACATCAAGACACATCAAGCTATACTCTATGGAACCCTATCCCAATAAGATTTTGTTATGATTCCTTGACATTCGTATGGAATGTGCCAAAGAAGTTAAAGCGACAAAGAACTAAAGGGTATACTTGATGTATTATCCTGTATTTTATGTTTCGTCGATGGTTAAACCCAGATTAGCAAGGTAAAGTGGCAGTGGTCCGGTCACATCTGTCGCAGAACCGACAACCGCTGTGGTTGATGAGTTCTGGAGTGGAGACCGCGTTTGGGAAAACGTAGTGTTGGAGCGATGATCTGCGCAAGGTGTCTGGCATCGACTGGAGGAGAAGAGCCGAAGATCTGGCTCAATGGCGCGCCCTGGAATAGGCCTATGTCCAGCAGTTGACTAGAGTGGGCTGCCGATGAAGATGAACCCAGTCCCTCAAAATTAAAATTTGAATAGAATGAGTTTCATCTTTCTGTGTTTGTTTATGCTTGCAGCCTGAACACAGCGGAGCGTACTCTTGCGAGGCCATCAACAATAAAGGCACCACTTTTGCGACTCCAGATTCTATTGTCTACGTCAACCAAACCGATGTCTGCCCGAACGGATTCTTCAACAGGTATTTGAAATGCTCCTACTTCTATAATTCATATGAAGTCTTGTAATTGCTATTTAGATTACCATCCTTGCATAAGATGAGCTCTCAATATCTACTCTGTTCATCGGCGAGCATGTTAAACTGTCGGTCCCGGGCGAAGGTGAAGGAAAACATCGTGAGGAAATCTGCACACTGAAATGACCAGTGTGTAAAATGGGGTAGGCATAAAAGATCAAGGTTTGAAGTGCCGCTGGGATTGTTCCCGGTCCCCTATCATAACATAATATAAGATAACCAGACGACAAGCAAGAAAGATAGCGGTCTCCATAACGCAGGTTATAGTAATAAGTGCAGGCGGCGCCCTTCTGTTATATTCTTGATCGGAGTTGAACATCAATTCATTACTTTCAGCGAGGCTCGCTCAGAAAACGAATGCATACGCTGCTTCTGCTTTGGTGAATCGACCCAGTGCCGAAGCGCCGATCTGTTCACGTACAACATGCCGACGCCTCTAGGAGAAGGCGGTACTAGACTGGTCGGCATCAAGCTTGGATACAACGGAGAGGCCCAGCTGGACAGTCAGCCAATCACCGATCAGTATTATTATCAGGCCCTGAGGAATGGTGCTACGGTAAGAATTATCTTTCTACTCTATGTTCCTTTTAGCCGCGTCTCCTAAACATCTACCTACACAAAACATATATGTTTCTCACTGCAACATAGTTGTTTCTAACTCTCACTTGTAGAAAAAAAAATTAAATTATTAAATGAAATTATTTAAAAATCAAGAAAGACAAACAATTTTTTTAAAATAATTGATGAAAAAAAAAAAGAATTGGATAACGAATTTATCACGAATTGATAAGCATAAGCATAACTATCACGTCCATAATCCCCGAGGTGGTAGACAGAGGAATCACCTTCATCATAGGTAGTTCCAACTTTTCTCCGTAAGATTTGGTGGACAAACGTGATAGGTGGCGAGCCTACCGCCGGCTACTAGGTGTAGAATTGTATCCACTAAGATCCTTAGTTGCCTCGTACGACACCCACTGGAAGAGTTGGGGTGGTGTTATACTTTATGACGGGCACGACACAGCACGAATTACGAACAAATTCAAATTCACGATTACCTTACAGGTCACTAAACTAGCGAACTACGGTGGTGGATGGAACTTCGACACCACCGCCCATCCCTACCTGACTCTACCGGAAACTTATAACGGCAATCAGTTGACGTCATACGGAGGCCACATCAAGTACCGACTCTCACCGCATTCGCCGAGATACGACTCTAATGATAATCTGCCCACTGTCATCATCAAGGTAACACAATTCGGTATTTGTCTATTTATAATCAACTTACATTTACATCCTAAAGAAAGATCTATAATTAGTTTTTCGATATCTCAACTAACATCAGAGATATTAATGGTTAAAGTTAGTATTGGAGAGATGCTCTGTTCCTTTTTAGCAAAACAGTTCTTTATATGTAGTGTGTATACTCGTATCTCCTCGAATGGTGCTATTACACAGTGACGAAATCAGAGCTTCATGATCCGATGCTTATATCGTTTGCACCTTATGGGCTAGAATCACTGTTACACACATCATTGTTAATTTTGAATTTGAATAATGATTGTTCGTATTCGTCAGGGTAAATACCAAAGCCTGGTTCACCACAACCGCGGCGACACCTCGCGGGAAACGTACATCGAAGCCCGTTTGACTCCTGAAAACTGGCGGAAGGCTGGCTCGCGCGGACTCGAACAAGCCACCAGAGAAGATATTATGATGGCGTTAGTATTCATCCTTATAGTTATGTAGAAATCACTTACGAGCTTTTATCTTCTTTTGTTTGACGAATTTCTAACAACTATGGGTCAAACGTTGTCGCATCAATTTCAACCACTACTAATTTGTATTATGCCTCAGGTACAAAACATTTTAGGTACAATCATTCTGAATTTCTTTCATTTTTCCAAGGTGATAATAGTATACATAGTGCGGGAAGGGCCACATTGCCACAGCGAGTGTAATTCGCAACATGAGCAATACCTATACTTTTTTATCGCCATCGCCTTGATTGTTCAATCATAACAATTCCCGCACTCATTGCGGAAAGTGGCACTTCCAGCAAAGTTTTCAGTCAAGAAATAGGCCTTTTCTCTAGCAGATTTAACGAAAATTATTTTATTTCTTACAGCTGTATATAAACTGTAACAATTATGTAATGAAACATGACTTATTCCAGTTTGGACAACATAGAAATGATTCTGCTACGCGCCGACCTGAACAACGCGGGAGTGAACATCACTGACTTCGCGATGGAATCCGCTCAGCACATCAACGTCGGTCTGGGTTCCGCCAATTTAGTGGAAGAGTGTATCTGCCCACCAGGGTACGAGGGATTGTCCTGCCAGGTAAAGATACTATTGGAATTGCATTCCAGTTTCAAAATAGTATGTGGTTGCTACTTAGCAAAGTTTACTCGCAATAAAATCTTTCGAGGATCAAGTAACGACCGGTGGGTCATCGTGGTGGGACCACGGGTCGCGAACCGTTTTCTCTGTTTTTCCAAAATTTAATAGATACAACCCTTTCTAATTACTCTAAATTCATCATAATAGACCTTTACATCTACATAAGATGATTTAAGCGGCGGCATTACGTAAATGGCGCTCCAGAATCGGACTTTTTAGCCACGAACTCTAAATCCCCGACTCACCGTTGTGGAAATCCCCTTATTTTCCTTAGCTATCATCAGATCTTTAAAGTTAAAGCTGGGAGAATGGCGCCCTGGTCCTATATATTTGAACTCAAACTCTAACCTAACAACCCAATTACTACCATTCCAGAGATCCCATCTGACGTCAAAGATAGGTACTCCAAGATCTTGGAAACCACTAGTCGAATTTTTACTCGACAAAATTCAATTCAAATTAAATCAAAAAATCGCGTTCAAATCGGATCTTCGGGTCTTGGGATATGACGGTACAGGCAACCAGACATACGTATCAACCTAATATTATAAGTAACTATAACACTCCTCTTTTGGTCGGAGATTAAAAAACGGTTTTCCACAGACGTAAGGGCACTGACATTGGATTGACTGACAATGGAGTGGATACAGTCACAGCGCTTGCGCCAAATATAATATCTATCCACTTATATTTTTGTTTATGGGTTAGCTTAGGTTAGAAAAAGCGTCACATCGTTCAATAATCAGATAATTTAACAGACACGATCTCTCAGAATTTCTCTATTTTCTGGGGATAATTTAAATATAATACGAGTATTATATACTTTTCTTTTTATTGCCAGAAATGCGCATCAGGCTACGTTCGTGAAAGGTCCGGTCGTTGGCTCGGCCACTGCGTGCGGGAACAGAAGCCGTGCCCGCCGGGCACCTACGGCGACCCGGGCAGCGGATACGGCTGCAGGCCGTGCCCTTGTCCACTTACCAACCCGGAGAACCAATTCGCAAGGACTTGCTCGATCGCACCGGGCGGCGGCGTCGTCTGCGACTGTCCATCTGGGTAATTATGACTTTATCTTCACTCGGTAACTTACTAACTCACTGACAGAGAGTTCGTCGCAGCCAGAGTTCCTGATTTCTACGCGATCATGAGATATTTTGTTAGATTTTCTACGTTGACGTCGCAATCCTCTTTGGCCTTGTCACTAAATTATACGAACCGATTGAACATTTTTTAATCTTGAGGCTGTAATTTCCAACACTGCCACTTCTATCTTATTTACTTCCCTTTTTCACTCATCACATTGTAGCATTTTGCACTCCCATCCCGGTCCAGTTATGACTTATGATACTTCGTATCCAGATACGGCGGCCGCAACTGCGAGTACTGCGAACGCGGGTACATCGGCAACCCGATGATCCCGGGCGACTCGTGCCAGCTCGAACCGGTCAGCCGGTGCGATCCGGTGGGCACGCTCCGCACCCTGCTGCCGGACGAGTGCCAGTGCAAGGACCAGGTGCAGGGTCGCTACTGCGACCGCTGCAAGGACGACTCCTTCTACCTCTCGCAGGACTTCAGGTAAGAGCTTTATTGCACTGACGAACTGCGATTTCCAGAGGAGTGTACTGTCAACGTACGCGCTACGTATTCGCCGCGTGTGAGCAGCGAGCTCGACGCGTGTGCGCAACGAATTCGCCGTAACAACGCGACGCGGACACAGCGTTTTATCAATATTCTACAGTGGACAACAGATCAGGCCTTTAGTACAATTAACTGTCCAAAAAAAGTGTCCAAAAAAAAGTCCACCAGTGATCTCGGTGCGCACACGCTTCGAAGTTGTCGCGCCTGCATTGTGGGAGAAGAAGAGTGCATTGGCGCCGCTTCTATGGCTTTCAAGACGTAGTAGTAGTAAGGCGTCATAGGTCTGTAGCTTAATTTATTGTCAAATTATTTATTCATAGGCGTACGTGCTCATGATCCGTACGTACGATGAGGCGTACGTATTAGTGCAGAGAATATTCTGGCTCTTGTATGACATTTTTGGAAATTAAGCCCCTGTAATTTTGTATTAATTTGGAAACAATCTAAAGCAAACACTTTTGTTTTAACTTTTTATGAACATTTTTGTCAAGATCTACTTCAACTGGGGTTTAAGTCAGTCCCAATTGCTTCTTCCAAGCTTAGTTCTTGCAAGCTTTGCTCATAATATGTTGGTATTAACTATCCCTGTAATAAAACTACCTCAAAACTGTATCAAAGATTTGCTACAATAACTTCTCGTACCTATTTCAGACATGGTTGCGCCCTATGCTTCTGCTCGGGAGTGTCTCAGCAGTGCTCGAGCAGCAATCTACGGCGAAAGACCACTGCTGTTCGCTTCAACACGCCTCAGATCGTCGACCAAGTGCGTGTATACAGCAGCGCGCCCCTCGGAGCTGCCGGCGCCGTCAAGTACAACGCGCCGGTCGAAACCGACCTCAAGCCTACACTGCACAGAAGCGAGCTCTCGCTGACTAATTTCGATAGATCAAGACCTACGATTTACTACTGGAGCTTGCCTCCGAGGTACTCATTTTTTTGTTTAAAGAAATCACACAAGTAAACGGGGCACCCGATAGCAAAGTATCCTTGACATCTCACCTCACTATAAAGGCACTGAAGGATTTTTGATACAGTGCTTGCCTTGAGGTTGTGGATTGATTTATGTGCCGGTAATTGTGAATGAAATGAATGAATTAAAATTTATTTGCACACACATAAATAATACGATAATTACATTTCACTACTTAAAAGAGTTACTTTTTTGACTTAGAGTATGTTCACATGCATATGTGTCAAAATGGTCCCTGACTCAACATTATGCTGTGACGATATGGCTAGATGCTAGCCACCGCCGCAGCGCTGGTTTTCAGTCAGGGCCCGGTGACACGACGGCCGTGAATTACTTTCTTACCCATTTCTACTGCCGGACTGCTTCGTTTCAGAACCGTAAGGAATCTGCTGTATTGTTTGCCTTGGTTTGATGTAATAACGATTCACTTTATTTTTCATAGCTTCGCCGGCGACAAGGTGACGTCATATGGCGGTTATCTGCGGTACACGCTTCGTTACGTCAATGGAGCCCAAAACTCTAAAAACAACGCGGCTGACGTGCAACTTATTAGTGTAAGTTAAATCTTTTTTTTCTACAACTTGCACATGGTCTTCTGTTTTTTCTTCTTATAGGTACAGTATGACCAACATTGTAACATTGTTTTTATTAGTAATTTGGATTATGCTCATTTCGGATGTGATGTCCACAGGACAACCGGCTGACATTCCACTACTTTGGCGACTTTGTTCCGTCCAGCGATGGTACTCTGAACGCTAGCTTGCAGTTCTTGGAAAAGGGCTGGTATAGGTATGTAAACTATAATTCAAAAGTATAGGTATGTAAAAAAGAATTTTATACAAATTAGCACGTTAATTATTCTAAAATTGTTATTAGTGATGTTTTCTGGTTGAAAAAAATACCTAACTAAACTTTATCTTCCACAGATCGGACGGAAAAGAAATATCTCGCGAACATTTCCTCCTGGCTTTGGCCGATGTAAAGGCTATCTTGATAAAGGCCACTTACACCACGGACTCGGAACTGGCTTCACTGGATAGTGCCAGCATCGAGACCGCCGAGGCGAACGGCAACGGTCCACCAGCACTCCACGTTGAACAGTGCATCTGCCCTACCGGCTACGTGGGAACATCCTGCGAGGACTGCGCTGCTGGTTACACTAGGTCAGTGTTATAGTTCGTTATGGATAAAGGTCATTTACTCCATCAAATCGGAACTAGCTTCACTGACTGCTGAGTAGAACGGCAACGGCCCGCCAGCACTTCACGTCGAAAAGTGCACCTGCCCTACTGGCTACGTGGCAACATCCTGCGAGGACTGCGTCCCTGGTCACATCAGGTCAGTGTTGTAGTTCGTTATTAATAATAAATGCCACGAACTCAGAGCAAGCTTCACTGACTGCTGAGTAGAATGGCAACTGCTCCAGAACTCCACGTCGAACAGTGCATTTACCCTACTGACTACGTGGTGAAGGAAAACATCGTGAGGAAACCTGCACACACTAAGATAACCAGTGTCTCAAACCACCCCATAAAATCTGCCACGAGAGTCGTTCTATGTGATTAATTCCTTAGAATAATCACGATCCTCAGCAATGAGGAATACGACTTAGAAGAAGAAGATATACTAATATTTTATTTCCTTCACAGGAGTTCGAGCGGTTTGTACCTGGAACATTGTGAACGATGTGACTGTAACGGCCACTCGAACATGTGCCACCCTGAAACAGGAGTATGCTTTGTAAGTAAAAGTCAAAAACAAGAGAAAAGTGGTGTATTTTGTATCTTTTTTTTTCGCGCGGCCGTCCATCAAACCTGTTTATTGTAGGTCAGGATAATGCAACAACCAAAACTTAGACTGAGTTTAGAAATAAACATGTCATAACAAGTTTTGTTAGTTGCATTATTCTGAGCAACAATAAACAGGTTTGATTGATGACCGCGCGAAAAAAAGGCGCCACCTTCCATACAAAATCCGGCATTGTCTTGTATTTTCCAATAATTTGCGGTCATCATCATACAAGAAATTGTTATGTATATAATACAAAATATTCAATTCTATGCATATAGTAACAAAAATGACGTTGGATCCAAAATATCATCATCTAATAGGAGAATTTCAATGTTTTAGAATAAATAAATAAATCTTCAGGTATCTACCCTTGTTAAATCTTCATCTACCACCTTAGGTTTAAAAATCATGTTCTGTAATTTTCATGACATTTTCAGGATTGCAAGAGCAATACCGCTGGCGAGAACTGTGAACAATGCGCACAAGGTTACGAACGGAATGAATATCAGGATTGTGTGCCATCCTACGATGTACCCGATACCACGCCGTCCGTGACGAAGTGCAAGTGAGTGCGCCAGGCTCACCTATATTACGAATAAGAACAAATGTTATATAAGACTGCCAGTATCGTTGGACAAATTGCACACATTGGGACTGGACGTTTTGGGAAATTGACCTTTTGTGACCAAATGGACTTACGCGCGGGATATATTGACACAGTATCGACCATAAAAATCGGACTCTATTCTCGTAGCCCTCTCCTCTAGAATGAAGCCAATGGTTTGGGCAAAAGCACATATAATTTGGACAATTTACATAAATTTGACATTTAGGGTCATTCCTTTAAATGGTCGAATGAATGTATGGGATGAAGCCCACAGTGCATGCGTCGACTGGCAGACGCGGTTTCTATATAAAACTTCTCAAACGACCAATTTAAAAAAAATTACATAGTAGAAATTTTTAGAATGTTTTCAAAACAGTATTTTTTCGTGCATGCCACTTTATATTGACACCATACTATAAAAAATACAAATCCTAATGTGTGACTTCCTGTATGAATTCTATTAATTGTATATTTTTTTCAGCTGCGACCCTCGCGGAGAAGCATCTCCTTGTGACTACTATTGCAACTGCAAGCAGAACGTTGAAGGGGCCTACTGCGACCGATGCCGCCCCGGCACCTTCGGCCTCGACGGCAGCAACCCGGCCGGCTGCCTGCCTTGCTACTGCTCTGGTGTTACCACAGAATGCCATGAAGTAAGCGTTCCTTTCTTATTAGTCGGCGTTGAGTTTTGTACACGGGCTACTGCAATGGTCGACTGTACCATGCTGTCTATTTTAATTTCGGGGTATTGAGTTCGGCTAGCACGTGTTGTATTTCCCTATCTTTCAGCCGTTTTCAGCAACTGTCAATGGCATTGGCACACTATAACTCCTTTAGCATACTGCAGAGACTTTGAAACGAAATCGGACCGCACCTATAGAAATCTATTATTCTGTTTTCTATGGGTTCCGTCCGATTCTGTTCCAAAATCGTGATAGTGTGCTAATGGCGTTAGTAGTGATCTAACATCACATAATTTTGGCTATTTAATTACAAGATTCCTCATCAGCCTATTAATGTCCCCACTATTGGGGCGCAGGCCTCTCCTTGCACGATGGTGGAGAACGGCCATGATCCACCGAGAGCGGTCCCAGAGCTGATTGGTGGATTTCTCACACACCTTCGGAAACTTTTTATTTCCTCAGACATGCGGGTTTCCTCACGATGTTTTCCTTCACCGTTAGAGCAGTCGGGTAATGTACGTATGTGTGTGTCGGGTGTGTACGTGTAGTATACATGGCATGGTTTTGAACCCGGACGTCGAATCTGGAAGTCCGGCGTCCTAGCCACTAGGCCACCGACGCTTTGTTACAAGATTAGAGATGGTAAATGCTGAAATGTGCTAGCATGCGTCTTCGTGACCCCGGAGTCCATGCCAGCAAGAACTGAGTCTTCCAATTTCCACCACCTAACTACTTTCGCTATCATTACGTACGTTTTGCGTAAACTACTATTATCATCTGTACAGGCCAGCCACTACAGCCGCATCCCGATCGCGGCGCCGATCTTCGGTGACAACTACGGCGGCTACAGCATCACCGACCTCAACGCGCAGCAGGTCATCAACGACCAGTTCGTGCCGGTTCCAAACGAGAGCGAGCTAATGTACATATTCTCATTCCCGCCTAATGCGGAACTCTTCTGGTCGCTGCCTGTGTTCCCAGGTAATTATTTCAGGACCTAATTTCTTTTTAAGTATGAACATTTAACTGATATGTCCATAATATTTTAACGTTATGTTTTAAATGTAAAATCTTATGTGTATATCTAAATATTCATTGTATAAGTTTTAAAAGGTATGTAACCTAGTAAACGTTGTAGGTATTTTATGTTTTCGTATACCATGACTGTGTTACTGGTACTACTAATTATTATGTGTTTTATGTTACAATAAAAAACTTTAAAATCAAATCAATCAGTTAAGAACAGATATAGAATTAGTGAAGGCTCTCAAACACAGGTACGAAATTCCGGCCGAAATCTTGGTCGATAAACGGTTTATTTGGTCAACTTTTCCCAAAAATCCACTTTCTAATAAATCCAGTCCATATTCAATAACGTCCACATTCAGGCGGCGATGTATGTTACCGACCGGTTCCTCTCGGCTCTACCACACAACTGCAATATACTGTGAATGCCTGTGAAAAAGATTCAACAAAATAAACCGGAAATCTGCATTCGGTTATCATACAAAATATACATAACGCTCCTACTACTGCGTTGCGATAATACCGACCGGTATAATTTGCAGCTGTGTGGGAGAGCCATGAATTGAGAGCGTAACGATTGTGGGGAATGGACATTTTAAAGAAACCTGTGTACACGTTAAAATACCTATAATATAATGTATCATAACCTTATTGTCCTGGTATCTAACGAAGGCCTGAACCTCGATTGACAACATTATTGATAATAAATGTCACTTTATTAAAAGATGTATTATTGAGTATCACTTTACATTTCCACAGGAAACAGAGTTCTGTCGTACGGCGGAACGCTGTCCCTTACGCAGAGCTTCAGCAGCCGAAACCCTGAGGTGTCCACACCTGGCACCGATGTGGTGCTCGTCAGTGACTCCGCCTCGCTGTACTGGACCAACCCTAGGCCTCTCAGATCTGACGAGACGCTGGTACGTTAAAACATTGATGCAAAAGTGCATTTTTGTCGCAAGTACGTTTCTTGTGTTGACATCTGACACAGTGAATGTACATTGATTTGTGTGATAGTATGAAATCAATGCAGTATTAGATCTACCCCTAAACTGAGACGACGGTGTAGGTAGCAGCTGTAGGTGCGAAAAGGGTGATGAATGACGTAACAGTCATAGAAGCAGCTATGTAATTGTTTGTGCATTTCAATATAATGGACTGATCAGGTGGAAGGATTCCGTCCAGAAGTCCAGAAATGACGAATCGGACACAGTGCACAAACCCTTTAAGGCTTAGTTTTAAGAAGTAGGACTACAGTAAATTAAAGACTGACCAGATATATAAAAGACCCTCGCCATAATGCGGAATTAAATAGTATCATTGCAATGCCCCATGACAGGGTTTTATTTTCCTGGTCAGGGTATATTTAATATAAGCGGTGGTAGAGTAAAAAAACTGAAAATTTACTAAAGTACTTTTTATTTTAACTACCATAAGGTACTTAGTGCGTGAGCTTTTAGTTAAACATTCGGGTCTGGAAAATTTCGGTGTGCTTCGGTTATTGTTAACGATACGCGTATGTACTACGACTGTAGTAAGGAGAGACAGAGGCAGATTTTACCCGATACATACCCGAAAGTTTTTCTAAGAGCTCACGCCCTCTACAATAAAATTTTGACCCCGACTTTTTTCACGCAATGCCTCATTCGACAGAGTTACCAAGTGCCACTAAGCGAGTCTGGGTGGTACATTCTCAACACGGCGACGCCGGCGAGCCGCAGCAATTTCATGATGGTCCTGAAGAATCTCCGAAGGGTGCTGGTGCGAGCGACCTTTGTGTCCGACATCATATCCACTGCCATCGCCGACGTGTCCATGGACACCGCCACGGAGAGCTACGACTCAACGTCACAAGCAGCCAAAGGAGTCGAGGTCAGTTTTAATAGTTCTCTTTGTACATTATCCATGTATGCTATGGGTATAATAAAATTAAAATTATAAGCTGTGACGTGACCATATAACACAAAATGTCTTTTTTTCAAAAATGTCTCATGTTCGAAAAATGTAAGAATTTCAGATTATCCTATTCGCAGGTGTCCTCAAATTGTGATTTTCGCAAAATGTCCTTTTCACAAAACGTCCTTTTTAATAGAATGTCCTATCAGCATAATGTCCTATTCGCAAAATGTTCTTTTCGCAGAATATCCATTTCACAATATTACTGATACTATAACGTCAGTGTGTTCCATGAAGGAATGGGGTTTACTGCAAGAGTTCTCTCTTAGAGATAAGTCACGCCCTTTGTGCTTCACATATTTGTGTGTGTACAATAAAGAGTCAATAAGGAACGAACGCCCTACAATTTTTTCATTCATCCATGGTGTGTTCTATCTAACAACTAGAACAGGAATCGGATTCCGGCGTCCTAACCGCTACGCTACCGTCCTAGATGTTTTAAACATAGCTTCGCAACCGTTTGTACTTTACACTGATATCGATTCTGTCACGCTCACTCATAGACAAGATTATGTAAGAGTGAGCGGGACTTTTCATTTCGCGTCGATTAAATTGACCTAGTGACACCACGAAATCGGTACCACTAAAGCTTTATTCTTGCCTTGTCCAGGTTTGCATATGCCCAGAAGGCTACAGCGGGACTAGCTGTGAAAGCTGCCAGTCTGGGTACTACAGGGATCTGTACGATCACTGCACGCAGTGCAATTGCAACGGACACGACTGTCAGTTGGGCCCTTACAACGTTGTCGTTTGCAGCTGCCGCCCTCCCTACACCGGCTCCGACTGTTCCGCCGTCGGTAAGCTTTATTTATGTTTAGCTTCTGTTCTATATACCCGATCAGGAAAATAAAAACCCTGCCAAGAGGGCGCTATTGGTACATTGCTTTATGGAGTTCGCTATGAAAAAAATAGTTCCATTTAATTCCGCAATATGACGAGAGTTTTTATTTTTCTGGACAGGTTTTTTTTTGTCATTACTCTGTTTTTATATTCCTAAATGCTTTATGGAGAACCCTTATGAAAGGCGAGAACAACGATTTTACTATGTTTTCCTTGTGCAAACTAGGAACTACTACTAGTTGGACCTAATTTATAGATTGAAATGGTATCACTAAGTGAACAATTGTTCTGTACATTATGCAGCAAAATTTTCAACGGATGAGACGCTGAGATTTTTGTGAATTTCCTACAGACATTAGGCCCTATTCTGAAATATGGCAACTTAAATTTGACGCGTCTAAAACTGTTGCGGTCCTTTTCGTATCTCTAAAATATGATAAGGATAGTACGTACATTTAGACCTGTCAAATTTAAGTTGTAATCTATCAGAATAGGCCCAATTAAGTTGTTTAGTTATTGGTAGGTACTAGTCATCCTATAGATTATGCACAACCTGTAGATCACCAGCTGTAAGTATACTAAACAGATGTATTTGTAAAACACCCACTAGGCTTGGTCATGGAACTCCACCCCACAATCCACGACGACGGCGATCCAGACTCCCTATACCGAAAAGTCACACTGACGTGCAAGTACAAAGCGCCGGAACCTCTCACTATTAAATTCTATTTCGAGGGCCGGGAAGTGGACCCTCCGAAATATTATAATGAATCGACGCTGCTTAAAGACGGATGGCAAGGAGAACACGAGTGGCACACCGTTTGGGACACGAGGCGTCGAGGAGAGATATACGAGTGCCATACGGTCACTGAACGGGGGTTCACTCTCGGGGTATTGAGCACCAGTCTACCAGAGCCAGGTAGCATCCTCAAGAGCTAAGCATCTCCGTATGTCTTCGTCATGCTTCCCTGTGATGATATGAGCCCTTGCATTCTCCCGCTCTGGATATCGCAGGATCATCATCGATGTGGATTTAACAATAGCTAAATTTGTCACGACATTGTTAACACCTCGTTTTCATCATGTTTCTCGGTTTCGGTTCTGTTTACATACCTGTTTCAAGGCGTTAGTATACTGCAGCGACGCGAGACGGAAGCGAACAGAAACCATAGGAATTGTTTTCTAGATTTCTATGGTTTCAATCCGCTCCCGTTTCGCTTTCGCTGCAGTATGCTAAAGACGTTAGTACTTCATAATACATTTATTTAGATTCCGCTGATTGTCAGTCCTTATTTGTATCATTTCGCGATTTTCACTGTGTATAATATGTTTAGATCAACTATTAGTATACGCTCATCAGATGCAACATATTGTGTGTCATCATGTAATGGTTGGTTGTTGTCAGTCGATGTTGCTCGTATTGTTCAGAAATCGGTCGGGTGCTGTCGACCGGTAAACAAATCTTGCTTTGTTCCTTCTAAATATTTGAATCCTGGCTTACTTTTTAGTATTTGTAAATTACGTTTAAAATTAAATGCATAGCAAATAGGTGATCCCTTTCTAGGTATTTAAAATGACGTTGCCTGCAGGTGGTGATTCCATCACAAACGTCACAACGAGACCTCCGCCGCCTGAATCAACGGTATACGTAAGAATCACCAGCCCCACTATCAAGATCCAAGAAGTGGGAAGCAGCGTCAACTTTACGTGCCAGGCTCAAAGCCGACATACGCTCAGTCGTCTTCCCGTCACCTGGACTAAAGTTGGCGGCTACTTGCCTCAGGGCAGGAGTCAAGTCGACCAGAGAAACGGCCTGCTCCTTATCACCAACCTTCAGCCGAGTGACAGTGGCACGTACATTTGCGAGACCACGGACGGAGTATCCACAGGACAAGCGATTGCAACTTTGAAAGTTCCGGGTAAGAAAATATTTTGTTTACAAATTTAATTTTTAGAGACCATTATCAATACAAAAGTGGTTGACTTTATTACGATTTCTCAACGCTGCCTTTGTGGAATAGCTGTCCCGGATTGGGTGTTTTATGCGAAGGGTAAGTTGTAGTAAACTGGATTATGCAGTTGCAATCTTTTCATTATTCGCCAATCAGAAACTAAGCGTATTATGATATTTCCAGGCTCCCAAATGACGCTTCCCACCGTGACGATAGAGCCTGTCAAAAATGAGTACTACGAAGGCGATAGGATCGAACTGTTGTGTGTCACATCTGGCAACCCGACTCCGAGAATCACTTGGCAGATGACGACCAACCGGCCCCTGCCGCTGTTGTCGAGGAATTACGAATCCACATTCGTCATCCCAAGTGCGCTAGAGGAAGACTCCGGAGAATATAGGTATGTATATGTCTGCTCTTGGTGTTGGCCTGATTGAAATGAAAACTACAGGTTAATACAGAAAATAACTATTAATGCATGATACAATGATATATTGTTTGGAAAAAATGCTCCAGATTTTAGAAATCAGATACGGCATTGTCCATTTAAACACCTTGAAGTTATTAAAATAATGTGGTCGAAAGGAACCACCACTGGATTTCCGCAAAGTAACACCTGATTCCACCAACGAAACCTATAAATACGAGTACTTTGTCTAAAAACTGTAACTTTATAGCTGTCATCGAACATACTCAAATAACAATGTTGTACCTTTTTACTTTAATGTGTGAATGAATAAATACTCTTTTATTTATTATTTATATTCGTATACTCCAATATTTCATATAACATTTTAAACCTCAGGCATGTCTATGCTTCATTGCAATTTGCAGGCTAATTCCCTTCATTGCCGAGTCAATTTATACCCTGACCGTGAATATAAAAACCCTCGCCATATTACGGAATTAAATGGTACTATTTTATTCATAGCGAACCATTATTGAGTTTATAACACTGTCAATGGCGCTATATCAAATTTGATATTCCTGGTCAGGGTACAATTTAATTTTATTGGAAAACCAACAGCACTTAAGACAATATGTAAACCAAACTAACAATAAAAGGCCAATTACAGGTCTTCACTAATAGTAAAAACCATTCATTTCTTCCACACTAGAGACTATTATTTCTTTTATTAGAATACAACCCAAACCTCAGAGTACTACATACTGACATAAATAGGCATGTTTACACTTGGCCAAGCGCGTTAGTCAAGTGGCAAATGCCAGTGGCATGGCGTAATGCACTTGACTAGACCAAATGATCAAATGTAAACCAGCCATAATAGACATAATATAAGTAAACTTGACTGGAGATATAACTACCTATATCCAGATGCATCGCGTCGAACACGGTTGGATCGACTGATCAAACGATCATCGTGACCGTTCGGGCGCGACCGTCGTGGCCGCGCGACCGCTTGACCGTCACGCCGACTGCTTCCACCGTCAACGAGGGGCAGAGCACGCGGCTCGTCTGTACCGGCACCACCAACATGGAGGCTGGCACCATCGACTGGATTAGGTAAACTGATTAATATTAGACATCTCCTTGTCGTACCGGAAGGGGGGTCTCACAGGGGTCACGATTCGACTCCCAAATTAAATGTTTATTAAAACCTTTGCACGCGCCAATTTAAAACAACAATAAATTTATGCACAACCGCCTGTGCGTATCGCATTCAAAGGTTTAATTTATTGTATAAGGAGAACAGACGAGCAAATGGACTACCAGATGGTAACTGGTCACCATCGCCCATTACCATCTCCACTCACTATAACGTTGAGGGTTTTCGATGGGCTGCTAATCTTGAGGACTTAGTTCTAGTGTCTCTTATATAAATACGTAATGTAAATACGCTCGCTGTAGGCCCCTTAATGTTTCTTGTAACTTACGCTAATTGTTGATTGGTAGTTGTAGTGGTAGTTGTAAGAAATTATGCAGAGTGTACGCTCTTTTGGCGCATTATCTAGATTTTAAGTTTAGTGTTAAGTATTTTCTTGTGATTTTTATAATGTGCCAAATAAATAAATAAAAATCTGTTTCTATTGCTAAATATATTAATTTAATTCAGACAAGACGGCACCGAGCTGCAATCCAACGTGCGCTCCATCAACGGCGTTCTTTACATCACTGACGCGCTCCCGGAGAACCAAGGCGTGTACATTTGCCAGACAGCAACCTCCCAAGCAGCGCCCGTGCCCGTGTTGGTCACCATCGTGCCGCTACGCCCGCTGCCGCCATCGGAGTTGTCCAACATCACCGTCAACGTTGACCGCCTCAGGGTACCCACCGGCGGCAGTGGCTCCGTCGATTGTAATCCCACTGGCTACCCGCTGCCGTTAATTAGGTGGAGGAAGGTGAGGATTTTTTAAAAGTTGTTTATGACCTAGGACTATTTGGAGGGACAGAACAGTGACGTCATATTTTATGACGTCACTGTTATGTAGCGCCATGCAAATGGGTCCTGGCTACATATAAAGGATTGTTTTTCAAAAAAGGACAGAGCATCTCCCCACTACTAACTTTAACAATTTGATATCTTTGATGTTAGTTGAAATATCGAAAAACTAATTTTAGATCCTTCTTCAGGGTGTCCATGTAAGTTGATTGATGAAATTAAAAAAAATTAGTCACATACCCTATTGTATATGTTTTTATTTCCCTTTAGCATGGCGCTAGCTTCGGAGCCGGGGTCAGTCAGCGCGACAACATGCTCCTAATTAGCAACGCTCAGGAGGACGACCAAGGATACTACCTCTGCGAGGGAACTGTCAACGGCAATCCGATCGCAAGCATATACGTCTTCCTAGAGATTGAGAGTACGTTCAAAATTGTAGTCCGTGAGGTTTTAGGCTGGGACTACATGCACCGGTTCCAGCGCTACTTGAAGTCAGCGCCTCGTGATTGGCTCCAGCGAACCGAACCGGCGCTTAAACCGGCGCATGTAGTCCAGGCCTTATGGTTCCCGTAGACGATCAATTGCGATTAACAATTGAAGAGAAAGGCTCAATACAACAAAGCGAGACGGTTGTAAGCACCTCCCGCTGTCTTGTATTGCACCATCTGTCTTCAATTATCAATTGCAAGTGACCGTTTAATATTTCCCTTAGAAGGGGATTTAGGTGTCGGGTAACTGCCTCTGTCTCACTACAGTCTTTGTATATTCGCGTATCGCTATCAATAACCGAAGTCTCAAGACCCGAAGCGCTTTCTAAAAACACACGCACTGTGCTGTAATTGAATTTTAATTGAATTGGATTCTGGGGACGTCCTTGCATAGAGGTAGCATGTAGCAGCGAAATTCAGGGTTAGAAAACTATGTGATTATTACCGTTCTCAAGATGAAGGAAAGAAATGCCTTTGTTGTCTGAAAATAAAGAATTTTATTATTATTATTACTAATGCAATATACGACTTGATACCTATAGCATAGCGTTATCTTTGTTTCTACTTTTCCGTGACTAAAATCAACTTTGTACATTATTATTATAGCAACATTATTAGGTACAGTGCGTGAGTTTTTAGTTAAACATTCAGGTATCGGGTTAAATCGACCTCTGTCTGTGTTTTACTACAGTCGTAGAACATTCGCGTATAATTTTTTAAATTGACAATAACCGAAGCACATCGAAGTTTTCAAGAATGTTTAACTAAAATCTCACGCACTTGTGCATATAGCATATAGCAATGTGTGGAACATTGTTTTTCTAATGACTAATTTTTTTTTGCAGAACGCGAACCACCTCGCGTTGAGATCTGGCCTCAAGGCGAGCAGGCGGTCGCTCTTGGAAGCCAATTCGAGCTCCATTGCCGCGTGTTAGAAGGAGTACCCGTGCCGGACGTGACGTGGGACAGAAATGGAGGCAGACCATTGTCAACATTCGCGCAGATTCAACCTCATAATATTCTGAGGTTAGTATGTATTCTTAGGTTAGGTTGTATGATACTCAAATTGTAAGAGGCACTGATCAGGCTCTGTGGTAGGACTTGGAAGATGACTATACCAAACAACACCAAAAATATACATATAAGTAGCAAGGGATGTCTAAATAGAAGAATCTTTAAAATACGAGTAATTCGTACATCTACAAAAAATTCGCTGCCACTGAAATGCTGGTCAACTAGACTGTCTTTATTTCGTATAGTTTTGGCCGATTGGCTTGTTCTATAGGTCTGTTTGAAGAGACTTTATCGAATTTATAAATACACATCTCTATACGATAATATAACGAATAATGGCGCTCTATTATCTCTGCCTACCCAGCAATATGTAGGAATGGTGATAATAAAGTTTGTGGGTGATATACTTAGATTTTGAAAACCAAGCGACAGTCGCTTTACTACACTACAGCGATTTTGAAACGGATTCGGACCAAACCCATGCAAATCTATTTTTCGGTGTTCTAGCTAGAGTATAAGGAGGAGTGTTTTTATAATAGTCATCAGCTCTCGTCAAACGGCCTATATACAAGTCGGATGTGTTTCAGATTCGAGAGGGTAGACGTGAACGACGAAGGCGAGTACACGTGCTCCGCGACGAACATGGCGGGCACGCACAGCGCGAGTGCCGTCATCAAAGTGCGCTCGCCGCCCGAGATCACTATCACCCCCACCAGCTACGTGCAGGCCGTGCAAGGGGACCCGGTCACCGTCGAGTGTCGCGCCAACGGATACCCGGAGCCCTCGGTCTCCATCCGATGTGAGTAATAAATACTAAGCGCATACGATCGGTCGCGCTGTCAGCGTAGCACGCATATGCCTTTATAGGCGCTATTCGTCAGCGCGTAGCTGTGTGCGCGTAGCTATACGTCAGCATGTAGCCGTACACGCGTAGCTGTTCATCAGCACGTAGCCGTACGCGCGTAGATACTCGTCAGCGCGTAGCTGTACTTGCGTAGCTATTCGTTAGCTCAGCAGCTTAGCAATAACCACGAAAGCTTACGAATATATATATTAAAAAAAATATTTTTTTAGCTGCCGGCGACATGCGCGAGATCGTGCCGCCGGCGCCCGGCATGGCCGTGCTCCGCATCGGGGCGGTTAACGACCGCGACGAGGGCGAGTACGTGTGCACTGCCAGCTCGCCCGCCGGCACCATCCAGGAGCAGTTCGTCATCCGCGTCACCAGAGGCGACGGCGGCGGTGGCTTCAACGACAACGGTCAGTACACTGTGCTCTTTAGTGTCAGGCGCGTAGCGTGGATACCTTCTCGTGTCTTCTCGTCTCTTCGTGGATTTTAGGCGGTGAGCGTCCGCGACTTACCTCGACCGACCAGGCTAAGAGCTCATCAAATCATAGGATATCATATAAATTTTGACGTTAATAGGGTATTTGACTAATATTTTTTTATTGCATTAATCAACATACATGGACATCCTGAAGATGGATCTGAAATCCGTTTATCGATATCTCAACTAACATCAGCTATGTTAATGGTTAAAATTAGTAATGGGAGGATGCTCTGTCCCTTTCAAGCAAAACAGTCTTTAAGTAGCCAAGGACCTGCTTGTATGGCGCTACATAACAGTGACATCACAATTATATATTGCCGTCTCTTTCCGTCTATTGCCGTCTGATTTTTGATTGCCTGTAGCTATTTTATTATTGGATTTTAATTCTATTTTCACATTTGACCATCAAATTTATGTCTATTTTTTTATTTTTATGAAATGTATTTAATATTTGATACTTGTCAAATACCCTATTGCTCTACTTTTTACTTTCTACTTTTTTGCCTATGCGAACAAGTCAATCATTGATAAATTGTACTTTCAGATGGCAGCGGAGAAAACGAAATTAATCCGCTACCTCCCTACCCTGATGGACCGAACAATCAGATCGCATTTGAAGGCAGGGACAGATCAATCGAGTAAGCATTATACTTTTAAGCTTTTGTGGTTATTGGCAATACCAGTACTATACGAATTACAAACCGTGGTAAGAATCCCGTGTATTATAATCATAATAATTTATTGCGTGAATTACGGTTTTAGACATTTATTTCACTAAAAAAGGATATAATCCACTTTGCTTAGGGAAATACAGGATAAACTTATTGTAATTAACAGTGTGTGCGGTAGACATAAGGCTTATAAATTAAATTACTAGTGTATAATAATATGATCTAATTGAAGAATTTAAGTCTATTGTTGTACTATAAACTGTAAATAAATAAATATACATACATGAGTCGCAGCCGATGCGACAATACAACATTACGAAAATCGCAGGACTTACGTACATTTACCGACTGCTCTGACGGTGAAGGAAATAATCGTGAGGAAACCTGCATACTAACACAACCAGTGTGTGAAATGGGGAAGGCAATGGCGAACCACCCCATTAAATCTGCCACGAGAGTCGTTCTATGTGATTAATTCCTTAGAATGATCATCACCCTCAGCAATGAGGAATACGACTTAGAATACAGAACTAAAGTTATTTTACTTTTACAGGTGTAGGGCGTCTTCGGGCGCTGATGTAGTGTGGCGCAGAGTCGACAAACCGTTGCAACACAATGCCGTCCAAAGCGGATCGTCTCTGATCATTTACAATGTAAGTTAAAACAATAAGGAGTATAGTTACTTATTTTACGTTATAGTGTCACCAAAGCTGTGGCGATTATGACAGATTATGTGAGGAAACAATATTAGACATAGACATATTTTATTGATAATATTGTGGCGACCCACGACACGCGCCACTACGATGAGTACCAACTCATATCGGTGTAGAACGCGCTATCGAAATTTTCCTGGGACTTCGCATATATACGAGTTCCAAACATCCATAGTTGGACCAGGACTTCTGGTCACCAGACACAACACCCCGTCTGGTGGAAGATCTTCCCTTTTCCCTTTCATACTAACTGACCTTACGTCATCCATGTTCCTCACATAGCGCGTTCCTACAATATTCATTACACGTCAAAGTACACTCAGGTACTATATACTAATGTAATATGCAGCATATACCAAGGTATCTTAGTTATATTGTCGTTGTCTCTGGTGAGTCTTGGAAGTGGCTCAACAACCCGATCCTGGACGTAACAACATAATTAAGATTAGCAGAAGTCATCCTCGCAACGAGGGACTGCCACGACGACGACGATACTAAGGTATACATGCAGACAAAAAACAAATACACTAACTCCCGGAGGAACTTACCTAGGTATTTTTAGCGATATTGGACGCAGAAAAAGTTATTGCGATCACGCGATTGTTTCGTTTGCCGTGCGGAGTTAGTCTACTGCGCGCAGCGAAATATTATAACTCTAGAAATGTAATAGACGCACGCGAGTGACGCCACAAACTGTGTACTCAGGTGGGCGGGGCTTAAAACGGAGTGCGAGCGGAGAGTCAATCGCGCCTTGCGTTTGACTTCGAATTTTGAAATCGAACTGTTCATCATAAGATCCTATGTAAGAGTTACGTAGACTGATTTTCGCCGTAAGATCTATGGCATATAAGTAATTTTAGCTTCCAGAGAAGAGGAAACAGGAGTGGCTAGCGGCGCCCCTGTTTACTCTCCACGGCGCCTACTTTGGGAACCCCTGTCATGGGTAGTTCTCACTTTTCGCCGAAAGCTATACACATATTTATTCTCCGTTTTCGTTCGCAGGCTTCAAAGAGCGACTCTGGTGTGTACGAATGCTCAGTGATCGACTCCTACACCAACGAAGTGATTCAATCGGACAGCATCACGCTGCAGATAGTGGCCGCGCCGCGAATCACGCTACAACCCAAGACGCAGACCGTGCTCCCCGGACAGTCGCCCACTGTACAATGCGTCGTTGACGGCGACGACATCATAGACGTAACTTGGAGACCAGTCGATAGACCGCAGTCCAGGTGAAACTCCTGTTTACTTTACTTTCGCTTATTCCCCAATAATAGGAGATAATCCTGCAATATTTTACCACTAGAGACGCCACTCGCACAATGTTACGTAGCCAATCAACATGTAGATATGTTCCTTAGTACGAGTAGTAGCCACGCTATCTTATAAGATTTTTTAGGTCTGCTATTTTGAAATGGCCATATGATGTCATGACATCACCACAATTTTACTATAGTTTTGAGAAATTAAATTAAACTAACCCAAATAACGAGAAATTTATGATATCTTCAAAAATGACGTTTCGTTTTGCTTTTCTGTGTACGGAGTGTGCTAGTGGCTCCATCTACGCAACGCTTTGCGTTGTATGCCCTATTCCCTAGTATTTTATTAAATGCACCTATTTTGAGGGAACCATGTGCTATATTTAAGTATAAGTGTACCAATTTTCACGAAAAAATAACCTAGCTCATATGTAAATTATCTATACAAAAAATCTATACATTAAAGCTTTTGGATTTTGGCGGAAATGTGTACAGTAACTTCAGGAATTCAACTAGGGTTATTAATGCTATCTTAAAAATCCTTTCGGGGTGCTTTCGGGTAAGTTTTAAGAAAGATTATTTTAAAACACCTTATAGTTTTCGGGATAACTCCGCCTGTATCAAACAACCCACCTTTTCGATTACTATTTCAATTCAATTTACCTACTGGCGTAAGGCCTCTCGATATATTATGGTTCACCCTTCTTAACACAGCCATATTATGACTTTTTAGACGCCAACAACACAGATAAGTAAAAATTCTGGATGTAATCTACAACTCCAAACCTCACATGTCCTATTTTAAATTCTTTACTAAAAGAAACAGATGTTAAATTATTGTACCTACATTTTCTGGAAGAGGCTATTTTATTTTAGTTTATTAGGGATCACAAACAGTTACACACTAAAGATTACATAAGCATAGTAACTAACACAAGTATAAAGTAAATGCATAACCCACTACGTAATCCACAGTTTACAGGCTAGTCCCACAACACAGGGTATCTTAGTGTGGGGGAACTTTGGCTCATACATTTACTGATTGTTCTTTGCCCTTTTTTACATTGAATCTTTTTACTATGTAACATCGATTGAAATTTAAAAATGTTTATAATTAATTTTACTGTTCTTACAGACGTGTCGAAGTCCGCGGTCCTACTCTGATATTCCATCAGATCGAAGTCGAGGACGCAGGACAGTACGAGTGTTTCGCCAGAAACGCGTATGCCAACGCATCGGCCGCTGCAGAAGTCATCGTCAGTGGTATGTATAGCCTACCTACACATAACGCCTCGCCATGTCGAATGCCCCAGACACAGGCAGTTCAAAAGCACAACGTATTAAAGGAACCGCTTCATGACGCATTGTACAGATTGCACATGTTATCAAGGCACTCGAAACATTGATTTGCCTTTCACATTGTTATGCTGGTAGAATTCCAAAATGGGTTTAAAGGTCGACCATTTTGAATGCCAGTCCACGAAACATTAGACCTCTGATGACCATAACGTTTCTCACCACACTAAAGGAGAAAGTCCATCTAAGGGATCCGCGCAATATAAAGAAGCAAGAGGCGCCTACGCCCTTCTCGCTTTTTTATATTGTGCCATCCTCCAATTGTCAATAATATATACTCCTAAGTACTTACTTGAAAAATAGAGTCATATTTTTTTATTTACCTCAAAAATTATCAAAGCTACACTTTCCCGAAATGTTTAAGAAAGTAAGTAGTATTTCACAAGATTTTGGACTATACCTAGTTCCTTTTGCCATTTCGGATAGATTTTTTTACGTTGACACAAATTGTTGGTGGCGATACTCACACAAGCTCACACTGGAATGGGCATTCTCCTTTGTTCTCAAGGACTTCTTTTTCATGGAATGCGACCTCATTATAATTGATAATAAAGCAATGAGGGATCTGTCCCACTTGGATTTGTGCGATCTGCGTTTTGCGATGCAGGCAAACACATTGCCTTCATTCGCATTGACTTTGTATGAGGGAGTGACTGACCTGACCGCAGAACCCAGATCGCTCTCTGTGTGACCAACCCTTTATTCTTAAATATAATGTTTATTGCACACTTTATGCTTGCCTAAGTAAGTTGATTGCATGATAATAACAATTCATAGAAGAGAATAATCACAACCCGGCGGAGTCGCACGATAACGAGCAGTTCGCGCACGTGGGCGCGGCCGTGCACCTCAGCTGCAACGTGACGCGGCCCAACCTCAGGATCCGGTGGACCAAGGACGGCCGGAACGTTCCCCGCTCTGTGACACACAAGAGCGACGGCTCCCTATTCATCAGACAAGCTCTCAAGTCCGATAGTGGCTACTACGTCTGCCTTATCCAAGACGAATACGGAAGACAAACTAGCAATTACATCAACCTACACATCGAGGGTCAGTGACAGTCGCAAAATGCCCTTTAATTCGCTGTAGTTCGAGCTTCATATTTCCATGAAATGGATGACTTGCTATTGAACTTCTAATTTTTCTTCTATCTAGATACCTATCTTCTATACTTCTAACTTTCGACTCTTTCTGCTATTTAGTTTAATCCTAGCAATTAATTTAGTTAATGTGATAATTATTAATGTTACCGACTTTTTATTCGCTCGTTAAGGTGTTGAATGCTTGGAAAACCAGTTTCGTTGCTATGACAATACTAGTTGCATAGAGGAGGAGCTCCTTTGCGACTACTTCAGCGATTGTCCGGATAATAGCGACGAAGAGGACTGCCTCATGAGGGACAAGCGTCTTTCGCAGACCATCTCCGACTATTACACCACTGTTGATGGTAAATTTAGTGGGGATTTCTTAGGGTGTGTTACGGTGTATGGGCAATCGTTTTAAGGTTTTTGTCCCGTCAAAACAAGTGCAATATGTAATGTGGTATATCTAAATTTTTGCTGTAATTGTGACGTCTTAATTTGGAAGTTTCTATTGTAGGTATATTATATATATTGGGAATGTAATTATATTGGGGGGAGGTATATTATATTGGGAATAGCGAAGTACCGCTGTGTGTAACTTTCGAAATCTAAATTCCTAGCGAGGAAAAATGTACAAAATTCCTTTCAAATTTTAATGTGTTCTAATAATGAATGAATATACAAATAATATATATGTTTGTACGATCTATACAATAATGGAACGATATTACCTCTTATTTTTATTATTTATAGAAAGAGTTATTATATGTTGTATTGTATATTATTGTAATACGAGTACCTATAGTCCGTCCAGCGACTAGAGATTTATTCATTTATCTGATTATTAGACTGAATTTATAAAATTTGTTTACAATACTATTTATTATATCCAGAAATCTCCAGTCACCGGTCAGACTAACTGTAGCTTTAGTGTGAATGTTTTTTTATCTTTGTGTTTATGTAAAAGTCACTTATATATTTTTTCCTATTCTTTGGTTCTTGCTTTTGCATGCGTTCTATCAATAATTATGGTCTGGGAATGCCTTTTTTCATAAATTACTTCATAATATTTGGTATGCTTAAAAGGTGTGTTTTATTTAAGGATTTTAACGTGTACCTATTGGTAAGATTGGTATAAGATTGGCTAGACTTGCATATAATGATAACCATATTTTGTATAATTATATATTCTATACCTACTAGTCAAGTCATATGTATATGAGAGAACTATATTATGCAAAATCAACCTTTCAAAAGTTTTTTACTGATGATTAGTTCGTTTTTTGACACAGATTTCAATAATTATACTTTTTTAACCTAATATGAAATATTACGGAAATTTGTGGCATATATATGGCGTATTGTACGACTTTGGTGTAGATCTTGGGGTGGTCGCCAACTTTTAAAACTAAAACTACAACGAAGTCACACTTACTCCTACAGCAATTTTAAGAGTGAGAGTGCGATGATTTATATCGCGTGATGCTCCGTATCGGTACCTTTGTTTCATTATAATATTACCATTGGTCCAATGGAGTTCAGTGGAGTTGAGTATACATTATTCTTTAAACGATTGCTTGACATTATTGAGGTGTTGTAGGGCCTCACGAAGAACCTGTGGCTCTGGTTTCCATCGAGCAGCCTCGGCGACCGTTCAGGGTCGGCGAGAACGTGGAGGTGCTCTGCAGAATCAGATCTAGAGGCACACAGGTCAACTGGGAGCGGTATGGTAACAACCAGCAACGGCAGTATGTTGAAACTAGGGTGAGTGTCTTTATGTAGTCTTGGAAAAATAGCGGACGCAGGCTCGTAGACAGGGTGGTTTTGGGAGTTGAAACCCTCCCGAAATTTTTTCGACATACACGACATATACGAAAACAGGGAAACTGATTTTAATTTTGAATTGTTACAATAATATTTTATTTACGTCATCTGTCTTTGCTTAAAACTAAACGCGATCGAAAATTATCATTCAATTCAACTTTCATTTGAAACATGTGTTTTTATTTCTATCTGAAAACTCATCAACTCCTTGGAACCCCCCCTGACCGCTAATCCTGGCTACGGGCCTGTACGGACGTGTCACGATTCGTGTATATTGAAAAATAGCACTGCGTTTACTTTATATTTTGTCTATAAAATGTATTTATTGTAACAAATTAGACGTTTCGAGACGCTCTGACAAGTTTCTAATTGGATCCCAGTGTGATGGTTTAAAAGGGCGCGGGGTTAGGCTCGCCCTTGACCATTAGTACTATTTTCCTATTTATTTATATATATATATTTTCAGTAGGTAACCGAAGTCCTATTTTTTTTCTAATCCGCACATAATAATTTGTATGTATGCTATATCGATATATGTAGGTCGATATTTTGTAGATAGGACCCTGGGCTATGCCACTTCGGTTCCTATCCTTCTATGTATACACAATTAATGTGATAGATGTTCTATGTAACGACCATGTAATACTCCCAGACATACGGAGACGGATCAATGCTATACATTCGTGGAGTGGAGCAGTCTGACGAGGGAGTGTACAGATGCACTGGGCGTGACCCCTACGGCCGGACCACATACGAGGACTTCAATCTTCAAGTACAACCGGGTAATTATCTTTGCTTAGACCTGCCGTTTATGAGAAAACACGTTATGATATTTTAATACGAATGGTACGTACCAAAAAAGGAAGAAAAAAGAAAAGGAAAGGTTCGAATTTAGAGGTCAGCAGACAAGATCCTCAAGTCGCGTCCCTGGGGGGTTTCCCGGATTCCTGACATAATTATAAGATACTAGAAAATACATTACTTACCTAAACTTTAGATTTATAGTACATAATATCGTTATACATAGGTATAACGATATTATGTACTATAAATCTAAATGTACTAATAATAGTATTAGTGTCATTTTTTTGTGCCATTGCTTAATCTCGAAAATCGTTTTATATCAGTATTCAAATGCCAGGACATCAGACTGCGACGCATCCGTTGTGGTGGAACCATTCCTAGCACAGTCATTTTAGACATTACTGACCAATTAATATTTTACTGACATTATTGTACTGGCTACTCGATTTCTGATGTCCTGGACCTGGGCGAAAGGGAGGAGGTGTATGCCCCGCAGTTGGCGAATACAAGCTGCAAATGATGATGATGATGATTAATTACATCACCATTGACCGCTTAATTAAGGCGACGACGCGCTAGATAGCTGCGCGATACGGGGAGTAATGAAAAGCGGGGCGCCCCTTCCACCCTTCCCCTTCCACACCGTAGAGCCTAAAGCCTCTAAAAGCGGTAGGCCTGAAGTAGTATCAGCATAAATAGTAAACTTATATATGTTTTGCAGTATCAATCAGCCCCGCTTACCCGATCAACGACCAAGTTACCGTGTACCCGGCTAACCTGGGAGCCGTTGTGGATCTCCCGTGCCATCACAACCTAGAGCAACCTGTCCAAATCGAGTGGAGTCGGGAGTACACACCGCTGCCAGAAAATGTTAGAACCAATGAGGTAAGGAATCGACTCCATTGACTCCGTGTGTTATCTACACCTACGTTGATTCAGACTGCGACTATGTCTGCTTTTATGATTTTGCACGGTAACGGCACGTTTTACCGTCACTATTTAACAAGGAAGCGAAATGTATGGAACCGTATGAAGACGCTTTTAAATTTCCGTCGACGGTATAACGCTAGACTTCCTGTCAAATCGTCACGGGAAAGTAGAGAGTGTAGTGGTAGTTTTACCTACAAGTATATTAAAGATGTGTGAGTGAGCGCCTCGCGGTCGCGCCTTCCGCCCCGATTTCTACCTACCGGTAGGTAAATTAGAAAAGCGTTAAACGTGAACTTGGACGATAAAATCGTGGACGTCCACGATAATATCGTGGATGGTAACGGCACGTTAATCGTAAAAGCGCCCATTGAGTGCCACCGCTGAGCCAGGCATGTCCACAATGCGGCCGAGTCGGATGTCGACGTACCTACATTACTGGTTATCG
This sequence comes from Hofmannophila pseudospretella, assembly GCA_947369225.1. Classification (NCBI taxonomy): domain Eukaryota; kingdom Metazoa; phylum Arthropoda; class Insecta; order Lepidoptera; family Oecophoridae; genus Hofmannophila; species Hofmannophila pseudospretella. Next base: position 16,067,990 of record OX376311.1, read on the forward strand.
TGTTATTTCGCTGACGAAACTTCATAACCAAGATGTCCACCCGCCGCGTTGTCAGGTGCAACGCCTGAAGAGCTATCGTGGTTTGTCCACCTTACAATGCCTGCGGAGCTGTCGTGGTTTGTCCACCTCACAATGCCTGAGTTGTTGTGTTTTGTGTCCAGCCAAACCTGCACCTGGAGCGCGTGACAGAGTCGGACGCTGGCACGTACGTGTGCACGGTGCGCAACGCACGCACAGAGGTGGAGGCGCGCGCCATACTGCGCGTCCTCGGCGTCGTGCCGCAGTTCGACGCCGACAGCTGGCTCGCGCTGCCCACGCTCCGGGACGCCTTCCGCCAGTTTGACATCGAGATCTCGTTCAAGCCGCGAGGTGAGTGATAAGGGGCCTGTAAGGGCAGCCCTTTGCCTGGTTTACACTTGGTCAAGTGGCAAAAGCCAGTGGTAAGGACAGTGCCAATCTCACTATGGCGAGATTGGCTGTATGACATACTCGCCACTGTCCTTACCACTGGCATTTGCCAGTTGACTAATAATAAACAATTCTATAAGAAGATTCCATAATACAAAACTGGAAAAAAAATAAGGCTAGCGCTACAGTCCTGATGGCACGACTGGATTGTTTGTTGCTTGCGACATTTTCTACAAAGATTTGAGTATTTTTTATTGAGTCAATCCCGCCTCCACTACTCTCCCACTGTAACTCCTGTGAGCCAGGATCGACTATGGTACTCTGACGTGAAAACGACTCCTACCAGTGAAAGTAGGCTGGGAGTATTTCAATATTTGACAAATATTCAATAACTTAACAAAATTGTGCAATACAATACGCTTCTAAATTTCCAGACGAAAACGGACTGATCCTGTACAACAGCCAAAACCCGGGCCGTACTGGAAAGTACGTAGCTCTACAGCTCATCCAGGGCATCCCACAATTCGTGATGGACACCGGCACCGGCTCTGTAATAGTGAACGGTGACCGACCTCTGCAGTTGAACACCTGGCACACCATCCGCATCAGCAGGACCAATACTAAAGGTTAGACGCTGCGCAGAAACTCGCACAAAACCCATTTCTACTTCGTTTTCTGAATAAACTTTGTCAACGGGACTTTGCGTCTAGGAGCTCAGTGGTATCAATTCTGGCCTGACACTCGCTAAATTAATTCGTCACTCTCACTCTTATACACTGAAAGAAAAACTTGTTTACTTCAAACAAGAAACTTGTTTCAATACGAGCATAAAAAGTCGGCTTGTTAACTTCAACCAAGAAATTGTTCACTTCAACCAAGAAATTGTTAACTTCAACCAAGAAATTGTTCACTTCAACCAAGATCTTAGTCGTATATATCAAGTAATTTGTTAAAATGAATAAAAATAGCTTTCTTTCAGTGTACTATCGAGTGTATGAATTGATTCATTTAGTTTTAGCTTAAGATTTAACGGTCTGCCAGAATCGGCGCCATTACTTAGTTTAGGCGTTACATCCCGTAAAACATCATAACCCCAATTAATTGAAACCAAGATCTGTGTCAAAACACATATCCCTTTCTGTCTCTGCTCTCCAAAGATGTCACCAAACATAAAGGAAACCCTATAGCAAAGCAGCTAAATGTCCATTTTTTTATGTTTCACCCCAGGGTTAGGTATATCCGCCCTGGGGGGAGTGTATTAAATATCAAGTACAACTATATTTCGCTAACGGTATACGTCCGACAATGATATAATTTTTAATGATTATAAAATAATGAGTAACTAAGAGATGGAACATGATTACAGTTAAAACTAATTACACAACAAATAAAATACAAAAGACAAGAAAGGTATAAATTAAAGTTAAATTAGATTGCAAATTACAAAGTGTCAAAGTAGACTTGAAGCGTGATAAACTCAGCGTAAGCTAGTGTGAGTACTAAGTAATAGTTCAGCGAAATGTCCATTCCAAATTTTTAAATAATTTGCACTTTTTTCAGTGACAATGGACGTGGACAACACTGGGCCATTCATCGCCGAGTCTGCGGGACAGTGGGGCATTCTCGAACTGTCCCAGCCGTTGTACATCGGTGGCGTTCCCGACTTCGACCAACTTCCTAGTCAACTGACAGAGTATTCTGGGTTAGTCGATATTCTGAAGAAGTTGTTTACTGTTACAGCAGACAGAGACCTTTCTTTGTCTAACAAACCTTATGTATTGACTAAGTTCAAGGGGTGGGTATAAATTTTTTTATACTTTTATTTTTTTCTCGACGTGACGGGATGGTCTGGATTCACAATGTAAGGACAGGCGCAAGACCGGGATGTTTGAAAGAGTCTTAGATAGGTATTTGCCCAGCTATGAGACAACTATGTTTAAGAAAAAGAAAACCTTTTACAAAAGTGCGTTAGACCGTCGATGACGGCAAAAAGTTAAAGAATTTTTAAAAAGAGTTACTGGAATAATTTTATTCAACTCCCATCCACAGCCATTTAAAATTAAAGAAAAAAGTCCTCGGTTTATATAATAGGATATACTCTCCCCAGCTTCATCGGATGCGTGAGCATGCTCGTGCTCGGCAGAGAGGAGAGGAATATAATGGTGGATAGCATGGAAAAATACAACATCAAGGACTGCGAAACATGCGCGCCCAACCTTTGTCAGAACAACGGCGTTTGTCAGGTCAGTCTAACATGACACGATAACACTAAATATGTAATTAATTATTGATTACTCACTGATGTAAGTCTCCGACTAGTTTCGGCCTGTTTCGAAGGCCTTAATCACGGAGAGTGCGAAACGCCAGAAGTCGACGCGACGTCGTTTCGTCCCGCACTGCGGTCATCAGCTCGAGGCGTCAGCTCATAGAGCGCAGGCACCGTCGTGGACGACAGCGTTCGCAATATGATAACAAAAATTAAGGGACCTCTGACTACCATTATGGAGATCTTCGTCACTTACCAACAGGCGCGGTTACAATCGTTCGGAAGAGATCGCTCTTAGCGATAAGACTACCAAAATTAAAGCCAAGTTTTGTTTAGATTAGAATATCTATACCGCAACTGGGTAGAAGTGTCACGAGGTTAGATGCCGGGCGATAGGACCGCTTTAGAGTCCGCCTGGCTAGCGACCAGCCTTCTATGTAAAGTCTGTCGTCAAAGATCTCTGCTTCAGCGTTAATGTGTTTCCGCAGTTTATACTAGAGCCAGTACTTACTAAGCCAGTGTGCTCCATCTTCGGCCTCGTCATAACTTACCCACCATGTGAGATTAGAGTCAAACGCGGGTTTAGTCGTAAACTGCGCTACGACATGTGGTGCTTCAAAAATAACGCAAAGCGAGTCCCATCCTTTCAAAGCAGGCAGCGCACAAGCAATGCCTCTGATATTATCAGATATACCACTTAGTACCAGATGGCCTGTTTGCCTGTTAGTTATAGAATATTAATTTATTTTTTTAATGATGGGTCGTGACAGGAGGCGCGCAACGAACGCGGCTACACATGCCTGTGCGCCGCGGGTTTCGCGGGCCTGCACTGCGAGCGCGCCGGCGAGGGCTGTCGGCCCGGCCTCTGCGGGCCCGGCAAGTGCGCCAACACCGCCGACGGGTACAAGTGCGCCTGCCCCGTCACCTACACCGGCAGGAAGTTAGTATGCAAGAAATACCCGAACAGTACAGGTTAAAATAAACGGCCAAGTGCGAGCCGGGCCTCGCCATATCCATAGAGACTCGTACTATTTATAAAACTTATCGCTCTGTACGGGTGGCTGTCTTTTTCCTATTTGTCATTTCACATTTTCTACTAATGACGTCTTAAATTTTGAAATTTCCTTACAGCCACTAGCATAGCATAGCAATGACATTCTTGGGCAAAACCAGACTACCAATTACCATTCTCAAAACGTTCATCGTCAATAATGTCATCGGATGGCGTGCTACAAAGGGACAGTAGAGTTGTCCGGTACTGTTGTATGTGTAGTGGTAGGATGGCTTTGGGCGGGTTTTCCTTATATGGCGTTCGCTGTGACCGGGTCTTTAAGAGCAAGTTCGGATTCGTCAGCTACATTCGAGCGCATGCTAGAAACTGAAAGGGGTCGCCGTCGTCGGTTTCGACTAGGAGGACTATATATACGAGTACAAAGGGACAGCGCCTTACCAGCGCAATAGAATTTTCTCTGTTTACATGCCATTACATATTTCACCGTTTCTCATAAAAAAACATTTTTTTGCAATCAGCTGCGAAATGAAACAATCCATCGAGTACCCAGCGTTCACGGGCACCGCGTACCTGGCCATAAAGGCGCCGCAGACGTCGCGGGTGTTACACATGTCTATGAAACTGAAGGCCACGCCGCCGGTCACCGACGGCATCATCATGTATTGCGCGGAGTCGGCGCGCGGCTACGGAGGGTTCATATCGCTCGCTGTCCACGATGGAAGACTAGAGTTCCGTTACAACCTTGGAGATGGTAATTCCGTTCACATTTTTTTAAACACTTGTAATTTTTTTCACATAGATGGGTCTTTATCTATCATTTATCTTGCACACAAGTTATATTTAGATTGAAATATTTCAAGGGAAACAAAGGTATTCGCCCCCACAATGTACAGTCAGGTCTTAGATGAGGCTTCGTTTATAGACAAAGACATGCGAATGTAAGACTGAGACAGAGATCGATCTTACTCAATACCCGAATGTTTTTCTAAGACCTCACGTACTGTAACACCTGATTCCATCAAATAAATACACCGATCACTAGCAACAATGGCACCGCTTGACCATTAAAGGAAACAGACCCTCACTCAAACTGATATATGAGTGAGCGAGTAATAACTCTAAATGTGGACACCATTGTCTGTAACAGGCAGTGCACCAGTGATCCTGACCTCCAACCACACCCTGCCGGCCGGAGAATGGACGGACGTGCACCTCTCCCGAACCGGGCCCATCGTCTCGCTCAAGATCAACCATATATACAACTTCCAACAGAATCTTGCCTCGCCAAGAGCGGTAAGAATACGTTCTGAGATAGTGACCTTTTTTCGTCTTTTTTTGTGTGACCTTAAAATAATTAATAGTTACTCCAACGGTAAGTCTGCAGCACAATTAAGTGGCAACCCGAAAGAAAAACTCATTGTGGCAACCTTCTTTGAAGATCATTATTCCGACTGTGTTTCCACGCTCTTTGCAACAAGGTTCCACAGTGTGCTCGATTACGTTCTGCATTTGAATCCGTGAATTCACGAGTGCCTCCGTCCATCTGATTGGTTTAAAATATCTTTTATGAATGCCGTCATTCAAACTCGGATCAGGGGGGTCTCCCTAAAGATTGATGTGTCTTCCACACAGTGCGCTGTGCGCGTTCCTGCTGTATCAAGAGCGATTGCACACAGTATCTTGCCAAATTGTAGTATTACTTTATGTGTTGTAGTGGGTAATATTTCCCTTTGGGATATTCGAATAAGTTTTTATTTTTAATTCTATTGTATTTCTGATGCAATAAAGAGTATACAAACAAACTTTTTCCCAGGAACTTCATCTTGAGACTCCAATGTTCGTCGGCGGCGTCGACGACTCCATAGTTCTGAACAACAACACCGGCGTCACTGGCGGCTTCAACGGGTGTATCAAGGACGTAAGTGTACTACGCCTTTAGCACACTGCAGCGATTATAAAACGGAAGCGCACCGAACACAGAAATCTAGAAAACCAAAAAAATAGATTTCATACTTTCAAAAATAGATTTCATTATATTTCTATGTTTTTTTTTCTATCGTTTCGTACGTACTGTATCACACTATTTTTGTGCAATAAAGTGTATTCATTCATTCATTCTATGGGCTCGGTCTGGAAGCTCTTGGAGTCTTTTGTTTCATCTGACTAAAAAGTGAAATTGGGCAGTAATAAATAAATAGTAAAAAATTGCTTTAAAAAAATAGTAGGTAATTATGGTCAGTAATTTCATGTAAATCCACATAGGTTCCAACTTACTTTCCGAATTAGTCGTGTAGTGCTAGCGCTGCAGGAAGACACAAGAACAAAGTGCTTCGCCTTAACAAACAGTGACTAAGAATCAAGTGGATATTTTCTTAGATTAAGTGTTTTCGTATCAATTTAAGTTACAATTAAACTACTTATTAGTCTGTATTATAGGCTAGATTGTAGTTAAATTAAGGAAACATTGTAGAATGGCACTGTAATTGAATGAAAAAATAATTAGAGATATTAGACGACTAATGTCTTGTGGATGTGTTCAGGTGATGGCGTACAACAATCACGTGGACATAGTGAACTCGTCCATCCAGTCGGCCAACATCCAGGAGTGCAGCAACGATGACCGCGGAGACATTCCTGATGTGAGTATGGTCGTCTAAAATAAATATCGGTTAAACACTTGAAAATTATCTCTAGTTGTAGATAGAGTTTTGACGGTGGTATGACAGACTGACTCAGTGTAGAATCACCTTTAATACTTATTTCTGCCGCAAAGCAGCAATGCTTGCATTGCTGTGTTTCGGTTTGAACGGTAAGAGAACATTACTTTTATTTTATTCAATAAGGAGAGCAGACGAGTAAACGGGCCACCTGATGGTAAGTGGTCACCGTCGCCCATAGACATCTCACCTCACTTTAATAATATTAAAAGGTTTTAGATGCACTGCTAACCTTGACGACTAAGATGAAGTGCCTTATGTGCTGGTAATTACGCTGGCTCTCTTACCCTTCAAACCGAAATACAGAAATGCAAGCGTTTCTGCTTCACGGCATAAATAGATAAGAGGGTGATACCACCCCAGGCGATCCTTCACATTAGGATCTACCACTACAAAAACTACCGTTTGGATTTTGAAAACCTGCGATTGATTGATTGATTGATTGTTCTGCGTAAATTTATTATAGCTACTTACTTATTACCGGCACCGACGGTGGGACAGGGTGCCGGTAACTGTCCCAGGTGTATAATATAATATATAAAATAGGTTTACGATAGTAGTACCTGTGTTTTTTTAATTTAAGCCCGCCTTTGTACATATTTTAATATTTTTTTGTTTCTGGGTATTTTTTGTGTGCAATAAATAGACTACAAACAAACAAACAAGCACAGAGTACTTCTAATACAGACGTGTAAAATTGAAATTTCGCACCTCACTAACGTTACGTCAAACCATACAATTCAAATAACTTTACTAACGTTTTTATATCGTCAAGGAATTTTTGGACGTCAAGCGATAATTTTGTGATTGCTGATTGTATATTTATAATTTTATTAGATTATTATTAAATAAATATTCATACCGCATTAATTAGGACATTTTGTAAATTTAATATTATTGACATTGTAGAAATTTTAATGACATTCTCTATTTCTTTTCTGTTTTCTTCTCAAAATCTGTATAAACATTATTAACTAGTGAATTCGGTGTGACATGTTTATGCAACTATATCTGCAATATTTGTAATTCTTACCTAAAATTTAACACAATAAATCTTATCTTATCTAAACCTACAACGAACTTTATACAGATCGAAAGCGTATGCAGCCAGTGCCGCAACGGCGGGTACTGCACGTCTCCGGATATGTCTGCATGCAGCTGCCCGTCGGGCTACACGGGCGTGTACTGCGAGTCTCGGTCGGCGCCGTCCTCCTGGCGGGTGCAGAGTAACCCGTGCGCCGCGCAGCCGTGCCGCAACGGCGGCTCCTGCCGCACTGACCTCACCAAGAACATGAACTACTCGTGTGATTGTACCCTGCCTTTCGCCGGCGCCAACTGCCATATCCGTGAGTTTCTTTCCAGATTGAGAGATCCGTCCGTGAGATCTTATGCCCGGTTTACAAGTGATTATCGAAGTGGCGAGTACAAGTACTGTGACGATTATGGTACTCACCACTGTCCTTACTCACTGTACCTACTTACCCACTTCGTTAAACACTTGACCAATGTAAATCGGCCATTAGGGCGATTTAGATTGGTTATTACACTGGCGAATTGCGAGCGTATTTCCAGCGGAGCCATCTGTCAATATACGCGCAACGTATTCGCCGCTTTGTGCAGCGAACGCGATGCGGGAGCGCAACCAATTCACCGCGATAACGCGACGCGGTCGTAGCGGTTTCTCAATATTGTACAGAACAAAAATGTGGATTGAGTTGAGTTCTCTTTAACAGATCGCCCGCGGATTAGTGTTAAACCGATAGTTAAAAGCAGCCGAATATACTCGATTCGTTGATCACCTATTTCACAGATTCGTCGTAAGAGAGGTGGGGAAAATAGCGGAACAAATAAATTGTATTATTCAATAATCCACGAGACTGTATTTATTTATATTTTGTTCTTGTCTCGAAACCAACAGGCCTAGATCTCCTGCAAAGCGTGGGATTCAACGGCAATGGTTACCTGGAGCTGCCGTCGCACCTGCTTCGCTACGACAACCTGCAAAACGAGAACGTAGTAATCGCGCTCGCGTTCTACACCACGCGTGATGGCGTGCTCTTGTACCAGAGAGAAGCTCTGGTCGCTGCTAACTACGGCGACTACATTCTGCTGCGCGGTCAGTTACACGCATGTTTATTATAATAGGAACAGATCATAGGTACAGTCACGGTCCGAAAGTATTTACCACCCTAAGGTCTACAATTGCATAAACACTGACAGTTTTCTAAGGTCGCTGTCTAAAATTGTCACTAGGCATAGATAGAACTCTACTTTGAAACATCAAGCGTTCAAAAATGTGACATACTATTGTAGGTATTATTAGGTAAAAAGATTCTACAATGTTATTAATGTGATTTTTTTTAAATATGTGTTATTATGTAGACTGCATTGAGAGCTATGAAATTAGTTCATAATCATCAAAAAGTCGTTGGTTATTTTTTTTCGATGTCAGAAATTAAAATGCAATAAAAGAGACCAAATTACAACAACCTAACAAATTTCTTTCATATGCATTTTATTTACTTGTAAACGCTGCACAGTTTTAAAATGTAGTAACTACATTGATTTTATGTAGATCTTATTGCGCGCTATATTAAAAAGGAATGACATTGAAAACTGATAAACACTTTCAGATCGCCCCTGTACCTAACTAATCAGATACCAGGCACCCCCTGGCGTCAATGCCATATCGGAATCTATCCGAATTTTGTCTCAAAATTCTCTTTTCTTACAAGACTGGCAAGAATTGCTTCTTGTTTTTTTATACAAAAGTTTCCGAAAATGCTTTTCAATATAGGGTCAAAACCAAGTGTTTTATAGTTAGTATCATGTGGTCATATCGCTTTGGACCCTTTGCGAATTGGAAATTCTGCGCCTGGACGCAAAGATCACGCTGAGATGAAAGACGTTTCCAAAACGATCTTGGTAGGTACAAACGCAAACTGAATGTTGCTCGCAAGTAATTTTGATCTTAGGAACCTGCATGCGGGTGTGACATCAGATCGTAACCTGCACGCATATTCTAACCTACAGTTGCAAAAAAGGAACCCATAGCTTATACAGTCGACTGATCTTCCCGACGGTTCTAGGATGGCCGATTGTTAGCGCTAATGTTTTTTAATAATAATGTTTTTTTGGAGTTGAAGTGGCACCCCGTGCCGCGCCATTCTGTTTTCGGGTGCCACAGGCAATGCAACAATTTATGTTCTCGCAGTGGAACATGGGAGGTTGGTGCTCGACTGGGACTTCGGCAGCGGCGTGTCGACGATCACCGTCGACGACGTCTACGTCATTGACGGCGAACGTCACCAGGTACAGTGGGACACACATTAAGCTACACCATTTGCCTGCTTTAAAAACTTTCCCTCCTTACCCTAACGATATACCATGCCGAAATTACGCCGCCGAACTTTCGGCCTGGCAACTCTCGCTGTACTTTTTAAATTGCCCGCAATACAGCCGGCCGAAACTACGTCGTCTACGTCTGAAACCTAGGTGCTAATTCGGCGTCATAATTTCGGCGTGGTGTTTTCACTATCAACGGGGCAAGTGGGTTTAGATGAAATCAAAACTTACCACTCAAATTAATCAACCAATGGTTACTTGTTTCTATTTTCTACAATTTCTTTTCAGGTGGTTGTCACCTTGCTGCCTGACAATTCGGTCTCAGTGACAGTGGACCACGACCATTATAAGACTGGAATCACAACTGGATTATCGAATCTCATGAATGCCGATTCTAACATTTATATCGGTAAGATTTATACAACTTTTTCAGGGTTATTTAAACTTCTCGTTTTACATTTTTCGGGTCAATCCGGGACGGTTGTCCTAGTTGTACTTAGTTTAAGACATAATATGAAACCATCAGCCTCAGATCAATTATGCCAAGGCGGACTAGCACGGACACAACCGTAAACGGTGACCGGAACAGTGTAAGTTTAAATAAACCATTTAACACTGGTCTTTCTGCAGGCGGTATCCCGGACCGGTTCAACGTGCACCACCACCCCGGGCTGACCGGCTGCGTGGAGCAGGTGGAGCTGATGGACGCCAGCCGCGGGCTCAACCTCGGCGCGCACGCCGTCGCCGGCAGGAACCCGCAGAAGTGCAGGGAGTAAGTATCACGATGACCACACCTTCGCCCAATCCAGGGGCGGATCCAGGAAAAAATTTTAGGACCCAACTGTTAATGCGCAGTTACATATACTCGTTGACGGCTCCGGCGACCGACCTGCGGTGGACGACTTACCTTCACCGACCGCCGATGTTTACACTAGGTCGTTCGTTAGCAGAAGTCGTCGAACGTCATTCGCTAGATGACAACCTAGTGACACTTTGACGTTCGCCGAATACGGTCGACGACTGGTAATTCACATATAGCCGGTGGCCGCCTGCTGTGACCGAACAGACGGTCGGTCAACGACTATATGTATCCGCGCCGTTACTGAATCCGGAAACTGAAAGAAATAGTAGATTGTTTACCTAGGGCGAGAGGGACCAGATTGTCGGCACGAGTCTACTTCGCAACACGAGCCGTATGCGAGGGTTGCGGACAGACTAGTGCGAGATGTGGTCCTCTCGTACGAGTTAAACACGATATTTTTGTTTCATCTGTGTGAAAATGAATAAAATAAAAAATATATAACTAAAGCACTACTTTTTGTTTTGAGTTATCCGGTAACAAATTATCTTCACTACTCATAAAATCTTTCGATTACAAGGTACGATTTGTTTGTAATTAGTATAAAATTGCTACTTCACTTATATTCTACTTACTTCACTTCCGATCATGCATGAGTAATAGATTCCCGCCCTAAGACGCGAGTGTGGTACTTTACGCCGAGTTTAGACTTCCGATCTCACGATCGATTCACGCCCTAGGCGGGAATCTACAAAAAACTTTACCTTGTAAGTAATCGAAAGATTTTATATGAGTAGTGAAGATATTTCGTGATGAATATATTAATAACATTAAATCTCAGTTTATTTGGAAAAAATACAGTTTTAAATATTTAGAGATGTTGTAATTACTACAACGCGTCAATAAAACCTACCTACCTCTGCACGGTGATAGTTTACACGGGTGTTGGTAGATGGCGCTATGGTTAAGAACGAAATCAAGAATTGGCGCGAGTTACCTATTAATTATAAACTTAAAATGGCTACATACCTACCTATGTGATTATTGTTAAAAATCATAATTATAATTTTAATGGATTTTATTAACATTTCTATTGGCCATGGAAACTTCAAAAGCGAACGCCATTGTGTTTATTTCATAATCGATAATTCTAAGTGATTGACATTGCCATGTATTGTTGTTTATATTTACGAACATAAAAACCACAGATTTTTGAAATTACTTGTAAAGAAATTACTCCATCAGATATTGTCGAAAGATATTACCAAAATGTAGTACTTTAGTTATATATTTTTTTATTCATTTTACGGAGATATAACAAAAAATATCGTGTTTAACTCGTGCGAGAGGAGCACTTGTCGCACTGGTCTAACCTCGCCGTCGACTCGTGTTGTAAAGTAGACTCGTGCCGACAATCTGGTCCCTCTCGCCCTAGGAAAATAATATACTATTATTTGACATTGCATTAGTGAGGAAAATACAAATAACATTAGGTAACAATACTACAATGGGCGACAATGACTCAAAGGCTAGGACAGGAGACTGAGACTCGCTAGCGTCGTCGAATCGAATCCACCTCTGGAACATTGTGTTGGACCGCTCCTAGAACAGGCATTTTAGCCTGGTTGGAGTGGTGAAGAATATTGGTAATGTGTAAGAACATTACCAATGTTTTTTTAAAGCCAAACAATACAAACCCAATGGGCAGATCCCTTATCCTGGAAACGCCACTGGTCCTATCTTATAATCTATCCCCCTCAGTCTGTCTTCTAACTTAAGTATTTCAAACTAAACAGAGTTAGAAATTACAAGTTTAATGAAGGCGAAAGATTGCAAGACTTCAAACTAAAGTTAATCTAGTTTTTTTATTACTCGCCACTATTTTCTATAGAGAAATATAAAAGGATTTAGACCATGTTTTGCACTAGTATGTAATATATTAGTTGAAAGATTTTAGATATCTAAAAAATAATACAAAATACAAAAATATTTATTGAACCAAACAACATTCAAAACTATCTTTATCATTGAGTAAACACTCAGTTCCTCCAAGTAAGTAGGTATAAACTACTGTAGGTCGGCAATATCAACGACCAACCTATTATTTAAACTTGTTCATTATCGTCAATACAGTCATACGAGTATATTTGGTTACAATATGTCTGATATACGAGTAGTATTACTATACTACTCGTATATCAGACAGCAGATATACTTATCTGCTAGACCACGGGCGTATGGTGCACGGAGGCCGAGGGTTTTGTCCGCGGTTTGGACCGACGACTGAGAGAGCGCTCAGGAGACTCCCGCGCCGAGTCGTACCTGGTGCAGCGCATCTCGTTGGCTATTCAGCGTGGAAACGCTGCCAGCGTGATGGGCACCTTCCCACCGGGTGCGACTCGGGGCGGTTTATTAGACAAAGGATTTTGACATGGAATAAATAAATATATTAATGTATAATATATCTGCTGCCAAAATTTACAATAAACTAACATATATTTTAATAACACAATTTTTTGTTAATTTTCACGCTGCCTTGGACTTTGACAGCTCCATGTTCCCTGACGTCTATCCCTTTTTTGAAGAAATTGAAGTATTTGAATCGCCACCACCTAGATATCATTTCAATTCTAAATCTAGACCTAATCTTAACCTTGGACTATATCTCACCCTTGTGCCGTCCTATATCTGTTTATTTTTATTTTCGAGCCCTTTACATCTCATTTTGGAGCTTATTATGCGCTAACTTGGATATTTAATATTGCACGTAAGTATTATCATAGAGTAGCTATAGGTACATGTTTAAGATAAATATGTGAATATGGTAAAGGAAAGTAACGCTCCCACGCTCTAGTCGTTTATTTCCCAGAGAAAAAGGTACCTACGTCAATGGTTAATACTTTAAATTGATGAAATTTGCTGAGGAAATACATTTTGTGCTTGAAAAAAGTTTAATTTTCCTCAGGAGCTAATTTCCACTGTTTTACAACGTGTGTCGTTCATTTCCAATTAAGTAGCGATTACGTTGTCATATCGCTTCAACTTCAACAACAAATTATTCAGCTAACACCATGCAAACACATATGAACCAACCGTTCGATCATTGCTTTCACCGAAACGTAACGTTAATCGTATGGTTAACTATAGTTCGTGACCAAACCCACCACCTGCCCATGGTCCTGCCAACCTTCCGGTTAAAGGACCGAATCATAGTGAAGTGATGAGGCCCTTATGTTGTAACTGATATTAAACCATAGAAAATTCTTCTATGTTGTAAACCTAAACGGTCGTTCATACTCCGGGAATATAGGTAAACATCCATCTTAGGCCCATGGAACTAAATTATTAGAGTCACCAAAAATACAACCTATTTAGTAAATCCAAAGGTACAGTCGACCAGAAGTCAACCTACCCAAAATGTCAAAATTTGAGAATCTGAAATGAATTATATTGCGCAGACATGAGGTTGAGATTTAACCGAAGATTTTTGACAGATGGTATGCTTGTGGTCGACTGTACCTACGTACTAATTAGTTCTATAATATGACCTTGGGCGTTTACGGTTCTTAGCTAATTGCCATGAGGATATATATATGACTTTCGTTATACGTTTCCGATATTTTATTACGTTTTAGGAAAAGTCTTATTTCAATGTTGCAATTTTGTTTCTATTTTCAGTCCGGGAGGCTACTAACAAGAATGGATTCTTACGTTTTCTTACCACGACCCGGAAGTCAATTAATCGAACGAACATCTCCGATGTCTCTACACTAGGTTTTATATCAATGTTCCCTTTAAAAACGTCAATTTAAAATGTTACAAATAAGTTTTTCTACATTTATTTTTGTTAAAAGTTTAGTCACAAATAATAATTATGTTCATTGTTATGAAACCAATTCGATTTTTACGAGTTTTAAGTAGAGATTTTATCGAGATGACTGTAATTTAGTAATTTTAGTATTAAGGTAAATCACCACTATGGACAATACTTACAGCTAGCTTAGTTTAAGTAAATAGGAAACTGAATGTTATTGAAAGTTACATAATTTCACGTCGAAGGATTTAAAAATGTTATTTTTAAAATCTAAATTTAAATTACACATATCAAAATTGAATTCGAACATATCACTGATTTTTAATTTTTATTATTCATAGGTAATCACACAGCATTTAAATCATATTTTACTTCTCACATATTTAATAGATAAATAACAGTATACAGTGTATATTAAAGAAGAGATTTATGAGAAAAAGGTAAGGAATAGGGGAACCAGGAAATTCGTAACAACATAGAAAGAAAACCGCCGGCGAAGCCGGAATGTTTGCCCGGGATTGTCTCTTAACGGGTAACAAAGTATATTATGTATTTAGATTCGGGTTTACTAAATGCTTTTGGAATGACACCTGGAATGTATTGAATTACCTTACGCTGGCTATCTTCGACGTGACACGTACATCATAAACTTTATAAAAGTTCAATATTTCTATTAAACTAGATGGGGTGCTCGATAGAGCAATGTTTGGTGCCATAAGATTTGAATAAATCGCAATTATTGTAGTTAGGTAACTTGATTATCTGTTGATTTATGAAATTCTTCCATTTTTGTTACATTCTGCTTAATTGCAAGGCTTCATTTTTATTTGTTACATTCAGGCACAACAGCTACGTATTATTGTTATTGAAATTATTAATGTGCCAAAAGAGTTAAAAGCTGTTTACTTAGTATATCTTTACTTATTTTGATCACTGCCATTATTATTTGCTTTTAATTCTTTTTAGTGGCCCTTTTTTCGCTTCCTAAGGCAACGAATATTCTATATTTTAAGTATGATTGTTAATTTAGTGAAGGCAACTGCGATGGCATTTAACTTAATTTTATACAGTATCATATTCACCAGTGATTTAAAAATTCAGTGTATATTTTAAGAAATCTAGCTAGCTAAATATTTAGCTTGGCTAAGAATATCGTGACATGTACATTATATTATACATAAGTGATGTCTTTAAAAGTACTGATAATAAAATTGTATATGGTTATAATTCTACATAATATTATTATACGGTATTTAATGAACCTGCCTATACTTATATAATTACGATGGTACTATCTGTTAATGCTATTATGTGAACAAATGCAAATAACAATAAGAATGAAATATATTATGAATTGTGTATTATTTTCAATACCTTCCCTCTTTATCAGCATAACATAATATTGTAAATAGTTTCACATGCAATACTTTTGCAAAATCAACATGGGAGTAGTCTCTAAATCTAAAGCTAAAAAATCATAATGAAACTGTCTCACTCTCGTTTCTTTTCGACTTTTCGTTTACGAAAAACACTGCAGATGAATGTAGCACATACCTAATTTGAAAGAAATATCTCTCCCACAATTATCAACTTTTTTGCTCTAAATATGTACGCAATCCCAGAGTTGATTATGCAAGAGGAGCAAGCATAGTCGAAAGCAAATTTAATATGAGAAAGCTAAATTAATAGTACCTACCTACTATGATCAATGATCATAACAATTATGATTATATATTCGTTTTAAATTACAATTATTATAGATATAATTTAGGTCCCAACGTCAAAGTCCCTACCGTCAAATAGACCATATTAATATGTTTTTATATTTTTTATTAGATTCAACTACTAAGTACAAGTACATTTAAGAAAATCAAATAAAAAATCGGATTAATCATTAATCTTATTTGTACGGCCATTGAACTCTTTCCAGCAATCTTGCTCTGATGCCCTGCAAACTGCAATCATCTAGCCAATTAACACATTTCTTTTCAATTCCATAGTAAATATTATTTGGAACAATGGTCACAAACGGATCAGTAATCAGCGGTTTCATGACCAAGAAATCATTCCGACCTTTCTTCTCCACATAAGCCTTATCTAACAATATTGATGAATGCTTAGTTTCCGTGTTTTCGAGTTCCTGTTCGACCACATGCTCGTAATCAATGTTTTGAAATCCACTAACTGCTGGTTCGACAGTAGGAGCTACTTCCCGAAGTATTTTCTTGATGTCGCCTGCCCCCATCTTTTTGGAGAGGACATCGAATACGTTCCGAGCTCTTTCCAATTTACTCATGGACCTTCGGTCGCTGCTGCCACTTGTTAGGTACGACTTGAAATTAGCGAGAGACTGAAGTACTCTGCGCAGTGATTTCTGCTCCGCATGTTTCAGTTCTTTTTGCTGTTGATCTAGCGATAGGTGTAATGACTGAACATATACTAGAAATAGAAAACTTACAGCTACACGGATCTGAAACAAGTAAGTTATCCATTAGGTGAAATCTCAAGGTCGATGTCGATGATGAAATCTTAGGTGGAATTCAAATGAAAATCTTACTATTATGTACATTCCGCAAATATAACTTATGAGACTGTTTTATACTGTTAATATTAGAATAACAGATTATCTGAAATGCAGAAATTAACTTAGTCTTTCAAGCGTGAAATGGTAGAGTAGGAAATAAATTAACTATGAAATTGAACGTCTTTGTCTTTTGTAAATTCATAACTGAATAGTGAAGTAACCTAGGTAGGCACACATACAAAGCCCCACTGATGAACAAGCCCGTTGCTACATCGGTTCATGAAACGAATTATTCACGACACTAAGCTGGGCTAATCTTTCCGCTAATAATAATGCAAGACCTACCTATCAGGTACTGTGTGAATAGAGGCAATTTAGAATAATGGAATGGTTCTTTTTCTTATCATAAGCCATTCCGTAATTTAAAACTGTTTCTAATTTTTAGGCGTCACTATAGTGGCTACAATAGTGTAGGTATTTATTATCCATCATGTAAATGACCTATAAATCCATTTCTCCTTGTACCTACTCGTAAGTACGTACTTTAGCAGTGTTCTGTAGTGCTTCATATTCCACCATATGCCAAACAAAGTTGTTTCAGCAAGTTTATACTCTAAGAAATTCTCCGAAATAGTGCCTTATCGTGGATTCCTGGCAATCATACCATGAGGAATTGTATTTCTGACCAGGAATTGAAAAACCGATTCCTGGCGGTTACCGTTTAAATCGCTTACCCATAGTTTCGTCTATCGATACGAATGATAAAGCCTACCTCAAAAACAAGGTTTACATTTTTTTTATTTATTTATTAATACAAGTATAAGGACATGGTACATGATTTTTTCCCATCCAGCAAAACCTCCAAATCTTAGTAGAATTAGGTAGTCCAACTTTGGTTTTTAGAGCCTAGTCAATCACAAACACCCTTTACTTTAGTAACAGTCGTGGATTGCAACTAATACCCTGCCCTTCAATATCCAAAGTCCAGGCCACTGTATTTTTTCTAATTTAATTTTTTTTTTATCCTTAACCACGCCAATGTCAGACTATACAGTTCTTCTGTGCCAATATGCTGCAGTTGCTTCGTTCGAATTGATTTTATATTTTAGTCTTTTTCTCTACTAAAAACAAAAAAGAACACCAGGAAAATGGTCGCTGCTCCCTGGAAGCATATCATGATGTAAGTGTAAAATAATCTTCGGGAATCAATCTATAAGTAGGACCGAAGTATACAGTGAAAACCGGAACAAAATACGTTCAGCCGTTTCCGAGTTTATCCTTCACAATAATATAATTATGTTTGATACTAAGAACCTACTACCCTATATAGTAATGAAGTGAGGTCTCAAATAACCCAGAGTCAATTTTGTACGAAAAGTACATTTCGCAGGGTTAAATATTGGCGCAGGTCCACCTAAGGGTGCGGGGTGCCAACTACGCCAACAACTAGATTGTAGGGAGAGTTCCAGGTGATATGGGCTGAACGAGAAATCACTTAGGACGAAATCGCGCGCCCGAGCGGTCGCTTGTCGGTCGGTTAGCAGAAACTTTGCGTTATCACGATTACCGCGCGTTATCCTCCATTTCCGAACTCTAAGCTTATTTATTTATTTTCTGAAAGTCACCGTGACAATAAAACAGGTGAGTGCATAAATTTATATTTAAGAAAATTATCAGATTCGATAGAGGGTGTTTTACTTGAGCAGTTGAAACCACAAAAATATCGCTACGCTACTTACTTAAAAAACCGTTAAAGTGCGAGTCGGACTCAGGCACCGAAAGTTTCGTTCTCAAAATAAATATTTTTTTCTCAATACTCAATCATAAAGATTTAGTACTTCGTTTTATTTTTCCCGTAATATGCATATATAATATTAAAACTCCTATGAATACTAATTATTTCACGTTTTTCGCCATTACAATGATATATTTGTTTATTTCTTAATAAACTGTAGTTTTAAAAAAATATTTTACTTTCCTGTAAAATATAGAAGATTATCTAAGAGTATGAATTATTTCATATTTTTTGGCTTTTAAACTTCGGAGGGCCGGAGGGGAACGGTCATTTTTTGCACATTTTTGCCGATTCGTTTTGTAATGTGCAAATAAAACCCTTTCATATGATACCTACCCAACATGGCCCAGTTGTCCCATTTTCAGATTTAGATCCTCAATTTCAGACCTCATTTTAGATAAAAATTAAATTATTTCCAAGTTTCTTTTACCTGGAATAGGTGCAAAGTTCTATAACTATATGTGAAAAAATTTATATGTTACGTGTATTGACAAAATACTACAAAAGTAAAAACTTTCTATGTATAGTTTTCGAGAAAAAAAATGATCAGTGATTATTTACCTGAAATGAGTTTTCATACAAAATTGTATGAAAAAAAGTGTCCTGTTTCAAACGAAAAAGAAATATGCTTTAGAAACCAAATTTATAAACTCTATCTCCATAGAAACTAAAATGACAATGTCTATAGTTTCTAAATTATGAAACTTTAAAAAAAATGCTAAACCCTAAATTATGAAAAAGTATGGAAATGTCATTGTGATTTGACTATATATGTATGGAAAGTTGCCATTATTTAATTTCTCCTCTTTTTGACGGAGTGTAGGAGGGACAATGTGTGGCTCTGAAGAATAGCACCACACCAACTCTTTTCGTGGGCGTCGTACGAGGCGAATAAGGATATTTAGTGGACTCTATTTTATATCTAGTAGACGGCATAGGCTCGTTTGTCCACAAAATGTTGCGCGAAAAGTTGGAACTACCTACGAAGGTGGTTCCTTTGTCTCTCTCGGAGATTGTAGATACAAAATATTTATATATTTTGTGTTGTAGACGTTAGTTTATGTATGTATGAATATATACCTACGTACGTTATATTTGCTACTACGAAGATACTGCCTGTAAGTACGAGTTAGAAAATGTTTTTATGCTGGAAAAAAATATGTAAAAAGATATTTTTTTAATTTCATTGATTTGTGTTAAGTTTTTTATTTATGGTACTTTTTTGTTAGTTTGTGTTACTTTTTTTTAAATTGCGATTAATCAGGATTTTACCCCAAAAATTGACTTTAGGGCAGAATATAAAAACAATGGTGGACTGGACCGTTCATAAGGACCTTCATACCTCTGTATGAAGAATGGATGGACAATATATTCCTACAGTTAGTCATTTCAGTCAACAATTAAAATGAAAACTGAAAAAAAAGACAACAGGGTTTTCATTTTTTTTAAAGCTTCATAATTTAGAAACTATAGACATTGTCATTTTAATTTCTATGGAGATGGAGTTTATAAATTTGGTTTCTAAAGCATATTTCTTTTTCGTTTGAAACAGGACACTTTTATTTTTTTCTCCATACAATTTTGTATGAAAACTGATTTCAGGTGAATTTTCACTTAAGTATCATTTTTTACGTAAACTATACATAGAAATATTTTACCTTTGTAGTATTTTGATATATGCATCAATACACGTAACAATTTATTTTTTTCACCGGCTTTTTTATTCCATAATTGCTCTGCAGAAATACACCGAAGTCTCACCAAATTCCTTTTTTACCATTTTCCGACGTTACGAAAGTCTCACACTACACTGAATTCAGGAATTCAGGGTCCTACATAATGTATCCTAATTACCTACGGTGACCTGGTATAAAATTCACCTTAAATGCTGTTACACCGTCATAAATTCAGAGACTTCATAATCATTTTAGGAAGACTGAATTCAGTGTAGAATCCTAATAAAGAGCTTATTAGGTTAGAATATCTGAATGACCGAACCGCATTTCAAAATTTAGATAGGTAAATTAAATTTTCGCTCACATCTGCAAATTGATTTATCTGGACTATAAATTCAGAGACTTCATAATCATTTTAGGAAGACTGAATTCAGTGTAGTATTCCTAATAAAGGGTTTATTAGGTTAGACTTTCCGATTGATCGAACCGCATTTCAAACTTTAGATAAATGAAATTCGCGCTCACGCTGCAGACGTATTGATTTATCTGGACTCATACCTATTATTAATATTTTTCAAATTAACTTCAGTTAGTTGAAGTTTTTACCTATCCACAGACACACTTGTGAGCTGGTAAGTACTTTTATTACCTTCAGTCACCAAACTGAATGTTAACATTAAGAAATAATGATAAAACTATGTTTTCATATAAAAGTCTTAAAACCCCTAATTTTATTTCGGGCCCAAATTTTTTATGCCAGATTTCATTATTAGACCTGACCAACGTTTGAGCCAAATTTCATTAAAATCGAAGAGTTGCACTTCGCGAGGTTCCTTTGTTAGACATACTTATATGGGGAAAATATCTAAATCGTTCAGTTTCTGAATTATTATTAAAATAGTTGTATTGTAAAGCGCGCTATAATACCTACGCGAGCCGCTAGCCTTGCTTTTTTATATGTAAATGGCGACGGAAGGATCCAGCTGCAGTTGGTGAAGCTCTTTTACCTCTGGGGGCCTCCAGAAAGCAGATACACCTAAGAAACCTTATATCATCGTAACGAAAGCCCGTTGCAGACGATGCGCAGTAGCTTGTGCAAGTAGGTACTACTACTGTTCATCAAATTTCATCGTATGATCACTTTTTGCTTACTGGTGCCAGTACTGATGATTAGTACTTGCGCAAGCTACGGTGCATCGTGTACAGCAGGCTTTACTCTACTCGTCCAAATCTTTCATTTGATATGTAACTCGAATAATTTAGCACCATGACAACACGCCATTCTAGCTAACTAGGTATTATAATAACGTTAGACCTCGGTATGCCTCTATTAACAATAATCACATTGACGTTGCAATTATAACACGTAGTACTTATCATGATAACCAATTAACATTAGTTTCCCCGCCTCCGTAATGCATGGAGATTTCATTTTCTATACGCTGATTGACACAGAGCATAGAAGTTCGCTGGCTTCAGGGGCAGCTGCTGAGGTTCTTTCGTTTTTTTAAGCTGATTGATAATAAGTTTTTAAAAAACGTGAAAAAACAATTTTAATAAATATTGAAACCGACTCTACTAAAATCGGCGTCCATCAAAATAATACAAAAGAGCCGAATTCAGGCAGTCTCTATTTTTTTTAAATTTTGCCCTATTAAGTCAGTCATCCTCCAATTTCCTTTTTCAAAATCAACTATAGAAATTGTCTGTACCTAATCGTAGTATATATGTCGCAGCCCGATTGTATAATCGGCCGTTTTACATAATGGCTAGATATTTTGCCTAACGGCGCCATTTTGTATTACTGCTAAATGACGTTCAGCCGTTTTACATAAAGCGCTGAACCTCAACACGCCCGATTGTATAAACATTTTGCGTTCTTCAATCCGGCAGGACAATGTTTGGCCTCACTGAGACGGCGGTTTGTAAATTTAAGTTCCAATTTTTACCACTCTTGGCTCTGCTTTTATAACAACAAACATGGCCTCGAGTACAGATAATGTTTAAAATTATCAAATATAATATCAGCGCGAATTACCGGAAATCACGCAATTCACCAGGATACACCGCGTATCATGAAATACCGCTAATCACCAGGAATCAGTGTTTAATTAATAATTATACAATACGGCTGGAAACTACGAAAATTAAATACAAGAACTATCATGTTCGACTAAAATGCGGCCCACGAAAATACTGTCAATTTTGTTGTCTTTCACTCATTGACATTTGGACACGAAATATATAAAATAAAAATCGAAAATATGTGTAAAACGTTTTTGAAACGCGTTTAAAGCAAATAAAGAATTGGAAATTGTCATACATTTTTCTTTGGTAACTAACAACTAAAAAGTCGTTACATTATATTATGCTTATCAGATTAACCCGATGCATTTTGAAACAAATGACAATCTGTCTAAATGTCAAAAGTGTCAAAGCATAGAACCACTGGCTACGCCACGCCACTATGTATTACGAATTACCAGCCGTAATTCGTAAAACATAGTGGCGCCGTTTTGTAAAACGGCTAGCCATTATGTAAAAGGGCGCATTATACAATCGAACTGCGACATATCTACTGTCTATTTTTTAGGTACTTTTTCAACACATTAAAACGCTAGGGGGTGAAACAATTAAAAATATATTTAAAAAGGGAAAAGTTACTGAAAAGACTTCACTTAGCTCTGTCGGTTGTGTAACGGTCATCCATAAATACTGAATAAACCAAACCAATTTCCAAGGTTTCCTTACAACGTGATTTGCGTCGCAATCAACATTTTCAGAGATTTTTATTAATAGTTGTAATCGGAATCACAAAAACTACTTAGGCGTTGTTCCGTTCCGTTGTTCCCGCTAACTTATATGCTGGAGACTACAGAGTATAAATAAGTTGGAATAGGTACTTATGAAAATTATGTGCAATTTGAATTAAAACTGAGCTGTCATTTATACTCAGAGGTCATGTACAAAATCTGAAAAAAGGGGATTGATCACGGGTCGGAAAAATGCATAAACTTCCCAAATTAAAAAATAAATTTTGATCCCAAATTCAATTCAATTTTGGTACCTACTTATTTCTTTGTACGAATCCTTTGGTACTTTCTTAGTTCAATAGAAAGTCACCTAGATAAAATTAATATTTTATCGAACCAAGGCGTATCTTTAGGTACCTACAATTTCAGTGTCGTCTACAGAACACAATTATCCAGTTTCAGCTTTATTTCACAAAAGTCGAGCGCATTTGTTAAACTTCAAAGAGAAGAGTAGGTAAGGGAAAAGGGAAGCGCACCAAATACTGGATACTTTTTTAGAACTCTGAAGAAAACATGAATTTCTTTACAACTTATTTATTTAAGGCAGTCACAAACTTCGGTTCACTAATCAACATTGTCATAGAAATGAAATGAGAAACCTTCAAAATTATTTTTTAAAATAAATGATATGAAAAATTGACACCGTTTAATATGTACCCTAATACTATAGTTTATTTCACTTAGGAAGGCACGTCGAACTTTTATAAAAACGTAAATTAAATACGGATTATCATTGATGAAAGTTGGAGATCTTCCGATTACTATCGGCTGGGTCACAGAGAGTACATAGAGGAGGATTTATTTTTAGGATTATTTCTAGATGTGCAGTATTTGGGCGATTTATCCCAATATTGGATATCCAGTATTGGAGAACATTTAAGGAACTTCGACATAGTTCAGAAACGAAATCGATTGCATCTGGATCTACTGTAGCACAAAGTTCATGTCCCCAGCGATAGCAGCTAATGCACCATACCACCATAATATCCATCTTTCATCAGAATTATCTTCGGAATCAGTAACCCATTTCTTTATTAATTACTTATTGCATTGTATGCGCTTTGCATCGTCGCCTCGGGTCTCATTTCTTACCTATAAGCTTTAAATACGATTTTTTAAACCACTGTGAATGCTGTACCGTAATACTGGATATTCAAAATTGGGAATCAGTATATCGACACCTGAAAGGAATACTATTGTAACTCACTTTTTGTCATTTTTCAGTAGACCTCATCAAAGTTCTAAAAAATCATGATAATTTTTACAAAAAATTATTATTAAATCAAATTACTGCTGAACGGTGTTCTGTAAATTTTGGCTTAACTGATTATTGTATGCAAATCGCCGGTAGTGCCACGTTTTCATGGAGTTTCTTGACTTGCAATGTTTTTATTAGGTGAAAGTTTAGTAAAATTTAAATTGTAACTCAGACTTACAATGTAAGTATGCTCGAAGGACATCTAGACAATTATTGGATTACGATCAATAACATTGTAAGTGTTAAGTTACAATGACGACTGTAATTAAATTCGCATTTAAAAATGAATTTTTTATTTAAATTAATTAGTATTGTTGTTTTTTGGGGGATGCTGCTGGTACACATCTGCTCAAACTTTAGCGGGCGCATAGAGCTGAAATTAGGTCATGTTTCGAAAACCATGTCGGTACCCTACTGAACTGAACTTCTCTACAGGGAAACAGTCAACAGGGAAAATGTCAGTTAGACAACTTTACATCAATGCTAGCATTCTTCGCTTCCACACCTTTACAGTACCAAAACTTACGACTACGGCGGGTAGACGTGCTTACTACCCTACGACCCAGATTAAAACTAGCTTTGCACAACGTCAATTCGAATTCCTTTCTTCATTTCTTTATAGACAACTCAATCAAACTGGTAACTCGCAAACTGCTTCGAAAACAAAACGTGTTATAAAAAAAATAGAACGAGATTGGCTTAGTGGTCTTGATTACGAGGGTACGGAGAAACACAATAATAATAATTTAAAAAAAAACACACACACACACACACTCACACACACCCTCTCACACACACCTTCTAACACGCCCACTCATCCTCTCTCTCTCTCTCTCACACACACAAACACACACACATACACACACGGAGTTATTGTTCTTTTTTGTCTTTCTTTCAAGTTTTGTCAGTTTTATATTTTCCCATGTTCTGTTTACATGTTCATTTTCACTGGTCACAGAAGAGATCTGTCTGTCTGATACAAGAGCTTCCTAGTTCGGAGGTCAGCGCTTATTGTAAACTAACTTGTTGCTCACTAATTTTATAAAGTTTAATATAACATATGCTTAAGTTCTTACTGGTGTATAGACTATGAATACTTTGTAATCTTACCGCACAAATAAACTTATTATTATTCTTATTTTCTTGATAAAAACGCCACAGTTACATATAAGTAGATACACATATTTTTTGGCAAGAATAAAAAAAGTATTTTAATTTTAATAATTTTATTTTATTTATTTATTTATTAGGTAATCAATAGATCTATCAATTCTCTCTCAATTCTTTTTATTATTTTGCTTAATTAGCAGTAGTTAGTAAACGTTGTTTATGTACTTCGTACAAATAAACATTTCTAGTGAAGGCTATTAAAAGCCCAGTCTTATTCTTTCATATAAAGTACTGTGATAAATTCGACAAACAACATCGCAAATCAAGTACCAATGTTTTCCACTAATTCCAAATAAATGTGTCCCAAATAATTTTGAATTACGATGTAATCTGTCTAAGAATCCCTGGAATGAAATAACCTAGAGATACGTTAATTGGACGAAAATGTAGAGAAGAAAAACAAAATATAGAATATGATGGTAACACAAAAACGCCAAAAAGTTAGTTATAATAGTATACCTTTCAGGTGTCCATATATTCAGTATTGAGGCACTTGGTACTTTACGAAACATTAGGTATTAAAACTTTACCAAGTTCAATTATCGATAAAACACATTAAAATCTCTCTATACATCTATACACTATGTAGGTAGCAGGTAACACTATTATATAAAATAATATTACTTACAGTATATTTGCAGCGGTCTAAAGTTACTAACTCAAAAAATCGACGAGCACATTTTTTTACTACCAACTGATGGCGGACAAAAGGCGCTGTCGTCGACACAGAAGCCACACCATTAACCTGTTATAGTTTTTAGTCTCAAATCTAGACGGCGAAGTGTAGTTTTCTTAATAACGAGGTATCCAGTATTGCGCACCTATTTGGTTCGTCTCCCTTATCCATAAGTACTTACCTATATATAAATAAAAAACCGGTCAATTGCGAGTCGGGCCTCGTCATATCTATAGGGATCCGTACTTTTAGGAATAATTTGTAAGTATTGAGTGAAAAAAACTTTTTAAGTAAAAACTTCATTAAAATCGGTAACCGGTTACCACTCTGAAAAATTGACGATGACGTCATGCAGTGCCCAACACGCTGTGCACTGGTTCGTGTCACTCAGTGACACAACGAGTGGCATATCACAGGATAGAGCAAGATTGTCCGCTAGTGGAACAAAATCTGGTCTGGTAATTTCACTTCAAACCTGTAAGTTGTAGCTCTGAATACAAATTGCCAATTTTACCGTTTTTACTCAGAACTTACAAACTATTACAGACAGACGCAAGTATAAAGTTTTAATAAGTATTTATTATTTAAAATGAAGTTTATAAACCAATACTTTAGCCAAATTTAAAGTTCCCAGATAACACCGTTTGTGTGAGATGACCTGGTAACAAAAGTGGTCGAAAATTGACGACATTTACGTACGTCGTTATTTCTCATCGTAAAAAGAATGTTTTTGTACAGTGGAAGACACATCAAGCTACTTTATAGAACCCAAATATACTCTGTAGAACCCTGTCACAAGAAGTTTTTGTTGTTCCTTTGACATTTGTATGAGTGTGTCAAATAAGTTAAATAGACAAAGTACTTAAAGCCTGATGTGTTGTCCACTGTACTCTACCCGATAAGCTCTAAAACTCGATGCCCCACACGATAGGGTGGGTACACATTTTTTTTATCAACCCTCTTTACATATGAGTATTACGGGAGCCCCTTTTAAAATCCATTTTACAATATGCGGATTTGGGTCAAGGGAATACAAAGGAAATTATGAAGACTATCTTATTCCGTTTAGGTGTTAGATTTTAGCACCTAAACGGAACGGGTCCAGCAGCCAGCTAGACCCTCGTGGCAGATAGACGGACGGACGACGGAGCGACAGCATTAGGGCTCCGTTTTCCCATTCGGGGTACGGATCCCAAAAAATAAGGGGTTGTGTAAGGGTCAGGCACATATGTTGTTGATATCCCAGCTGCTCGTACGAAGCGATTTGCTTCTTCGTTCATTATGCGAACGGCTAAGGAATGGAACAGCCTGCCGGCGTCTGTATTTCCCGAAACCTACAACCTTGGGATCTTCAAGGCCAGAGTGATAAGGCATTTACTGGACCCGCATGCTCCATCGTCGACCTCATCGTCGCTTACCATCAGGCGAGATCGAGGTCAAATGCGGGTTTAGTAGTCAATAAATAAAAATAAATCAAAAAAACATATAGACGACGCGACGCAGTGCGCATTTTAAAATTACCAATAAAATTATTGACTAGTAGGTACACATTTGCTTGTGAGATGGAGATACGCAGCTTAGCTCCACAATAAGTTCTATTAGAATATTTGATTGTCAATAGTAAGATTCGCAAGCACATATAGAGAAAATAAAATTCAAACTATCGCGCTTTGCTTATGCACTGTACGAACTCAAACTTACTGGTAGTACAGATCAAGAAACAGCGCTTTCAGCCTACTACACATACCTATGCCTACTCTTGGCTAAGTTATGGTATCGTGTTATGAGGAAATAGTACCGACGTCAATGACTTATTTCTACTCCAGAAATTGGTAACAAGTGTAGGTAGCACTCTGAGCAGTTTCTTTTACGGACTTCAAAGATTTTACACCAGTTTTACACCCTGTTTGCAAAAGTACCTATTTGTATTATAAATTATATGATAATATGAAATAACATGCGAATGCCTAGGATAATTATTAGAGTTTGTTCACTCGCCACGTTTAATGAACGTTAGTCACGTTAGTGTAAGTAATTGTGCTTATTTAGAAGGAAATGCGCTAATTTCCAAAAACGCATTGATCTTATACATAGGTAAACTAAAAATGTCAAATATTTGGTCACAGGTCAAATGTGAAACTTCTAAGTAATAAATGTAAAAAAGAAGATCTCTCGTATTAAGTAACTTAAATAATACCATCAATATGCATAAGTACTTAGGTATTTATTTCGTTAGATTCTTTCAACTGATTTTTTCTCACAGCCATTTGAATAGGTAGGTATTATGATTGATAAAGATCTTTGTTTTTCTTAAGTAAGTAATATTATAGAATTTAATTAACACACCTGTGTTCATCGGTATTTCTTTTTATAAACCACTTGTACTTAACATATCTTCAAAGAGTGGTTGATAATTTATTTTTATTTATTTTAACCGGCCATCATCTATCAGTCTCAGAACGTGTTCGACTGTTTGTTTCGCGCCGACACCGAAATACCTACGTAGAGAAGTAGTTAGACACGAACGGTTATTTGCAAATAAAAATGTCGACCATCTGTTTCTTGTAGAAGTAATGGAATCACGGCGAGGCAGTGAGGCAACGTAAATGTAAGGCAATAATAATATGTATGTTAAACCGATTAGCTAGAAAAATCCACTTTGGGCGGCAGTCCACATTCGATATCCAGGATCCCAGTGACGTGGCGCGGGATTCTGTCGCCCGGGGTTAAAGGCCTGAATTCCCATCCCCCAACTATCAACCATTCAGCAAAAAAATGTCGCCATTACAAAAGGATTAATTATGAAGACATGATATGCACCGCGTTTTTTTAAATTCATGAATAATTTACAATATATGATAGTAAAAATGCACCTTACCGTACGTACGTAGATAATAAAATCCCACCAAAAACATAAATGTGGAAAAGGTGTCAAGTTCAGTGCAAGGAAGAAGTAGGACCCTCTTCGCCGTCGTTAAAAGAGTGGAGGTCTAACTGGATGCCAAGTTCAATTATTAACGTTCCTTCAAACTTACCTACAGAACATTACCTACCGTAACATTATTACCTACAGTAACATTTTATGGCTTGCTCAAAACTAAATCCCTAACTTGACAAGTTTCACACAAAACTCATGAACTCGTCACTTTTCTTGAATGAAACTTACCAAGTTAGGGATTTAGTTATAATTAAACTATCACTTGCCACATGCCACTTATCACTTATCACTTGTCACTAATTACTTGTCACTTATCTTATCACTTGTCACTATCACGTACGTACTTATCATTTTACTCAACTCTTCTTTCAAAAGAAATTACATAATATTACTTATTATTACTTAGATAAGTAATATTACTTACCTGATTAAAAGAACGTAAGTCTGGGTGTCTTTAATTTAGTGTAATTTTTCAATTGGTATAGGTACAAGCCTGAGACCCAAATACGCAATCACTCTATACGCCCAAGTGGGATGACGGAGATCATTGTCGAGCGACAACGGATAGGAGTGGAATCGAGCGCTCGATTATTCGATACTTACTTTTCATACATATATTCAATCTTCTCAGCTGGAGATGCTTTCGGTACGAAGAAGGTACTATTTAGCATTCTGTGCTTTCGAGTGATCGCCCACGCGCCTCGCTCGCATGTAGCGAAACGACGACGCGACGATGACGGCCGAGTCCCAACGAAGCGACACAGCTAGCCCGGTCATTGCAAAGTTACATTTGCACCCGGTACGTGCCGGTAACGTACTCGATTTGTATGAACATAGACTTTTGAGACAGCACTATTAACTTTGTCTTCTATTTCGACTCACACTTGGCTGTTCTCTGATTTTTTCCTTTATGTATACCTAACCTAACTCCATGCCAAATTTCAAGTGTCTCAGTCAACTGCAGGTAGTATATAATATGTTTTTGTTGAGTGAGTCTAGTGTTAAAAGTAACCATTTTCATAAAATTAAGTTTTGATATACCGCGAATCGCGATTTTTTCATCACGTCTATAAAAAAGTTTAGTACCTAATAATTGTCTTGTCGACGCAGTCGTTGCCCACTGATATTGTCCACTTAGATACCGAAATAAGTATCTATAAACAAAAATACATGAAAATTAAAAGAGTTCAGACAAATATTGAGTGAGTGGCAGGGGCAACAATCTTCGGTGGCCAATAATACCCTCGTGTACCCTATACATCGGTGCACTAATATTACTGGAAAGTAATCATAGTTTTAGGTATTAAAACCAATTCTTTTTTATTAACTGTGTGTGAAGTTGTACATTATTATATTTTTAACCAACACATGCCTGGGACATTTAAGTGATAAAATATTTGCATCTAATAAAATAGCACCGTACATAGATTACCAACGTATTATAAAAGAATACCTATTATATTATAATATACAGACCATTATTTACCGAACATCATGTACTCTTTTGTAAAAAATAAAATCTATTCTATGTAAAAATATTTAAGAATTCTGAAAACTAAAATCACACGTTATAGGTACTGTACTTACGCAACGTTCTATAAAGAGGTGTAAGAAGCTTATATAAACTCCATTCCTTTATATGAAACCTGAATAATGATACTAACTCGCTTGTGTGTGCGGCACCTTTGAACAGCAGACCTTTGGCAATATCCAGTGACACACACACCACAATAGGCGCCCGAGGACATAATATTACTGACACCTGATGCCCATGATATAACCAAACTAAGGGAAACCACTCTGTGTTTAAGGTACTTACACTAAGCGAAAAAAGTTTAGTACTATATATGTAGTAAGGTAGTACTACATAATTCATGGGTCCTTACGAACATTTGGACAGAATCCTACTCGAATAGGGATGTACGTAGCCGCGTCCGTTTTGACCAAAGATTTTGAAATTCACCCTATTTAGAATGTACATTGCTAGAAAAGTTTTATATAGAAACCGTGTCTGCCAGTTGGAGCATGCGCTGTGAGCATCTCCTCATAGACATTCAGTCGGCCATTGAAATGTCAAATGTATGAAATTTTTCAAAATTATAAGCGCATTTACCCAAACTCTTGGCTCGCTGTCAGTGCTCACATTATAATTCTAAATAAGAGGGCGCTACTGGTTCGATTTCTGTGGTTAAGAGGAATGTTTAATACAAATGAATCAGTAAGAGGTTTCATCACTAATTAAGTAACACCTAAATGAAGAATACTAGGTATTTAGTAAAAATACTTATTAATTATTAAAATTCATTAGGTAAGTAGGTACAATACAACTTCGAAGATTTAGTTAGTACGAATGTTGATTTCGGATTAGTTAAATCTTGACTAGTTAAAACTAATTTTAACCAATTTCGGGTTTTGACTGTAACATATATAACAGTGATCTTATAGGTAGGTATGCAATTTCATCTTTTTTTAACAAAAAGTTTTCAGGACAAAGGGTTCTCAGTTCGGCGCGTAGGTATGTGTTTGTGGATTAGTCTCGAAATATCTCAGTAACTAGAGAGCATATTTTGATGAAATGTATTGCGAAAGGTTTGTTATACGGTATTGCTTCAATTAGGGAAAACTTTGTTCCAGTTTCTGAATAAAAAGTTAGACAGGTACGTCGGCTTGCATATGCAGGTAGATTCACAGAAAAAAGGAATCACAGGAAAAAGAGTGTTGCTATGGCTACCTAACTAATTAACAGCGGTTTCCCGCCCGCCGCCGCGATCTGCCGCGGATGGAGTTTCAGATTCAGATTAATTTATTATTTAGATTTCATTTTCTATTCTCGCTGCGCTGATTGACATAGAGCACAGAAGTTCGTTTGCTTCAAGGCTTCGGGGCGGTAGCAGGGTTCTTTCCTTTGCTGATTTATAACAACAAAACGCGTGAATATTTTTTATGCAACCAACTAATACTGTAGTTGGCGACCAACAACATAATACAAAAGAGTCGACTTAGTAGCGTCAATTTATATATTTTTTTTATTTTTTTTTATTATAATGAACTTATCTTTCCAGCGAGGTTCAGAAGACGCTGAGATTAGCGAGCGCATATTGGGACCGGCTGCAAGACAGGCGCCACAATGGCGCCGTCCAGCGAACACCAGGCGCTGCTGCAGCGGCACCAGGAGTGCCAGGACAAGTATTCTGACTACGCGCGCCAGCCAGGTACATACAGTGTTGAGGGCATTAAAAACCGTGTTTTTAGGATTTCGTAGCCAACTAGGAAGCCTTATAGGTATATATAATTGTCTCGTCATTGTCTTGTTTGAACGTCCGTCCGTCTGTCTGTATGTCACATCCCTATGTACGCACGGAACCCTAAAAACACGGATTTACGCCCTCGTAGCAAAAAGTTTCTTCAAAACTTTACAGTTTCTATAAAATAAATTTATTTATATAATATTACAATAAGATTAAAATGTATTTAAAATGTAATAAGGTAGATAATATAAAAGTTCTTTGGGGTGTAGTCCCATTCTTCAACTTATACAGTTACAATAAAAATCCTAGGTTGACTACCAATTAAACCCAGATATAGCCCAATAATTAGTATACACTACTATTTCTTTTTCTATGAAAAAAATTATTATTTGTGATCATTAGGAGTTTTCGCCTTGCATAAGTAGGGTTAAAATCACTCCTCGGCTCCCAGACTATCGGTGACGGGAAAGTGATTGTGATGATTTATTTGCAAATAAATGCCCAGTTTGTTTAGGTACGCTCATATCTTGCGCTCATAAATTAATAAGTCCCGTCATAAAGTTCACAAAAAATAACGTTAGTTGGTAATATATTCTATTCATATCTAGATTCTGACACTATTGGGCACTAATCTAATAATAATTCAGGACGAGAGATCATACCTACTACCCATAAAGCACCTAAATCCGGGCACGGTCCTAGTTCGTGTGGGGAGGGGGGTAACACATACACTGAAAGAAAAGCTGGTTTACTTCCAATAAGAACTCGTTTCTTCCAATAAGAACTTGTTTCAATACGAGTCGGCTTGTAAACTTTAACCAAGAAATTGTTAACTTCAACCAAGATCTCAGTCGTATCTACGACTCGTATCAAGTAATTTGTTCAAATGAATAAATATTACTTTATAGGCTCTAAATCAAACAAGCTTTCTTTCAGTGTAAGAAACAATATGGATAAAGATTATCTCCGCTGAACCGCGCTTGCCATGCTTGTCTGTGCAATCAGGGGTAGCTCAGAGCTCGGGTAAGTGGCCATCGTCACCTCATTATAATACTGTAAAGTTATGTCATTATCAGTGGTCGGAATCAGGTAGATCCGTCATCTCAGGCCCGAACTCAGGGAATGAGAATAATAATTTTTAATTTCATTCCTGACAACCATTGTCAGGAATGAAATTAAAAAAATTCCTGGTAATTTTAAAAATACCTGAGAAGCATGCCCCACGGTACAACTATTTTTTATATGACCAACGGCCCAACTGCCTAATAAATATGCAACATATTAGCGATTTTTTTTAAATTTTCAAAGATTAAACTAAAGAGTTTCTACTTATATATAATATATCCACTTTCGAAGATATTTTAAGGAAAAGGTTCGATCGTCTGATCGGCAAATACCAAAGCTGTACGATGAGTCAGTCGTAGCCCTAAAGAAAAATGGAAATGACTTCATGCCCGCGTTCGGAAGTCTGAAACACTCTCTATATAAAACCAGAAATAATGAAATTGGTGTGAGTAAAACTGTAGCGTAACGTTTTACCAATTCGGAGTGATATAAACATCACAGTAAGTAAATAAATATCTAAAAAAATGGCGGATATCGGAGCTTGGGACATTATTCTATTTTCGCATTATCACCTACGATATATATGGGGTATTCCTGATTGCCATCACCTCTACCGCCACCAGTGATATCGTCCTTAGCAGTCGCTATTTTACGTGATATTTATAATCGACATGTGTGACGGGATATTTATCGAGTGTATATATCCCCTTTTAGAGAATTGTCCTCCTGGAATGACAACCAAGTCAGATTCCTATTGATTATACGGTTTTCCTCGTGGCCAAACTGGGTTGCCGACCTGATTTGACCACGAGGATATTTAATTCCTCGTTGCCTAACAGGTCTATAAATTAATTCTATGGAAATTTTCCTTCATGCTGTGTACTTAAACACTCGAATCCATACTGGAAATAAGACTCTATATGCGCCACCCAAACGAACTTTGAAATTGTGTCTATGGCACGGTCGGTCGGCGGGGATTTCGGTCCGCTTTCTGTGTGCGGCGCCTCATTCAAAAACATGCTAAAAGAGTTTCACTGATCGCTTGTGTTTCGTTTAGTTTCTTTCCCGTTTCGCTTCGCTACAGTGTGCTGCAGACGCATAAGGGATAAAACATACACTTTGTGTTTTACCGTTGTTTTATTTGTTGTCGTACAGTAATATAGGACACGTAATATTTCCTAGTTGCTAGGAAATATTACACATTGCACACCTTATTCAGTTTATCAAACACTAATTTTTACTCACCACTCTGCCATCGTTCACACGCTGAGCGTCATTTACCTCCAGCTGCACTCCAATCAAGTAGTGGTCTGATATTGTACACGTAAGCAAACATATAATAAATACTAACTTTTGTGTAAGACTAGGTATACTTTACCATTTTGACAGATTATACAAGGGACGAAATATAGTCCACCTTATCATTATACCAAATAGTATGATCACGAGGAAAATCCTGTCCTTATACAGAACTTGAAATATTCGGTAGTTCCCAGTAGTCAAAGAATGAAATAAATATCTTCTCCTCCTCGCGTCGTAATCCTCAATGCTGAGGGTCGTGACCACCTTTAGGTATCACCTTCAGACGGATGATCTTCCTCCATATATATCTGACCCCGGCGGTGTGGATGGCATCGTGAATTGTAGAGTCAAGGGTGGTGCGGATTTGGTCGGACCAGCACATCGGACTACGTCCAGTAGGCCTCTTCCCTTCAATTTTTCCGGTCACAATAAGTTTTTCGAGGTTGTCACTATCTTTCCTGGCAATGTGACCGAAATATTCGAGAATTCGACGAAGGCATTCGGAGGACAGTCGTAAGGTGATTTTGAGTTCACATAGAATGGATACGTTGGTACGATGTGCTGTCCACGGAATTCGGAGCATTTTTCTCCTGCACCACATCTCGAAGGCATCAATTCTTTTGCGGTCTGCTGTTCTTAGTGTCCAAGTCTCAGCGCCATAAAAGAAAATGGAGAACACCAGTGAACGTACAAGTTTGATCTTGTTGTTGAAATAAATATATGATATTTTAAACTTACACATTTTATATATAAATTTTAAGGCGATATGTGGGATTACATTAGGATTTCAATCTCCCAGGGGATCCAAAAGCACTTACGATAATCCTCCCGAGGATTCTTAAGCAATATTTATTTGATTTTTAACTATGAAAAGGGGGATTAATCGCGTTTCGATAAACTATACTGTGGTTACCTGTGTTCGACGTTTCCCCGGACCTGAGTATTGTTGTGGACATTGAAGTTGAAAAAATGAGGGTAAGCAGACCCACCCGTGCCT
This sequence comes from Hofmannophila pseudospretella, assembly GCA_947369225.1. Classification (NCBI taxonomy): domain Eukaryota; kingdom Metazoa; phylum Arthropoda; class Insecta; order Lepidoptera; family Oecophoridae; genus Hofmannophila; species Hofmannophila pseudospretella. The sequence goes on from OX376311.1 coordinate 16,103,813, forward strand.
GCCGTCGCAGGTGACACTCGATGCTTCAGTCAGTTCGTGACCATGACAGATACAACTGTGTTGAAACGTCGAACGAAGGTAACTAAACTAAGAAATGAAATTCGAGATCAAAAATATAAACAAAAGGGTTACCTGGCGCCAAGCCCAAATTAAAGAATGGCTTGCCTGGAAAAATATATATTATGAAGAAAGTATGATTAAAGCAGAACTGTTAGAAATCGTGAGACAAGAAAAATCGAAATATCAATCTTTCACTAATTCACTAACAAAATTATATCGAATAATTTTAAGACAATGTTTAATTATGTATATTTAATAAAAATGTTTTACACCCCAGAAAAGTCACTTTGACAGTGACATTCGTTTGTTTACATTTTTAATCTCGGATTTCATTTCTAAGTTTACAGTATAGTTTACCAAAAATTTAATACCGACGCGATTAAGCCACGTTTTCATAGATAATAATCAAATAAAAAGTGCTTAAGAATCCCCGGGAGGATTATCGAAATGTAATAGTAAGTGCTTTTGGATCCCCTGGGAAATTCTAGTGAACTCCCACATATCGTCTTGAAATTTAATTACCTACTTCAGTCTCTCTCCATCTGTCGGCAACCGGCAAACTTCTGTCCTACCTACGTACGTGTTAAGTACACGATAGACTGTTTCTCTGGTCTTCTGTTTTTCCGGTCGTCTTCTGTTTTTTCTGGTCCTTTTTTATATTTTTTATTTTCACGATCGTCTTTTGTTGTCTTTCGCCACGTTAGTCTTACCCCGATAGACAGCGGTCGACAGTATACCCAAGTATATGAATATCAGTGGCGTAGGTAGTAGCAAGGCCGCAGAACTCTCAGGCCCGAGTTCGAATTTTAGAAACCAGGTGTAGCCATGTAGTATCAATCTGTTTTTCGGTTTTTTTTTCCGAATATTTATGACGTACCTACATTCACCGATTAGGTACTCTGACGGTAAAGGAAAACATCGTGAAGAAAGCTGCACACTAATAATTCCATGGAATGACGACGACCTTCATTGATGAGGAATACGACCAAGAAGAAGACAGTACAGGATACTGTATACATTACCTAGTACAAGTATGTTCATCTTTTGATGTATGACTATGTTTTTCTGAGAATCATACATATACATACAGAATGCCCTAAAAATATGACGTGACACTGATGTTTGTCTTGGCGGCCCCCTTCAGTTTACCGAGTATAAACCCAATGTAAACAGCGGCTAACGAAGTAATTACATGGGTATTTTAGGGATGTGGCAAGAACCCATGTAAAGAGTCTCATAAAGAGTTGAGACGAACACTCTACATCTAGGAGCGACGTAAGGGCCTTATACACTGGCAATTTCTCGCAAATTGTCAGTGTGATAAAGGCGTGTTACTAGCGAGGTATACAACTGTTTGCAAATTGATAAAACACGTTCACAAACCGCCGATCTGAGTTAATATCTGAGGTTATTGTGGAACCTTCAGTGTAGTCCTAATATAACAATATCTTCTCAACCGCTTTTTCGTTACTGAAGGTCGTGTCAATTCTGGATACTAGGAACAAAATTGTTTATCAATTCCCTCCATTGATTACGGTCCTTCGGCATGTCGTATGGCAGTATTAATGGACATCCTGGATAGCTTTCTGACCCTCGTGTCTGCGGTGAATACCCTTGTGGTCTTTTACTTTCCATTTTGCCCACTATCATGTGTTTCTCAAGCCTATCCACTTTTCGTCTAGCATGTGGCCAAAGTAAGAGGTACTCCATCTAAGTATACAAAGGTTACGAAGGTGACAACTTACCATCAGATGGCCCGTTTATCTCGATTTGCTTATTAGATTTTGTGAGGTGGATTGCGTTTGCTCTCCTTATACAATAAAAAAAAGTACAATAGAATTCAACCGTTCGCAGCGGTAGGTATAAGAAAAACGATTTTCTGTGACAACGATGGACGACTGGATATCCGGTTCTCTGGGGCTCGAGGATGATTGAAAATAGACTGAACTAAACACGTGTTGAACGGACATCGTTAGCCGCTTTCCCAGGATGCACCTGTTACCGTAGCGGAGTTATTGAAATAAAAATATAATACGCTTCTCTTGTATTATTGATAAGTTAACGGGTCCCACCGATGTGAAATACACTGCGAGCGGAATAAAAAATCAATGTACCTTCGTTCAGAAATGTATCTAACCACACTCAATGGGTAGTTTTATTTTATCCAAAAGTAGTAGATAGGGTTGTTTCAGGTTTTGTTACACCTACCTTTGCAATATATTTTTCTAATTACACCTTTCCCTGATTAAAACATTAGTTTCGATTTAGGCTTGAAGGTGTCGAAGAAATCTCTGTATTGAGGGACGAAAACTGTGACGGAACCTGGAATACCGCAGTTGGTCAGCGCTGACTCCACGAATTCTTGATCCATTTCTTTATAAAGGCAAAGGTCTGTGAGAAACTCGTACCATTCGTCCCAATTCAGCTCTGTTTTACTGCAAATAAATTACAATGATTTCAAAAGTAGTCCAATGCACCATACATTTGTTTATTTTAATCATGGAGAGTCTAACAAAAGTTCGCACGTTTAACAACGTTGGATTTCGAGGGCTGGAGAGATTTTAAGGCTCACCTGGACAGTACCTCCCAATTATTTATCAAAACTCAGATGATAAGAAAAGTCTTTATCATTCCATTTCGCAGTTATCTTACTGATGGCCAAGAGGCTTAAAATCGGGGATTTTACGCCTCTAATAACTTCATAGTGAGGTGAGATGTCTGTGGGCGAAGGTGACCACTTACCATCAGGTTGTCCTTATAAAATAAAAAATATCTTACCAAAACTTCCACCACATAATGCCGGTGTCTGTCATAGTGAGTTTTCTATCGTCGAGTATTTTTGCCTGCCGCATCCAGTAGTCGTTGCGGTATAGTGTTATGTTAGTGCCGTCTCTCTTCTTTTCCGTATCGAACAACTTGGCGAATTCGAAGAACTGCCCGTCTAGTGTCGCCGGTTCTTCTTCACCCATTATGGATTATTGTCTGAAAAGAACCGACGAAGATTTCTTTTAAACAGTGGCATTGTTTATCATAATCAGCAGACCACTGTAGTCCACTGCTGCACATAGGCCTCTTCCAGGGCGTGCCATTGAGCCCGGTCTTCGGCTCTTCTCATCCAGTCGCCAACCAGACCTTGCACAGATCACGTCTCTTCTCCAGAACTCTGCTACCCTAGATGTACCAGCCCACTGCCACTTAAACTTGCTTATTCTGTGAAATATGCTTTGGTTCTATAGCGGATCTCCCACTTCGGATTCAATCCAGTGATAGTAATTATTTATGAATGTTCTTTATTCCAACAGGATAAAATACTTGCGCTAGGTCCACCACAATGGTCCAATGATGGATTCGTTTCATCGACTCTTTGCCCTGAAATAGCTATGTATAAAGTATAAAAAATAAGTCGTGCAATTGACTACAATTTCATTTTACCCAGGGACACTTTCCTTTAGTAAAACAAGGTGTTTTAAATGTAAATTAAAATATAATTGGTTCTGAATAAAAAAATGTAATAGGCCGAGAGTCATGTCATGAGTTTCTACATTAGGTATCTACAATAAAGAAGTTATTATACTAAGACAGAGCAAGTAAATAAGTAAATACTATTATTTGGTAATTCTGGTAAAGTAATAGCAACACAACAACATCAATTGTTTCGACATTAATTAGCCAATATAATAACTTGACTACAGGCTGGGTACTCGAATAAAGTGAGAACAACAATAATAAGTACTCATCTACAACTGAGGTAGGTTTAGACAGATATGTTTCTTTTGTTAAGAAAATCGCCGTAGTTTTTCAAGATAGAAAAAGACGTAGACTTCCAAACTATTAGAACATAGCAACGAATAGTTAGCTGACGTTAAGTGACTCTCAAAAGGTTCATTGAAGATCCTTCATCGTTGAAAGTGACCTTGACCTGCTTGCATCATTTACATACGGGACGTTGAATGACTTTTTCTACATCTATCGCATATTTACATTCGAGAAACTGGGTCTTATCCAGAGGGAGGCCCGCCCTCTACATTTTGGGCCACCGATAAAGTAGGCACAGTTGCTAATACCAATCTTGAGCGCTCAGTGAATTTCGCACATGGAAAATGAACCAATCGCGTGTTCGCAATGACACTTCGCTCGTCCTCGCCGCCAAAACGATGAAATCTTTTACCACGCAAACTGATGTCGTCGCCGCTGAACTATTCATAACATCAAAAAACAATGTATGACCATTTTGTAGAGAATGTATTAAGGACTATATCCGCCATGTTTTACTGTATACATAACTATTTTCGTACAATTTCGAAAAAAACGAAAAAAGTGACTTTTTTCAAAAAGGCGGCCTAGTGCAAGTGGTGCGTGCCATTCGTGACAAAACTTCTTAAAAGTAAGCTATAGGTGGATGTGACAGTATGCGAATGCGACTTATATGCAATAATTGTATTTAGTAGAAGTTATTCTATTCCGTAGGAGAAAGTCATGTACGAGTGTGGGCGTATAATTTGTTTTTATCGTAAAACGTGTTTTCTAAGCTTCCAACCACACCCTACAGCTACCTACAGCCCCTACACGCAGTATTGTTTATTTGACACAGAGCATAAATAAGAAAGAAGTTGTTCTTGTTTCTATTTGAGCAAACCAAGACGATTTTGTTTAGGTACTACAAAAGTGTTTATAAAATAATATATCCTACTGAATATAAGTTATTTCGTAGAGTTGGTAGGCTCAAGATTTGTTTAGTGCACGCCCCTTTTGACTGAATTCTCATAAAGCTTTTATTTTTCTTTAGCTTTTCTGAATCGGAGGGCTGTAGCTTACAATGAGCAGGGACTGCGCAATCACTGCAATAGTTAAATAATTAAATACCTAAACGAAATTATGAGCTATAGATATCTATTTAAATATTTTTTGTTGCATCTATCAACTTCTGCAGATAGATGGATCTGAAATTTGTTTTTCGATATGACACAAACACACACCCAAATGCCGCAAGGCATTAAGCTCGTCTAATGTACACCTTTTTATTTTGTGCATTAAAGTGTAAATAAATAAATAAACACTGCTGGCGAAAATAGTTTTTAGTAATAAGGTCTCCGTCCCTTTTTAGTAAAACAGACCATAAGGTGTAGCACAAAATATCATAAAAACCCCATTTACTGTGCATAATTTCTCATAATATATTGCAACGGGATGTAAGATTCTTTATATTTTATCTGTTAAAAAAATAGGAATTTAGTGTTAGTGTAAATATACCTACTCAGATGAAATTGATGAAAACTTTTGACTCCCCTCTATCGAAAAAATTATAACAAACTTGATAAAAAATTACCTAGTCTAGACTCCATTTAATATGGGCATGACAAATGTGCTCGGAGCGTGTTATCCTAAATACATAGGCGTTAGGAGCATTCCACGGAAAATGCAACCGCGACACCAAATTCTAAACGTCCAACTAGATCTATAATTTTTATGGGAATAAAAGTATAGGTATTCATCGATAAAATAAACAGGATTACTTCATAAAGCATTTGCATTAATTCATATTTTTCGGCCCTACTTTAAACACTCAACATCTTGGTTAGTTAGTGACCATTTTTCCATGAAATTCCCATTTTAATATACGAAATTTTTTAAAATTTATTCTAAATTTTATGGTAATGTTATGACAGAAGGGACATATAACTTGTAACTTTTATATTTCATTTTTTTAATTTATACATTTAATGTCACAAATATGCCACAATATCAGGGCGTACTTCACTGTCCCGCACGAAACGCTTCTGAAAATATAATAGTTGTTATTAAATGAAGAGAGTAAATAAACAATTCATATTTACAATGCAAACATCATTTGTCAGGCTTAGTTTATTGTGCCAATCGCCATTGCTTTAGACTTCATAGTTTTCAGTAAAAGTCTGTTAACCTGTTGTGTCCCGCACGCGACAAAATGCGTTGGGCACGATCGAATGTGCTCTTGTGTAAACAAGAGAAAATGAAACGAAAAATGAAATAAAACTGGAGTGGTAATCTTTAAAGGCAAATAAATTTCATTTTGCTTGTCCAGATAGTAATAATAAAGATAAAGACACGGTTTTCGTTTTTAGGCACGAAACCCTTATAGGATCACTTTGTTGTCCTTATGTCCGACAAGACCTTTTTTTCTAAGGAACGGCTAAAGATATGAAGTCGAAATTAATATCAAATACTACATGGAAGAATGTGGAAGATTACCAGAATAATTAATAGTTTGCCAAAACGATTGATGGGTTCCTCAAAGACACATTGTAAAATACCAAGGTACTTACTGAATTGTACGATAATAATTGATATTATAATGGTACGAAACCTTCAGGCGGGCTCCGGGAGTCTTACACGATCTTGTCTAATTGTATTTTATTACTAAATTATCAATTATATTCTAGGATCAGACGACAATGACGGTATTCATTGAAAATATATTATGGATCAAAGCGTTGGAATTTAAAATCAAGCCATGTTTAAGATAAGTAAACCATCTGAGCTTAAAATTCCGCAAACTTTCTGCTGGAAGTTCTCGGCGTCTACATACGTCTCCTGGCAAAGGAATTGTGGATGGGATAAGGGGTAATGTCTGAAAGTAGGTCGAACAAAATATGCTGAGGCAAGCTGGCTTTGGAGTGGTGGTACAATCAACTGAGGACTTTGTCAAAGTGGCTTCAGATGTAATGAAGATGACCAAAATTTGATGAATTTGACGCATACCATTTCAAATGTAAACAAGATAGTTCTTTGGGGTACTGTTAAGGCCTAGGACTATACCTGGAATTTATAATTTCCACATCATATCCTGAGACACCAATTATATTCGCGCGAAAAAAACACAGTATGTGACCAAATCAACACACAATTTTCCACTTATAGTAATTAGAATTTTGCTATTTTTTTCCAATTATTATTAAAAACTTGTGTTATACGAAATCTAAAAATCATTACCTTGCCTTTTTACTTCGTCATAGTTGGGTAATAAGTAGGTACTTAATTTCGTACGCGACCCGCACGTGACAGGGAGATCCCACACGTTACAATTCAAACTTTAATTTTTATTTAAATAATTACTAAATGATTTTTTATTTTGCTTTAACTAATAATTAACACGTAAAGCGAAGTGTTTGAAAGACCCGGTGGTTTTGATGTCCCGCACGTGACGCATCGTGAATAAATTTCATCGATAATGTGTTAAAGAACGAACAAATCTTTACATCCATGAAAAAATCGTCCTGTATCTGACAGACATCAATAAAATTTAAAAAAGCAGCCAAGTGCGAGTCGGACCTCGCTGTATAGAGGGATGCGTCTAACTCTAAGGTCGACTTGTAAGTGTTGAGTAAAAAACTTTCGCTTGTTTTGCTCATAACTATTACAGATGTATCAAGTTTTAGTATTTGTTGTTTATGTAGAGGATATTACTAATGAGTGACTAATGGTATTATGTATATCATTCAATTTTCAAGTTCTTCTAGATAACACCGTTCATGACTCTAACCCGGCTAAAGAAATAGAGCCATAATATCTGAACAGTAAAAAATTTAAAAAAAGCAAATTTAAAATTAAAGAACATTTACTTTAAAAAATTAAATGTTATAGTTAAGAGGTCTCATACATATTTAATTAAATAAATGGTTTCGGAAGATTTTGCTCTCTCAAAAATAAGATTTAAAAAATCACGTAAAACTGTAGAAACTGTACACAATTGAAAAAAGGATCACCGTGGAAAATGTAACAAAAAGGATCACCGTGGAAAATGTAACAAAAAGGATCACCGTGGAAAATGTAACAAAAAGGATCACCGTGGAAAATGTAACAAAAAGCATAATGTTGAAAAGGAAACTCTAACTCAAAGGAAAATATTAAATGGTTAAAATAAATTTTAAACTTCATGTCATATACCTACCTTTGAAATACCTACTTACATTTATGAAAATATTTTAGACGGATCTATGAAAAATTTAGGTACTTATATTAAAGAGCATACAACAGACATTTCTTGTAACAAAATTATAAACATAAAAATATAAAACAAAACCTTGTCATTATTTCAGAAAACTTGCTTAAAACATCTGGAACTGAATCTTGTGTCAAACGTAAAAAACTTACAAACAAGAAACAAAACTTAAAACTGAAAAAGTGAAACTTGTAAACTTCATAAAAGAAACAGAAACTTGAAAAATGAAACTTCTAGAAACTGGAAACTTTGAAACTTGAAAACCTTCAAAAGCATGGAACCCTGAAAACGAAACCAGGGTTAAGAAATTTGTAACTTGTTTGTCTTTGAAGACAAACTAGGAATACGAAAATAAATATAAATAGCATACCTTGTTTCTTTAATAGTTTATTAAAATGAATATAATTTCTCCACACGGGTATGTCCTGTAATTTATAATGGATTTTACTATGTAATTACTATGTTGTTTTTGGCCGGACTCAAATAACAAAATTGCACTGTAATGACACATTTCTCTATCTGAGGATACTTCTAATTACGAGTATGTCTGTAACGGGTAAAAGTTTCCGAATGTAATTATAGTTTTGGACGGATTCAAACAGACAGAAATGGTACATAAGTAGTTACCTGTTTACTTTAGTCAACTTGTATATTGTTTTAGTGTATTATCTGCATAAATAAACTCCTACAAAGCATTTAAAAATAGTTTTAAAATTGTAGAAAAGTTACGAAAATCAGAAAATGCCCCGCCAAATAGCACAATTCAATTAACAATTTCCTCATATCCCACCTACGCGAAATTTTAAAGTTCTGGCGCGGAATCCATATTCGACTTTTGATTGGTCGAAAAACGGGCCCATTGATAAGATAGGGTGGTGTTCCCAGTGCCCGGGCACTTACTCTTTAAATTTACGTACTCTTTAAAGGGAGTTGTCAACTTTGAGCCCTTATATCTGCCGCCAGTTACGACTTCTACATTATGAAATATTTTTGTGTTTTTAGCCATATCCTTGAGATCATACTAAATTAATTTTATATTTTTGAGTAATTAAATATTTTCCGGAAAAGTCTGCTTTGCCCGCTATGCCCGGCCATCGGTCGAGAAAATGTGGCCGGTATACTGGCTTGGAGTGCTACATTTGAACCAATGACCAGACATCCAACCTTAATTTCATACAAATTTATATATTTCATATTTTGAATATAGACAGTTAAATATAATTTAGCCACCAGGCGTGGCTTACTAAATTTATTTTCAAATTGGGTAGAAATATTGAAAATAAATCCATTCAATGAAAAATATTGCTTATTATTAAAATAAACTAATTAATTATATTAAAATACGTTGTTTGTCAATCGTAAATATAATTTTATTTTCAAGTTTAACTTTATAATTATAATAATTGTACATGATTATGATATTTATTTACTGATTAGCCTTTAAGTACTTACCTACTCGTACATCTAGAATAAACGAATTATCGATCGAACTAATTTCGATCTTAATATTATAATACACAAACATAACACAGACAAAATAAATCAACATTTTCTAAGTTATTAACAAATTAATCCATATTTAACATTAAAATAATGAATTTTCAATATCTTGTCATACCACGCATTCAATATGATAAAACAGTGAGAAGTGTACCAAATTCCCTATTGAAAAATAAGCTTTTGCTTTCTCCAGCTTCTGTTTCTATTTTCATCATCGGAAAGCTCAGAATCGTATTAGTTTCACGCGAGTCACACTAAAAGTTTTGCTTAACTCATAAATAAAACAGTTTATAAGTAAAGTAATATATTTATTCTTTTTCACAGTATTCTTCGTTACATTTTAAACACTTTTTCATTCGTTCTAACCATTTTTGAAAACATGAGGACCATTGATCTGAGGGCATGTTTTTCACATGCTAGACCAATTGAAATCTATCACAGCCTCTTCCGGCCCCGTAAATGTCAAACCTCTCAGCAATCTGATTTTTAAGAAAATAAAGAAATCACAAGGTCCGGACTGTGTGCGGGATGGGTCACGAGCTCCACCTTTTCAGAAACCAAAACTGACTTTGTCTTGTTCGCGGTGTGCGGAGAAACTTTGTCATGGTGCAAGAGGATGCGACTTCTTGGTCGTTTTCCAATAACTTTTTCGAACACACTGGGCAAATAAATGGTGGTGTACCATGAGTGGTCCTAGTGTAATCCTGAATGATTAACTATCTTTTGTTCTTCGAGGGGGATTGTGCAGACAGGACCCGCCTGGGAGAAAAAAAAACGCAATTATTTTTTTGCCCGATCTTCTCGCCTGTCTCAATTTTGTTAGTCGCCTTCGAACACCCACTTCGAACGCCACATTCACAAGACTGTTGCTCTATTTCTGGATCGTAACAATAAATCAATGTTTCATCTCCTGTCACAATGTCATAAACAGCATTTGAACGTCCGTGATCGTACTTTAACAAAAATTTTTTCAACACGAGCCCGTTTCTGTTCTGAGGTGCGTTTATGAGGAATGCAATTCGGGGCGGTCCACCCTAATTACCGGGAACTGCGCATGGAAAACTCGAATAATAGAATGAGAGAATAATAGGATTTCGTGTTAATGAATGCACAAAAACATTTTTTATCGATCCCCTTTACTTCCACTGAAATATAATTCTACAAAATTTTAATTCGGATTCGGGTCAAGGGAATAATTGCTATGTGAAAATTTCAAGTCAGTTATCTATCTCTGTGTCTTATCCGTTTACGAGCTAGAAGCGCAACACAGACGGATGAAGCGACAGCAAACAGAGTTCCGATTTCCCTTCGGGGTACGGATCCCTAAAATTGTAGTTCAACTTACAAAATAACATAGGTAAAATTAATATACGTATAGGTACCTACTTAGATAAGCACGTAGTTTTTTTGTACTTACCTACCTGAGACAGGTAGTTGACTAGCTTGAGAATCTATAATGTTACTCTTGGCATTGCAAAATAATAATAATTTCTCCAGGATTTATTATATGTATTATATCACAGAAAAACTTATTGTAAAAGTAGTTCAACTACAATAAATGTCTGCAGTTCCGATTATTTATCTTGGACTGAGCGACCATTGACAGCACTAGCAAATAATCACTAAAAGTTTTTATAATATAAGCAAATAATCACTAAAAGTTATTATAATATAAACACTAAATAGTTTATTTATTTGGTAGGTATCCATGATGCCAAATTGTTTACGTAGGTATCCTAGGAAACCATGAGCAGAAAGAAGGTATAATCACAACCAAGTTTTTAATACATTTTATTTATTTACAACTTAAAATTATTTATACACAAACAATTACAGAAGCAAGAGCAATAGAAAAGAAATGTAGAAATAATTAATAGTTTTTAATAATTTAATTGGATTAAGTATACCTGTCAATTTATTCAAACGGAAAAGCCAAAGAAATTTGATATTAATATTATTAATTTTTAACTATTTTGGGAAAAGTCGATAATTTTACAGTCCCTGCAAAATATGCCGACTCGTATAGCCGGTTTACATTTAGTCAAGTGTAGTGGCGAGTCAACTTTTAAACTGCCTTGCCAGTGGATCCAAATATTGTTTGACTGGCCAGGCACTCGATATTCTACTTGCCACTGTACTTACACTCGCCACTGTATTTGACCAAATGTAAACCGGCCGGTAGAGTCTTACGTTACGTTGATATTAATAAAGGGAAGCAATTCGTCCGCGATGATAGGAAACAAAACACCTTCAGGTATCCTATTCTATTCTACAGGGTGAGTTAGGGTGGCACACAGTAAAAAAAGGGATAACCACGTTATTTTAGAAACAACTAAATTTTACCAATCATTAGGTACCTACCCAAGTCAAAGAAGTTACAAGTACTTACTAATTATAGTACATAGACCAAAGTTCATTTGAAATTAGCAAAAGTGGTTTACTACATGTAATGTGGCTTTGATTGAATAAATGTTACCAAAAGTTATGTACCTAAGTTACCCATTAGGTAGTCACTGTTTCATGTTACGCATAAACAAAGCTTTCGTTACATACCTACAACGAAATATTTTTTATTAGTGTAAGGTAATTGCATCATAATTCAGAATTGATATTATGATATTTTTATTGTAAATAGGTACGTACACACTTTTACAACGTCATAAAACACAACAAATACAATGATAACAATAATTAAAAACAAATTGTGTATTAAATTACCACACTAAAGTAAGTACTATATTGTAGGTATAGATATTTTATCCTTTAGGAAGTCTTGTACTTTATAATAAGCTTTCTGCATAAGAAAGCATTTCACAGTCTTTTTATATTTCTTTACATTTTACAGTCTTTTTATATTTCTTTACATTCACCATTCTGACGTCCTTTGGAATAAGATTGTAAAATCTTAAACAGTTTACAGTAAAGAACTTTGAGACCTTCGCAATAATTTTTTTTCTTGTATTATTTTAAAAAGGTGAAAGGGGAATCCCTTTCACCTTTTCTAGACTCTACTTTGAATATTATTCATATTCAATGTAAAGTCTAGAGTAGACTACATCTTCATTGTATATGAACAACTTATTATAATTATACAAGTAATTTTGATAATATTTTAAAGTACGCTTCTCAAAAACGACTTTAACTTTACCTATTTCACCTTTAACGATAAACATGGTAAAGTATTTATTTTTATTGACAAGCGAGTAATAATTTGGAATAACCTGAACTAATTTTATTTTCGAATTTTAGATTCGCAGTTCCATGGAACAAATTAAAAAATATCCCACTATTAGTTCCATAATTGAACTAGGTCAGGATTGGTCAAATTTATAGCTCCACGTAGGTACCCCATTAAAGTACACCGCAGAGCAAGTATGGAAAAAAAATACGTTTAATGATGCATTTAAAAAAATATTACTAAAGTACAAACTTTCTATGTATAGTTTTCGAAAAAAAATGATAAGTGAAAATTCACCTGAAATCAGATTTGATACAAAATTGTATGGAGAAAAATAAAAGTGTCCTGTTTCAAACGAAAAAGAAATATGCTTTAGTAACCAACATTTTAAACTATATCTCCATAGAAACTAAACTGACAATGTCTATAGTTTCTAAATTATGAAGCTTTAAAAAAATGCAAAACCCTGTTATTTAAAAATACATTTATTATTTAATTATTTTCTCATTTTCATATTAATTGTTTACTGAAATGACTATAAGAATATATTGTCCATCTATTCTTCATAGAGAGAGGTATTTTGTTCAGTCCACCATTATTTTTATATTCACCCTAAAGTAAATTTTTGGGGTAGTATTTTGTTATATGCATCAAAACACGTAAGTAATATTTTTTTTTAAATTTTCACCGGCATTTATTACTTGCTCTGCGGTGTACTTTCCCAGACAATGGCGAACCCCCTTTAAAAAACAGGCTTTTTATTAAACAAAAATAAGGATTTTTATGTAAGAATAGTAAAATATATTAGTTTTCTTAAATAATAATAATCCTTATTTTTTTACTATAGTCATAAAGGTATAACGAGTAATTGTTATTAATTAATAAGAAGCCCATCCGGCTTGTTTCCTGTCGCAGACCGACAAACGTTGGATTTCCCTTTGCCCTTTATGACAACACACGGCAGCTATAATATAGAGACATATTTCAATACATCTTGCCATAAGATCCTTAAGGAGCCCACACACACGCGTTAATATATATTTTAAGACGGAAATATACATCTCAATACATCTCGATATATAATATTTTAGGGGAAGGGGGACAAAGTGGAACCGTTAACTTCAAAAATTTAAATTAAATACCAACATAAGTACTTTTTAATATAATATTTATTTTATGATCTAAGTCAATATTTAATTTATATATTAAACTCAGACTTCTTAATATTATTACGTGAAAAATTGGAACAGCCTATAATTTAAACTTAGCAGCAAATACGTGAGTCAGCTAGGCGTGAAATGAAGTGAAATGAAGGAAAGATATATGAGATATCTCATTACCTGCTACGTGTGTGGTACCAAAAATATATATCCCGGGATGTAATATACCTTAATATATCTGTGACGGCCTTAAGGTGTTGGACGCAACAAATTCACGCAGAAGAGGTAAACATACAACAATATTTGACCTCAAGCAAGTTTTCCAAAACTCGAGCGGAGTGATTAGTCGCACGTGCACCATCATGCGCGTTGCACGCGCGAGCCAGCCAGTCAGCCGACATAACGTAAATCTTGTTGCGAACCTCCTACGATAAACAAAGAGGTATTTACCTCACTTTGAGAAACACTGCACTAGGTAATGGGATATTTAAGGATATTTCGGTATAAAAGCCGAACCCTGCAGCAAGTGCAATCTTGTTTCGAGTTCCCTTTAACAGGCTAGACCGATCTCAGCGTCTTTTGTACTATAAATATTTGATGAGTTTTTGAACTAGTTACATAGGTACTTACCTATAGTTAGTTCAATCTGTAAAGCACATGTACTTGCTATATTAATTTTAAAATATTTATCTCCCTTAGTTTTAAATTCGGTTTTGGAAATATTATAATATAAGGAATAAAAACTGCACATCGAAAAACTTATTTACCTATAAATGACTCTCATGAATTACATTGGCAATAGACGTAGACGTATTTCGTGGAAACCTGAGAGTAGGTATGGATATAATTTGATCTGAGGTAGAAACATTAATCTTTAATCTGTGTTTGATCAGTAATGATAGAAAAAATATATTTAACTATTTTATAGAAACTGATTTTAGGTTAAAAAACCATAAAATATTAAAATTACTATTTAATAAACGGTGAAAGTATGAATTTATAGCAGCATAAATTATGTATTTAGGTGTGTAGGGCTTCCTTCACAAATATACTAAATGAAAATTACCCGACCTTAATTTTATTTTATTTTTTAATTTTACTTGAACTTAATTATGGTTAACAGTCAATTAAACAAATAAATGTGAAAGTTTGTGTGACTCTAATTTCATGGATACTATAGCGTGCAATCTAGAAAATACCCAGGTAATCACAAATAAATTAGGATTAGAGGCGAGGGCGCCAGTTACAATAACAGTGACTTATTATCAAATTTTGTTGGCAGGGAGCTTGTACTGCAATGCTACGTTTGACACGTACCTGTGCTGGCCACCTACACCGGCGGGGAAGATTGCACGCCAGCACTGTCCGCCAGCGCGGCTCAGCGACACGTCAAGTGAGTCAGATTGTTGTTACAACAACACTGTTAACAGCTGCACATTACAAAAGGGAAACATGCATTGCAACTCTACATTTGACTCGTACCTGTGCTGGCCACCTACACCGGCGGGGAAGATTGCACGCCAGCACTGTCCGCCAGCGCGCCTCAGTGACATTTCAAGTGAGTCATATTGTTGTTACAACAACACCGTTAACAGCTGTACATTACAAAAGGGAAACATGCATTGCAACTCTACGTTTGACTCGTACCTGTGCTGGCCACCTACACCGGCGGGGAAGATTGCACGCCAGCACTGTCCGCCAGCGCGGCTCAGCGACACGTCAAGTGAGTCAGTTTGTTGTTGCAACAACACTGTCGACCGGTGCACATTGCAACAGGGAGCATGTATTGCAACTCTACGTTTGACTAGTACCTGTGTTGGCCACCTACGCCGGCGGGGAAGATTGCACGCCAGCACTATCCACCAGCGCGGCTCAGCGACACGTCAACTGAGCCAGATTGTTAGTACCAAAACACTATTGACGGGATATAGGTGTAAGAAAACTTATTGAATTATTACTCGTATACATATTGGTTATGACATTAAGTTAGATTGTTGGCAGTCAGCATAGTCATAGCATAGTCTAGAAGTGCGACACAGTAGCAGTTGTTGATGTGGAACTTTATACGCGCGCATCTGGTATGCCACCGCCTGAACCTCTCAATTGTAAGTACTTATATTGATATAATATGTCGTGACATATTATAAGTTTAACTACTTAGTTTAAGCTCCTAGAGTAGATAAAATCTTGCGTAGATGCTTCAAAATTTAGATTCGGAATTTAGTAGACAAGTACGCCAAGTTCCGATTATGGATGTACCTATACCCACAAATGAGAATATTTCCAACGTTCTATTAAAACCATACTTACTTAATCTATTTTTCGCAAGAAAGTGGCATGTCTTACAAAATATTCGAACCGAAATATTTCGAACCATTCTGGATTCACGTTGTTACTGGATGCAAGTTATAAACTGTAAAATCGACATACGTACGAATACGTGAAATATGAAATATTAAATTAGAATATTTAGTGCCACAGAACCACATACCGAAAATGTCATGTCGAAAATAGATTATCAACCTACTCATTGAGAAAGCCAGATCTCGCGGCCCACTCCCAAAGCGATAGCTTGACATTGTGAGCACCGACATAAGTGCCAGTGTTTCAAGTGAATGGACGCTGAAGACAAAATGAAGGACAATGTCCCGTCCTTCATTTTCCCGGTCTTCAGCATAAGAAAGCGTACCAGCCGGCCGAAACAGCGTTAGCCTAGAGTGCAATGTAGAACAAGGACGTAAATTTGTTGCAAAAGAAAGAATATCTGATAATAATACATCGCCTGACCTCAGTCGAGGTAGAGAGCGCATGCGCAAACCGTTAAAGACCTCGCCCTTTTTGAAAACCGCTTTATTACCAATTTGAAAGCAGCATTATCGTTATAAAACCATGGAACATACTAATTCCATACACAAACACGATGAAATTTAAAACCACTTCGTCGAACTATGTGAAATATGAAGAATTGGAAGCTTTTGGCTAGACTTGACGTCCTATCTGTCGCCAGCATAATGTTTTCAAAATTATGTACGTAACTCACATCTCGGCTTTTTCAGGTTCGTATTATGAAACTTATGTCTCATTATAGTTTCGTTATTGATGGTTTTTTCCAAACACAAATAAAATATGTATAGGTTTACTTGTATTACAAACACACTCACTTATGTAATTGTCTATGGTTACCTATTTCATCAAAATATAGGTAATTTTCTCTCGTTAACTGTGTTTGTGTTGTGATTGGTTATTTATTAAAATCGTTATCATCTACTTTAGAGCAAGCCGCTCTACTTAAGTGGATATTTATAATTTACCTGCCTACATATCAATAATCGTAAGATACCTACAAGTTTTCGCGTAAGGGGGGAATGATTATCTTTTCTCCGCGAAAACCTTAGTTTTTTGTTAATTTACCTTAGTTGATATAAAAGTGTAACAGCTTGACCTGGTCTAATTCTCACTTATCCAGACGTGGAAAAGTTTGTCTCCTTTCCATATCGAGCTTTTCCTTCTCAGAGCGGCACTGTACCGCTTTCTAGAGCATATTTGAAAATTACTATAGGTATAGTCTATTTGTTCATTGAAAGAATGAATGAATACTCTTACACTCTTAATACTCTTACTCTTAATATTGAACCTGACCGCGAAACACAAAATGTCGATTATCATATCACCAAATATTTATTATGTCGATGCACGTTTGGGCGAAAGTATGTTTCAACGAAAACCGTTAGGTAGGTCGAAAGTTTGTTTCATCTAATCACGAAACAACAAAAATACATTTTGCTGTTTCGTTTTTCGGCAAAAGGTATTTTTGCCGAAAAACATTACCTACTGCGTAATTACATAATCGCGAAAAACAACTAACACCAAGCTATTTCAGGATAACATTAATTTAGCTTTTTATTTGGTTCGTCATAGTGATCTTTCTTCCTTCGTAAGGTTTTTAGGTTTTTAAGCTTTACAGCTTGGAAAGGAGTAAACGCTCAAGGTCCTATATACTAATTCCAAAGACCGCCATAGGCATCGATTAGTCCGATACAAAGTACCATGGGCTTCAATTGATAGATTGTAATTTTGGGTTTGGGTCTGAAGGACTATAACAATTTAGTACAACATATAGGCCGATGGGCCTTGGGAGGCTACACATAGTTTTGTACACAAATTGCCATTTTGTGATCCGCAGTCATGAATCCAATCAATGAACCTGATTTGTTTTACTACAGGTTGGGCACATCGCCGATGCGGAGAAGATGGTCTTTGGCTCGGTAGGCGACCAAACGAGATTAGTCTAACGGGGTGGACCAACTACACCCCTTGTTTCCCGCTTGAAGTGCAGACTCTCTTCGGAAAGGTCTACGACAACGAACGTGATGCACAGGTTTGAACCAACTTTCATAGGATCACAGCAAGTTAGATTTTCTGTGTAATGCCTAACATTATGGCAGTAATAAGGTATATTATATACCTAGGACTAAAATCTCGATTTAACGTAACATAAATGTCTATAATTTTTTATCAGGGGAAAAAGTTGCGCTACCTCTACCCTCATTAGTTATTTATGACTTATAACAGTTTTGTTTACATTTTTGGAAGTATTTTGTTTATAAAATTTGTTTACAAAATGCTTATTTATCTTATCCGTCGCGTCGCCTAATGATCGCAAACGCAAATTGAACATTACGCGACGAGACGACGTTATTTATAGTCGATAGAATTGTTTTTTATTTTATGTTTTTTTTTCAGATTATGTTTGAAATAGCCCAGCGGACAAGGTACATGGAAATAGCAGGGTTCAGCATCTCCCTGATCGCCCTAATAGTATCTCTGGCCATATTCTCACATTACAGGTGGGTAGATCACAGCCACAACCTATTTAGGGTGTCCATTTTCAGCTTCAGAAAAAATCGCATTGTGTACTGGCTGTGTCATCGAGCTGTCATGGCTCAATAAGACGCACTTGCATTAAGGTCGAGTTAAGGAATAAGCCCAGACTTAGTACCTCGCCCTGGTTTAATCACAAAAACATCTTGCACCAACGCAAACCCTGGGTTAAACTAAGGTGAACTCTTGTCAAAGGACAATCGGCAAAACATATGTATAAATATGTAATCGTATAAAGTTTGAGAAACATGTAACATCTACTTATCCCAAAACGTGACATATTGATGTCCAATAAAAAGGTTTTCATATAAAATGTATAAGATATTAAAGTTTTGTGTACCTAAACTGCAGCAAACACTAAACATAAACACTTCTAAATAAGGTGTCCATATGAAATTTCCTGGATTGTACTTAGGTACCTATCTAACATAATATTTTGGGGTAAGTTACTGGTTTCGCAAAGCTTATTTCAAAAGCTATCATGTATTCCAGTGTTGAACCGATTTGTCCCAATTTGCCTTTAAACCTATTCGTCGTTCTAAAATTATTTTCTTATAAATCTCCCCTAGTTATTGTGTATAAATTGAAAGTTTCTAATCCTACATACAGAATACGTAGGATATCAGAAATAACTTAAAATAAAAGTGCCACAATTTTACAGATCCCTGCGCAACAATCGGACCCGAATTCACAAGAGCCTCTTCATAGCCATGGTGGTTCAGGTCCTGATTCGACTGATCGTCTACATTGACCAAGCATTCATAAGAAGCAGGCTCGGAGACCAGTCCACCTACGACAACGTCTCTTTGAGAGGAATTGATAATATGGTGAGAAATCTTACCCACAGAATCACAGAGGCGTTACCCGTAAACTTTAACCCGCAGTGCAGACACTTATCAATACAGAAGAGATAAATAAATAATATACCGACCACTGTAGATAAAGTTGTAGGAACCCTTGAAGAATCAAGATCTTATTGAGTTCATTTCGCCCACCCCGTCGCAAAACTTTATAGCTGACAAAACTTGAGTAAGAGGACTCTCCAACGACCGTAATGCTATAGCGGCTGAAATGTACAGCCGCTCTATTCTCTGAAGATTCTTCTGCAAATCTGGGTTTTATTGTTTGGTTCTTTTACAGGAAAATGCTGTGCGAAATATGCGATATTATTACTTGCAACAACGTGCGAATTCTTTGTTAGAGCTGCTGCTTTGTGTTTTTATATATTTATGTATGTGAATTTTATTTTGATTAGGCGTAGGTAGTGATTGCCAAATAAATCGCAATAAATATTGTACTACCTACAAGGTCTTATGAAATATCGAGACGATAAAGATACATTCCCTAATTATTAAAACCATAAAAGTTCTTATAGATATTCTCTATCTAATAGGTAGACATATCTATTTCACGCAAAGATTTTGAAATTCACCCCTATGTAGATTGCTTGTTAGAGAAGTTTTATAAGGAATTCGTGCATGCGATTTGAGCATTATTCCATTCATTAGTCGGACACTGAAATGTCAAATGTATGAAAGTAAGTGACCTATGGGTCAACTCCGTGGCTCGCTGACATTGCTCACGTAATCATTCTAGAGGAGAGGGCGCCACTGGTCCGATTTCTGCGATTTCACGTATCAGTAACTTGTAATAGTCAATCGATATTCATTCAACCGCTCAATAAAGTACCTATCAAAGAGCAGCGTAGTCGGTCGAAAACTGTTTACCTATATACTCGTTTTACTTAAAGTTCATGTTACTCCGCCTCAAAAGATTTATCGCCACCAGAAATCGCCAATTCGGCTGAAAGGTACCATTCAAAGATGTATCTTTGTGTGTTAATAACAAATGCAAATAAGAATTTAAATTTTCATAATTAGTTACTTTTTATATTAGTAGTGTGTTTACTTGCAAGGTATTATAAAAAACGTTGTGTGACGTGACACACGTGCTGTAAAGCAATTGTGACTCGGGCCGTAGAATCTCTCGCCATCGGCACGGGGTTCAAATTCGTCACCTTACTTTCAATTACTTTTTCTTCCAGCCGTATCTTTGCGAGACATCATACGTTCTTCTAGAATATGCGATATCGGTGATGTTTATGTGGATGTTCATTGAAGGATTGTACTTGCACAATGTGGTCACTGCCAACGCTCTAAGAGAGAAGATATCGCATTTGATATATTACGCCACGGGATGGGGTCTTCCGTTGGTAGTAACGGCGCTGTGGGCTTCCATGACTGCTATACATTATCAAAAGGAAAGGGTTAAGAAGTAAGTACGCTTTGTGTTGTAAAATCAAAATGAAAACGTTTATTATTTATTATACAATGGCACCGATTCTGGGATGTCGTGTCACTAGCTAAATTAAAACATTGCTAACATAAACATTGAAATATCACCCTCATCATCGTGTAAAAACACGATATTGCTGAAGAGTGAGTGCGACAGGTTAATTTAGTTTTAACTCTAGATTTAGCGGCCATTCCGGAATCGACGCTAGTATGAATCATTAATTACAGTACCGCGTGACTTCGACTACATCGAGCAATTCTCCAAGCCTTAAGTGACGCCGCCCTATGTCATATACCTACGATCTGTTATGTATATTCTATGGTAAAGTTCACGACAAATAGTAGCGTATAGGTGGCATCATTGGCGGATCCAGGGGGGGATCCCCAAGAATGTCTGAACAAGTTAACTTTGTGTGAACTACATCGAGATGATAATAATGGCACTAGTTAGCCGAAATTTCGAGCTCGCTTCGCTTGCTCTTGCTCTAACATTCCGGCCTAATTTCTGTATCGAAATTTCGAGCTCGTTTCGCTCGCTTCCGTCCTTTAGCTCCTATAATCCATCCTATCCGTCCTATAATCCTTCAACTAACTATGTCGAATCTGACCGGATACTTCAAACTCGCTTCGCTCACTCTCTTCATAGATTTTTGCCCTACCTAATTCGTCATATTTTGTTTTGGATCGCACTAAAATTTCGAGGTCGCTTTATTCGCTGCCGCTCTAGCATTCTAACCTAATCCATTATCTTTGTCGGATCGGCGTCGTCGAACTCGCTTTCACCCTAGCCTTCTAACTTTATCCATCGTATCGGACCAGCGCCAAAATTCGAGTTCGCTTCGCTCGCTCCTGTCCCGATCTTCTAACTTCATGAGTGTCGGATCGGCGCTGAAATTTCGAGCTTGCTTTGCTCTCTCCTACCGTAACCTTCTAATCGAATTTATCTGTGTCGGATCTACACCGGAATTTTTGGATAGTTCGCTCGATTTATCATTCTAACCTACTTCATTGCCTTCGCCATCCGCCACTGGGTGGCATTTCTACTGGCGAATTATGGACTCACAACAAAAGAGTTCCGAGTTTGATTACAGGTCATTCTCCAAAACTTATATAAGTAGGTATTTAGCCGATTGGACACAATGTTTGAGATCGATCAATGCGAGAAAACTTACATGCTTAAAAGTAGATAAGAAAGTCCGCTGTAAGAAAAAGATTCGAGTTATACAAGGTACGTTATGGTGGACCCTCCGTACCTCGGAGAGACGTTAAACGGTCGGTCTCGGCTGCTGTCGTTTAAAAGCAGTTTGATCCATAGACGTAATTGTTTTATTGATTGAACAACTTTGACAATAGGTACGTTTGATAATAACTACACAACAACAAGACGTGGACCAATTCTTAATATGTTGTGTGGTTTTTAGTTTCATCTCTACTCTGACATTAATTCCTTTTAGGAAAATATTATTGAGTATTTTGAGTCTCTAATTACCAAAGACAAATAAAATAGACATAACAAAAACAAGGTGGTAGATTCTTTAGAAGAAGACGTTACCAATAAAATAGACATAACAACAACAAGCTGGTTGATTCTTATATAAGAAGACGTTACCAATTAGGTAAACAGTAATTGGATATTAGATTTATAGATATAATACATACGTATAATAGGTACGTACGAGTATACTTACATTTCAACATGTCATGGTACTCAGATGGCATTATTGAACAAAGAAGGGATACTAAAATAACACTAAAACACTTAAGCTAAATTACAAAATACCTTATTACAAAAATAAATAAGTATGTAGTGAGCAAACTACCATATTTATCCTGTGAAACTATTTTCTACCATGCATTGGCATATAGAAGAGTTTCATTTCAATAAATTACCATTATGTATGTATAAAAGTAAATAAATAAATTGTAAGTAATTAAAATGTCATAAAATTTAACATAATTTAAACATATCAAAATTAGAATTCATATACCTAGTTAGTCCATAATCTAAATAGTTGGTCCATTAAATAAGTAATCAATAACCTTTTTGTACCAAAAGCTGTGACACTGTGTACTTACTGAGGTCTGATCCAGAGTCAGTAGCAGCTACCGGTTGTTTTCACCCCACCCTCTAGACAGCCGCTAAGACCCGTTGAGTTTTTCTTAAACGCGAATAAAATCATAGAACCTATTACGTTTCTAAAACTATTCTTCACACAATAGTAATTTAAAAGTTTGTTATGATTATTTTACTTATTGAGTAAGTATTATAAGTAAGTATTTTCAGATTCTTTATACTATCAGGCAGCTGGTTAATCTCATGCACAAGAGTGTACTTTGTAGGACAAAGTACTTTGTAGGAGTGTACTTTGTAGGAGTGTACTTTATAGGAGTGTACTTTGTAGGACAAAGTACACTCTTGTGCATGAGATCCGTCTTTGATCCATGCAAACATAGCCTGTTTGAGAGCTTTAAGTTTCTATTGTGAGTGTTTGTGAGTATCAGATACCTTTCGCCTTCTAGAAATAATATTTCTACATCGATTCATACACTGGTAGGTAGGTATACTATTACACCAGGGAATGAAACTATTAACTTACTCGTATTTTTATTACAGTTTTCCCTAGTGTTTTTCTATCATCGTCGCAGTAGGTATAGGCATCCTATTAAATAAACGACAAAATGTGTTTCTGGAATGTGGGTGGTCGAGTGGATGGGCGATTTTTTATATATTAAAATACTAGAGGAAAGAAGGACCCGCTACTCGTCCTCGGATTTGCCCTCCCGAACGATTACTAAACTCAGAAGGAATTATAGTCACAAAGGATGACTAATCCGACCTTAAAATTTAAGTTATTGTAAAAGCATGACGTAACCAAGAGTTCCTAGTGTCCCGATGGTTTTTAATAAATGAGTATGAGTATGAGATCTTTATAGGCGGCGGTGAGCACTTACTACCAGGTGCGCCATATGGTGGTAAATGCTCGCAACTACCGCGCGTTTGCATTAAAAATATATTAAAAATCCTTCTTTTGCAGATGTTGGTACGGATATAACTTTACATCTTTGTACTGGATTGTTCAAGGACCACGTCTGGCTGTCATATTGGTAAGTAAGGTATGGTGAAAAACCATGAATCTAGTAAGTAGGCATTACTTAGTAATTCCATGGATGTGTAAAACTTAAGGATTGATATTTTTATTCTTATGGTTTTGTCTTATTCGAAATGTACGACTTGTACGAGTAATGGAAGCATTATTGTTTAATTGCAGATTAATTTAGTATTTCTGCTGAATATAATGAGAGTCCTCATCGTCAAACTGCGTCGAAGTGAAAATACTGAAGTGGAAAAAGTCAGGTAATGTATGCAAAAGATTGTTGAGTCTGGATTGTATGAGTCTGACTGAGTACCTTTGGAACTTTCAAAATACATTTCATATCATTATTAATCCAAATGTGTTTCAAGGCGGATCGGAGAGAATTTTTAATTTAATGGCTGTTAATGGTTTAATGGCTGTTACTGATATGGCACCGCCAAGCTTGATATGTATTTTAACTCATATTATTATAATTATCTGAAATTATCTTTGGTTAGTCTGAAACTCGTAGATTATTTCATCATTAAAAACCGGTATTCCGTACCTACCTACATATTCAGATTACACCTGTACATTTCAATTTTTGTATTAAATCCTCTGCCAAAAGTTTAATTCACCAGACTGCTCGGTATTTCTTGTAAAGACCGCAGTTTTAATTATTTTATTTAGGTAAGTACCTACACATATTTCGCAGTGATGAATTCACCCAAACCGATGCAATTATGTGTCTATCACGTTGATAAAAAAAAGATAGCACAACAGTAGTTTATGCAACGGCCACGTAATGATAGCGATTTTAACATGAGAAATAATAGATCGATCGAGTGTTAAAATCGCTATTACGTGTGTTGCATGCAATACTTTATCTTCGACCATAAAATATATTAACAGAAATTACGGAGCGTTAAACAGACGCCATGACAGCTCGTCAAAACTCCGATGACAACAAAACATTGCAAGATCCGTCCGATTTCTCGTCTCCATAGCCATCTCAGTTATTTCAGATAGTACCTACTTATTAAACTTTTGTCAATATTTTTATTTTAAATTTTCGTCGATTAATGTTAGTAACACTTATTCAAGTACAAACTGAAACGGCGCACGTATTCCGCGTCTGCTTGACATGTTATTGGTAATTATGGAAACTGTAGACATGTTTGACGTATTGTGGACATCGCGCAGAGGCGGGTGTCGATTTTTTTATGCCTATAGTACCAAGTAGTTGGCCAATGAAATGTAATGCATTTAGTACGAAAGACTTCTTGTATGCAATGCCATAACATAAAGGAAAAATTTACATATTACAATCGAACACTGTTATTTAATATTTCATTAAAACACTATTTTCACGCGACCATGACGAATGCACTGTTATTGATTGTGGTTTCTTATTGAACAAATTACGAAATGGGTGTAGAAAAAACAGGTTTAATGCCGACGTCACGAGACGACAACTTGGACCACGCACTGTTGTCGACGGAGTTTTGACGAGCTGTCATGGCGTGTTGGACGCTTCACAATAGTTTGTATTTGCAATATGCAACTGCACATAATTAGCCATTGTAAAACTCGTTTTTTCTATTTTGATACGAGCGTAAACTCAGTTTACAATGGCTGTAATTACGTGTCAGTTGCATAAGCTAATTCCTATTGTAGAATTAAATTCTTGTAGGTAATTTACACTAATTGGAATAAAATAATTACATATGATGAAATTATAGTACAATGAAGTGAACTTACCTCTAAAAGAGATTTCTTCAAGAAAACCCGCGAAAGCGACGTTATCAAGTTAAGTGAAATATATAGGTAGGTACTTAAAAACTTAATAAACAAAACAAATGCATAAATCATCAGGTCAATCATTGGTATACGGCGTTATCTTGATAGGTACTTGTAGGAATTGAATGTTGTAAGTAGTTTCTCGACATATACTTAGAAGTGCCATAACATCGATATATTATGGCACTTCTAAGTTTAATAAGAAGGTATTGGTTAAAGTATACGAGTACGTTATATGATTAAGTGTAAGCATCATAACAATATTTTTGTTTTAATAAACTGACTGAGAAAATATTTTTTCGTTTGAATTAAGTACTTACAACATTCAATTCATACAAAAATTTGATTTGTCAGCCGAAGGTAATGCCGTATAATCATGAGCTACTAGATACTAACACTATTTTTTTAAATAAAAAACAGGTCATTTTTTACACATTCCCAATTAAACTAAAGGAGTGGTCCAATAGACGACAACATTGGTCCATTGATGGGTTAGATCACCTTGCGCCGTAGTTCTTTGAGCCATCAAAGTCCTCAAGGTTAGCAGCGCATCGAAAACCCTCTAATAATAATACACTAAGGTGAGATGGCTATGGGCGACGGTGACCACTTACCAACAGGTAGCCTATTTACCCGTCTGCTCTGCTTATTTAATAAAAAAAATCATAAAAAAGCCATTGTTTCTGTTGGAAAACCAGTACTATGTGTGCTCCTCAAATCCCACAATTCTTCTAGTAGTAATATTCGATACATCGCGAAATGTAAAAGTCGTAATAATGGGAACGAGCCCAACAAACTTGTCCTGCAGAAAAGCTGTTCGAGCGGCGCTAGTGCTGCTCCCCCTTCTGGGCATCACTAACGTACTGAACATGACGGAGGCACCTCTGGACAGCAGTGTGTGGCTGTTCGGGTTATGGAGCTACAGCACTCACTTTCTGCGCTCCTTCCAAGGGTTCTTCATTGCGCTCATCTACTGCTTTTTGAATGGCGAGGTAAGGTTTTTTTTTTTTGAATATTTATCAAAATATTTTAAGTGTATAAGTGCTGTCATAAAGGTATCACTTGCTGCCGCTACTTTTTTCCATCCAACTACCAATCAATCTCATCATCACCAGTCCACTCTAGTCCACTGCTGGACATAGGGCCTCTCCCAGGGCACGCCATTAAGCCCGATCTTCGGCTCTTCTCATCTAGTCGCTGCCAGCCACCTTGTGCAGATCGTCACTCCATCTAGAAGAGGTGCGTCCCACACAACGCTTGCCCAAACGCGGTCTCTACTCCAGACCAGACCTCGTCTGCCCTAACGGTTGTAGGTTCTGCAATAGATGTGATCGGCCCACTGCCATTTCAGTTTGCTAATCTTCTGAGCTATGTCGGTAACTTTTATTCTGCGAAGGATTCAATTCAGCAGAAATAATCAATCTCATTCCATTATAATTAATATTATAAACTGGGTCTACGCGGAGACCACAATGAGAGCGAGGCAAGCGGGGGCGGCTGAGGAACTCGAAATATAAGTATTTCCAACGCGAACCATGAGCGTTTGCCTGTCTATAATGCACGCATGACAGGCGAGCCCCACTCGCTTATCTGGTCTTTCCGACGAGAGCCGGTGTACGCGAAATATAAACAATCCTGGGGTGCGACTGTTTTCATTAAAATTAGCCCTCCATATATCTCTCATTCCATCATGGTCCTTACCCTACTAGCCATCAGGAGAAAATATATACGATTTTTTCTTACATTAACATTTAAGTATTATGAAAGTGAATTCAAATGTAAATAAAAGTTCTATACGACCTAGAAAAGGAAATTATCAAGTTCTCGGAAGAAACCCGCATTGCCACAGAATAGTTTCGCTGTTTATACTGAACACATAAAATACAAAACTTGATATTCATTTATGAGGTAGGTATCCTGTCTTCAATTAAATCATGACGTTAAAGTCCTAAAACATGTTTAGTTAGTACTACCTACTACTTATAAAGCTTATAAAGGCTTATAATGAGTAAAGGATTTCCGTAATTCTGATTTTTAAACATCGACCAATTAGTAGAGATAACGTTAATATTTCAGGACAGGCGAATGGTATATTACTGTAGATAGAGGAAAAAGATATGTATTTACTTCTATTACTTACTTCTACTACAATTTTCCGAAATTTTGAAGTTAAAGTTGAATGTAATCAGGTACATAACTATATACAAACAAGTAATGAGTATAAAAACCTATGTACTTATTTCTATAAAGTCGGGATCATACGTAAACGCGTAATTAATCATAACTTATCATGAACCACGTGTTTCATTAGTTACTCGAACTAGTCGAACATGACCTAGTTTAAAATACGTGTGTGAATATGTTGTAGCGGAAACCGTAGGTAGTTCCTTAAACGAGCTATTAGTATACAGTAATTGCTCGTTTAAGGAACCTAATTGCAACAATAAATTATACTCATATATTTGTACATAATTCTTTCTATAATTTCCCAGTGATTGCCCAGTCGACGCAGTGAATGCCCACCAAGTTCAGCCATTGCTCATTCAGATTCAAAAAGTGAAGGTGCAACGAACGTTACGACTCGGTTTCCATACAAATTGTTTTATGCAGTCATGTCGTACTTGTGGAATATTTTACTGGATTATTGTTACTATTATATCGGCCAAGCTGTTTTACTGTCGCCAATATAAAAATTATATACTTTAGAACCTTAGTGGTTATTTTCGGTCTTTAAACGAATATACTTACCCGATAGGTTTTGATTACATGAATATGGTAAAACTAACAGTCATATTGGTTTTTTTTTACTTTTACTCGTAACTATGAACTCTAAGCCACATAGTAGGTATACAAGTGGAAACGATAAGTGTGTCCAGCCTATTATTTCGTTAATTTAAATTATATTACAAAACTTGAAACTGATGCAGAAAATGACATAAATAAAATGCACCAAATTTCAAGGATCTTACTTTATATAGGATATAATCGAAACTTTAGACTTCCATCTAGAAAAGTGTGAAAAAAATTGTCGCGAGCGGATTATATTTAATTTAAGGCAAAAGCCCACGGTAATAAAGAAACAGTTTTTTTTCGCATGGTCAATAACTATCGGGCAATTACGATAGTAAGTATTGGTACTAATAAGTATAATGGGAAATAATTACAAATACTTTGTTTGTACGGTTAGTACCTTGTGTTGGTGATATTTTTAACTTGGTTAGGTACTATTCTCTTATTTTCCAAAGATCTCTCTAGTTAAGTTCATACTTAATTAGATTTTCATTTTGAAAGAATATTTTGCAATGCGTGATAATGAAGGCAATGACATCCCTGCAAATTGTATGCAGTAACTAACTCGTCTGGAAAACTCTCCCATATCTCATAATTGTTGATTTCAAAACGACCTTCACCCGAAGGACGCTTTTAGCCTTTGTCTGCCAGCCCAACCTACCGTCTGTCTCTTATGGTAGGTAGTTATTATAACAAAAATAACGTAGCTCTCGACTTTCTTGAAGGGCATCTAACGAGGCGTCGGTGTACCCACCTGTACCGTGTTACGACACTTGGCATCTCGCTTCAAAATTCAAAATTTCGACACAATGGATATTATTTTGTGCTCTGACTTTATTTTTAACCCCCGACCGATCGAGGGAGGGCGTATTATAAGTTTGACACGTTTGTCTGTCGGTCTGTTTGTCCGTGGTATCATAGCTTAACAACGGATGATCCGATTTGGACCCGGGTTTTTATTTAATAGATAATTTTGTCGTGAGTGTTCTTAGCTAGGTCTGATAAAAATTGGACCAGTAGTTTCCAAGATCTTGGAGTATCTTTGATGCCGATGAGATCTCTGGAACGGAAATAGCTAGATGGTTCGAATTTGTACTCAAACATTCATATTCATGGTGTGTATTCGACGTCTGAAACCTTAAGGATCCGATGATGACCAGGAAGCGAACATCAATTTCACAGTATGAAACTTGAACAAATCAAATCAAGTCAAATTTTGTTTATTTTAAGTAAGTACCTTAAAGTACATTTTACAACGTCTATTTTTATTCTACTACCCCTTCATAAGGTGCTATAGCTGAAAGGAAAGAAGCGGCGTAAGAAACATTCAGCAGCACATCTTTTGAAATAAATATATATCTACAATCATTATGAATACAATCATATTATACTCAATGTGCAGACCTGGATCTGAACTTAGGTCCAAGCCTCTTTATCGTTTAAATAGTCATTTATTTTATAATAATCCTTTTTACATAAGGTCCGTCTTATGTGGGTCTTAATTTTTTTCTGTCATATTTATTACAGTATCTGTTATTATAAAATCGTACACAGTGACCCATAAATGATGTGTTTACTTTACTAACTCTAAAGTGTGGGACTGCAAGTTTGTTTTTGTTTCTGGTATGAAATTATGATTATCACAGTTTTCCGGAAACAACTATAAGTTTTTGCGTATATACATAATGTTTTCATAGATATATTGACCCGCGACAGTCAGTATATTTATTTCCCTGAACAATTCCCTTTGACCGTTCCTGCAACGTAGATTATTATATTCCACGAATTTCACTCTTCTGTAGAATGAAAATGATTTCAAAACTCGTATCAGCCGCTCGGCCCCTCAGAAGAATGCCATAAGACATTATGCTGTGAAAATAACTGAAATTTAAAAGCCTTGCGGTTACTACATCTGTCAGTTGTCTTATCTTTCTAACACCATAAACGGCGAAACTCAATCTTCCAGCCAATGTACTTATTCACATAAGTACTCACGGACCCCATTGAAGTATTGAATCTAAGGTAATTCCCAGGAAAACTGTATTGTTAACCAATTCTAGTGCATTGTTATCTAATATTACAGTACTTACTACCTTTTTTATGTTAGATAAAGTTAATTTGATGCATTTGGTTTTCTTTGCATTCAGCACTAGATTATTTACAGTGAACTATTCCAGTACTTGCGCAAGAGTGCTATTTATCTCAATTAGTTCACTGGCTTGTCTATTGGCTTTTAATATAAGTGAAATGTCATCGGCAAATAACAAGATATTGGACATGTTCTTCACTACATATGGCAAATCTTTTATGTATACCAGAAACAAAAATAGATCAAGAATAGAACCTTGAGGGACGCCCATTTTAACCAGATATCATGACGACTTCTCTTTTTTACTTCTACTTTTTGGACTCTATTTTTCAAGAATGAATAGAATTTGAAGATTATCAGCTTGCCCAAACCATAATAGTTAGACGGGGTCTCCTCCCCGCCTTCAGTATTCTTAGCAATGCTAGATGAAAACTAGATCAGTAGTTCTAAGATCTTGGAGTATCTTGGGATAATGGAATATGATGGCATCTCTGGAATGGTAACAATTAGGTTGTTCGAGTTCGAGCTCCAATTCATGTTTACGACCATTATGCCCTTCACACGTCTGGAACCTTGAAGACCTTGTAGGCAACGTCCTCTTAGGTGTCGACCGTGGGATCCGTTGGTTGAAATGAATGTGGACTGTATGCTGGTAATTAATTATTTAATGACGAAGAAATTCTTATTTGAGTACAAAAAACGTGCAATTAGCAACTCGGTTATTCAGCTCTTCTTGGAAAACGTTGCACACATTTCACGTGTCGGTTGAGAGGTGACATTTCGTTGTCACATTTTAATTTTTTGACATTCCGGCCCCCGCTACCGCCTCAGGCCCCTCGCGAGACGTTCGTTTCACGAACAACCTTGATGATGACCAGGAAAAAGTAGGGGGATCTCTACAATGGTAAGTCATTGGGATTAGTTAAATTTTTAATTAAGAGTTATATGTTAAAAGAAACGTCCTGTTATCAGTAGGTACTTATATGAAAGGTTTTTCTGAAAATAAAATATAAAAGCATAAAAGGTACCTACTTACTCAATTCAAACTCAATCTGGTGAACTGAACACAGTTTTATCTTTTGTCTGCTTTGTTTTATTTTTTATCTAACAAAATATATTATATTAGGCACTTAACAGATAACTCAATAAGTTCGTAGGGTGGCTAATAAAACAACAACTTTTAGGCAAAATTCGATTTATTCATCAACATAGTCTCCTTCAAGAGTGATTTGCAACGCATTTTCTATGCCTTTCTTATAGAACGATTTGCCCAACCCTTCAAAATACGCTTCAGTTTCGGCGAATTCTCCTCATTGTAGCCATATCTCTTACCGGCGAGCATTTTTTGAAATTTGCGAACAGGTAATAGTCGATGGGGGCTAAATTTGGAGAATAGGTAAGATGGACGCGGAAACAATTAGAAGTGCAATTCGTGCAATTTTGCACTTTTTGCTTCTTCATTTGGGGCCGTTTTTTCGCGATTTCGTTCTTCAAACACACTAATAATGCTATGTAATATTCACTATTGATCATTTTACCCTTTTCAAGATTGTCGAAGCATATTAAACACGGACCGAAATACGGACGCCATAACCTTCCTAGTCGACTTTTGCGTTTTTTGTCGCATTGGACGGCTTTCGCCGGTTGCAGTCCACTCGATTGCCGATTGCTCGATTGTCGATGCCGATTTTACTCTGAAGAGTAGGGATGGATCCGTTTTATCCATTGTCACATATCGCTTGAAAAAATCCTTTTTATTTCGTTTAAACAGCTCCAAACAGCGCTTTGAATCATTAACACGCGTTGTTGTTTTTGGTCAACAGTAAGCAAACGCGGTACCCACTTCGAACAGAGCTTTCTCATGTGTTATATGTGGATATCTATATTATAATAATTAAGTAGGTAGTTCGGATGTACAATAATATAAAGTATATACTGTATCTACGTTCAGTGTAGCACATGACTAGTCAGTTCAAGCAAAAAAGTTAATATGTTATGGATCAAGTGATTAATAGGACATTATTCATAATATATAGACAGTTTTAATAATGCCCAAAATGAAGCGGCAATATGATAATAACTATGGCTGGTCAAAGTGTCGTTAAGGGGCCCCCTTAACCCCTTAACATAGCTAGTCGAAGCTACGCGGGGTTCGTTCCGTGGTTGTCATAATGCAACCTAACATAACCTACAATATCCGAGTCGGTTTCACATCTACTAGGTTTCTGTGACATATTGCTCAATTCGACTTGTCATTATGCATATGTACTGTCCGGGCATTATAAATAGTGCGACCATAATTCACTTGGTCCATGAAAAATAGGTACACTGCCTTCTGATATCTTTAAGGTGTCAGCTATCTCACGCAACTTCACTTTACGGTCGTCCAAAACGATTTTGTGCTCTTTTTTATGTTTTCTGGAACAAGTTTTTGCGAAATTTGGGCGACGTTTTGTATCATCTGAGTTTGTACGGCCGCGTTTAAATCAGCAAACCATTTCTCTACCATTTATCTCGATGGAGCAGAGTCCCAATAACACTTCTCAAGCCATTGTTTTGCTTGGACGGTACTTTTTCCCATTAAAACAATGCTTTATCAACACACGAAATTCACATTTTTCCTTTGTTTTGAAAATTACAAAAGTAGCGTCACTAAAATCACTGTATCTACACTAAAACCACTGTATCTACTTTTACATTATCTAAAAATCATATGGATTTGTCGCCATCTATATGTCATCCTACAATACAATACAAATATTCTTTATTGCACACAGGACAAAAATACAGGACAGAGGAAAAGATACAAAATACAAATACAATTGTCGGCCTTATAGATTTAAGCTATTTCTTCCAGGCAACCTTAGAGTGATGGAGTTTTTGTAAAAATACAATGGTGCGGGTGGTCCTACGAACTTATTGAGTCATGTTTATATTGCGAAATAGATATGTAAGTAGTATTACCCTAAAGGTCAGACAAAGTCGTTAAATTGAAACAAAGTACCTAAATAAGAGGGCCCCCTCCCAGCTCAGTAACCCCCTCAAATATTCGTCTTTCATAGAAAAGACCTAATCGGTTCTCAGAATATTTTGCTTTGAACGTAGGAATTATGGGTATTCTGTTAGTTAGGGCGGTGTGCCTCTCATGCATGCTCATAATAAGAGTTGACAGCGCGATGGCCCCCTAAAGAGACGATTACTGATGTCAGAAACACATGATTGCTTATTGTGCCTAGGTAGGTAGTCAGTCCCTTATACAATTTATTTGCGACCGTATTGCGCTGCGGGGAGCTCTACATTACATCTAACCGCGTTTTTGTGTATCAGTCACACTCATATGGTACACAAAAGGCGCGGTTGCCGGTCTGGGAGAACAAGGGGAGGGTTATGACGGGGAGGGAGGGGGCTAGGGGCAAATCTTTCTTTCTCATAGAAGTCTCAAAGACCCATCAGTTTCCTGTAATTGACCCCCCAAAATGTTGACCTAGGACCGAACCTGGTATTGCGTACCAGAAAATATTTTAGTAATATGATGTATGACGTGAAGTCAGTAATAAAGCAGCCATCGCGCATTACGGTCGTTTCATTGCGAGCCCAACATACCTATACATACATAGTACTTGGCGACGAGGATGGGATACACATACATAGGATACACACACATGCATAGTAAGTACCTACTTCCTACACTTATTTTCATCTCGCGACAGTACAAAAATATTATATAACTCTAAAATAAAATAAAAACTCCCGACTTACCATTGTGGAGATCTCCTTACTTTTTTCTGGTCATCATCAGGTCAATGAGGTTCCAGATCTGGGAAGGACTCCATGGTCCTGAACATTTGAGCTCAAACTCGAACCATAGATCCAGTACCGTTCCAGAGATCCCAACTGAAATCAAAGATACTTTAAGATCGGCGTACAACAGTAATAATAAAAAAAACTTGCTGAAATTAATATGTCTACTTAATAATTGTCGACTGTTACTCGTTCTAATTCTTAATCAATCCTACATCCTGATACCTGCCTGTCATATACGGATACCATGTGTAATTGTGTACCATACGACTCCCTATTGTTTATCATAACTTTTATAGTCCTAAATTTACTTCCCCTAACGTTCATCGTCATAATTATCGTTTGTCCTAATTATTACTTCCCATAATATTATCAGACCTAATATCACATGCCCTAATTTCGTGAGACATAATAATCATATTAATCCCGAATATCATTTGCCATAATCTCAAAAGTCTTAATTTCACGAGTTATAATATTTAAATGTCATAAAATTTTTAGGCATAATCATTGTAACTCATAATACTAATATTAATATTCCTAAAATTCTTGGCCATAATCATAATCATTCATTGTCATAAATAATTTTCCACAAGTTTTTAGTTTTAAGTTTCCTAGCCTTCAACTAAACCTGTCCGTGTCAGATCCGCTCCAAATACATCTATGCTTGCTTTCATGCATGCTTGCAAGCAAGAATGCACGCCAGCAAGCATGCACGCCAGCAACCAGCAAGCAAGCTATTATGACTAACATTTTTATGACAAAAATGTTTTATAACATAGGTACAGGCAAACGAAATTAAAAATTAAATAATTAAATTAGGTATTATAACAATTATGTCACCAAAGTTTAGGATACATATTGTATTAGGACAATCGATAATTTATGTGTAACTAAAATTAAGACACTCTTATTATGGCTGTTGACGATTATGGAGTTTGAGACAATCGATATTATGACAACAAAAGGTACTCTACTAAGTAAATCTATGGCTGCGGCCTTTTATTATTGTTCGCAGAACGCAGTGATTACCTTCTGTTCGCAGATATCGTGTCCGTAACAGATTGTCTTTACAGGTTCGGCAAGTTCTAAGGAAACACTACGAAAATTACAAGGCTATACATTCTAATCCGCGAAGACAACGAGATTCCATCTTCCGTTGTACGTCAAGCAGCCGAGAGAATCGCGCGCGAAGACCTCCGTAAGTTTTATTTTCCTATAGACAAGTGTGTTTCGGTTAGGAGCACGAGGGACGAGTCAGTTTTTTTAAAGGTTTTTTGTAACTCTTAATTGGTGACAGTGAACCCTTATGGTGAGACTTCGGTGTCAGTCCGTCCGTCTGTCTGTTTGCCTGTATGTCACAGCTGTTTTTCTCAGCAAGTACTACAGTTATAGACTTGAAATCTGATAGTGGGGCAACTGGGGTATCATATGAAAGGACTTTATTTGTGCATTACAAAACTATTTTTTATTTTATTTTATGTGCTATAGTTTTGACTTTTGGCCAAAAATGTGCTTAAAATTACCGTTCCCGTTTCCCCCTTATCTCCGAAGTTTGCAAGTAGGATAATCTAAAATAATTCAGACTCATAGATAATCCCCTATATTTCACAGCAAAAATAAAACGGGGCTTAAATATTCTTATAATTTCTGAGTTATTAAACGATAAATCTAAAATAATTAGTACTTATAGAATGTATTATATGTATTCCGGGAAAAATAAAATAAAGTCTAATATTTATAATTTTTGAGGAAAATAATAATTAAAACGTTAATTTTTCAAAATTAAATCTACATACATATTTCTTTTGAGAACGGAACATTCGGTG
Source organism: Hofmannophila pseudospretella (assembly GCA_947369225.1). Lineage (NCBI taxonomy): Eukaryota > Metazoa > Arthropoda > Insecta > Lepidoptera > Oecophoridae > Hofmannophila > Hofmannophila pseudospretella. The sequence goes on from OX376311.1 coordinate 16,140,247, forward strand.
GGCGAGTCTGACTGAGTTATTTTAATTTTGAACACACTCTAGGTACTTATACAGGATCTACAGAATAGGTACACCTATACCGAGGGGACGTGTAAGTAAGTAATATGTTTATTTCACACAGCAATATGTGTTCATTATTAAAGATCGAGTACAGAAGGGATCCACTCTGGACGGGACCTTCTGTATTGTAGGTATTTTGCTCATAAACTGATATGCGTTTTACTTACGTTTTATAGAAGTGTATCCTCAGGCCATTATATTCTTGCTATCTACTAAGTTGCAAGACGGCCGATAAGGCCAGTGCAGTTAGTAGAGGCCGATATGTCTTACCTATAGATACATTCTAACTACATTGTTTGACTTGATTGTAATTATGCAGGGTGTTCACAATTTGGAACTTTTATACGGTGAGACATAGACAAGTGCTGCAAAAGAAGACTTGGCTTATTTTTTTAATTTTAAACACTCTTGGTCACTGATTTACATTAAAGTATACAGGTTGTTCACAATTTGGAACTATTTAATGGTAGCTAATTGCGGGTTAGGTACGTGAAACAAATAATCTAGACCCGTTAGGCAAAACGGTCACTGGCGAACATAATGAAAAATACATAAATTCATACTCTACTTGATGAGCAATTCGTATTCTACACAACACAAATAGGTAGGTACATGTGCAATGAAGTCTGTATTTTTACGAGCCAGAAGCACGTGTCAGACGAACGTACGGACGACGGAGCGATAGCAATAGATAGGCCTCCGTTGTACGGAACCCTAAAAATATCACTTCTCAAGCAGGTATTACCTACATAAAGTACTTACCTACCTACTTTTCTATTTAAGACACCACCATATTTTAAAATTGAAACCCAAATTACAATGGGATATTATTAATCGGGCGACTATAAAAATAATTGGCGACTGTAATGGGATAATTTAATACTAAACCGAGCGGCGTTAAATTATGTTTGCGAAAAATTACCTTCACTGGCGATAATGATGAATCACTAATAATAAGTAAAATGAGCTGCTAACAGTGGGAAATAATTAATATAAGCTAGCAATTAAAATTCTAAGTGACCGAAATAAATACTAAAGCGGGAAAATATACTGAGTGGGCGAATTTTATACCCAATAAGTAACTATATAACCGGTTTGAGTTAATACATGAAGTGCTTCAAAAAATACCTTTTAAGATGTTTTTGTGAGCTGCGGTAATAATATTGTTAGATACTGTAATACTATTTGAGATTGTTTTTTTTCTATTTAAGTATATTATTCTTTTGAAAACAGCCGAACAGATTTAGTTCGGCTCGTACAAATTCAGGGGGCGGGGCGGCGAGGGGATACTGTTATTGAGATAAATAACAGAGTAAACACAAAACTTAGTTACTTATTTTTATTCAATCAAGGTCACTAGTTAGGTTGCGAGGAGCGAAGCCACGAGCATGTTAGGTGCCTATGAACCACCGCCGATGCCACAATCGAATATTATCAATTTCACTTGATCACGGCAGCGTATATTATTTTTAATAATTATACTATCTATGGAATTTGTATTTGTAAGAAATCACTACTTAGATAATATAAGATAAAATCAAATCGCATGACCGTCAATATACACTTTAATTCCAATGTGTATATAATGAATGTAATAAAAAATGTATTTTATATGCTTGTTTTAGTTTTTTTTGTAAGTCCTCGGTTCATTGCTCAACATGATATTTGAAACACCTGGCTTAGGATATAACGTAGAACTCTTGAATTAAAATATATGCAAAATGTTGAATATAATGTGAGCCGTAAAATTGTCAGTAAATTAGAAAATTGTTCGCTTAAGAATTACTATACTGATCGTTCTAAATAACTAGTAACTCAAATTTATATTTTCAATTCGCCGTTTTTAATATTTGTATTCGCCCATACTATTTCGCCCACTTAGCTATTTCAGTAAGCCATATTCAATATTTTGAACACCTTTAATTTGAATTCATATTCGCTCGTTTAAATACCATCCAATTACAATTGTAAAATCACAATTGAAATACGCACCATTCCTTTCATATATTAGGTAGGTAACCTAATATATTTTTTTTGAAACATTTATATACTTACATAGGTCACATTAAAACCACCTTGTAAGTAGGTAAATGTCCTTCAACACTAATTAATTCCCAACTGTTTTACATAAAAGGTACAACGAAGATGGTGAAAGGCCTTCTTGGATAGCAATGAAGAGGCTGAAATTCAACAGAGAGACATCAACCACGAACAACGCCGCTGACACCGAAAACGGAGCTTACATTCAAGATCGGGAAGTTCCACGTATCAGGTAGGGCCGATTGGGGAAAATGAGAGTGCCATAACTAAAATTCATATTCTACATTATACCACTACCCTTTTACAATTCAGTATTGGTATTAAAATACTCCAAAAAAATCTAGTTTAATAAATTTATTTCGTAGTTTTAATTTAAATTATGTACACGAAGTATATTACATAATTTAACTTCAGATCGTACAGGACAACTTATTGATTTACCAACAGAATCGAAATGTCCAGTAGAGTGTATCTCGGGCAGGCCCATAACTACGCATAAGCTAAATACATTTAAGGAATTATTGGCTACAGAATTGTCACCTTACACCTAATAACGACCCTCAGTCCATGAACAATACCTTTTTCTTATGTATTAAAGACAGTTATGAATCGATTGTTAAAAAAAAAAAACTATAAAAGGAACCGTAAACTATCATTTAATGACTGGGCCACAAAGGTTATAAGGAAAAGTAGAGACAAGCTCTATGATTTTTATGCTAAAAAAGCTTATAGACATGACGCAATATTTAAATATTAAAAGTGTTTCTTTAAAAGCAAAATCACTATTTCTACGTGATAAGATTCGATCGTCATCTAATATAGTGCAGACAGTGTGGTCAATTATTAAATCAGAAACTGGTAAGTCAACAGTTGCTGGACGCGAGTTTAAATTAAAAGATGGCAATAAAATGTTGACAGACAGAGCCGAAGTAGCCAATAAATCTATATCCTTTTTCACGAACATTCCATTAGAAACAACAAGTTCCCTTAATGCCAGTACAGCAGAAGCAATCCGATTGTTGGAATTATATGTTGAGGCTTCTCCAAACGTTTTTAAATTTCAAAAGGTTACCGCTACAACATTTAAATCTATCAACATAAAAAACCGATGACCTTCGGGGTCTATCGGTTAAGTTACTAAAACCAGTAATTAATATTTTGGCACCTTTTATGGCATTTATTTTTAATCACTGCATTGCTGAAGGAGTATTTCCGAACTCAATGAAGTGTGGTAAGATTCTGCGCTTATTTAAAAGTGGTTGTAATACGGAACCAAGTAACTTTAATATATATCTTACCATCGCTTAACAAAGTTTTTGAAAAAAATATCTTGACACAATTGACAGCTCACTTCATTTTAAATAATTTGCTTCACAAAAAATAGTTTGGGTTTCCAAAGGGTTGTTCGGGCTGCCGCCAGGTTTGTAAGTGCTGTGTTTAACGCTTGGGAGGAGTCACAGGATACTCTTGGAGTGGTCTGTGACTTGTCCAAGGCGTTTGATTGTGAGACCATTCAACTCTATTAAGTAAACTATGTCATTATGGAGTTAAAGACCAGACCCTTAAACTAATAGAGTCAAACTTATGTGGAAGAGTTCAGTAAGTTGACGTTAAGGGTATAAAATCAGATAGCATGACGCTTAGAATGGGCGTGCCTCAGGGATCTATTCTCGGCCCGTTTCTTTTCCTTGTCTACATTAATGATCTCCTATTTATGGCTAACCAGTTGTCTGAGATATTTCTTTTTACCGATGATACTTCATTGTTATTTAAGCTTCACAAAAAGGAACCTAATCTGAATACCGTTAACGATGTACTTTCTATAATGCATGGTTGGTTTAGCACAAATAATTTAGTACTGAATCCTAACAAAACCAAGTGTATCAAGTTTACTCTGTGTAATAATAATCTCAGTTTACCGAGTGTTCTCACTATTGACAGCAAAAATGACATCACAAAATTTCTCGGTTTTACGATGGATCCCAAACTCCAGTGGGGCCCTCATATTAATTACCTTGCTTCAAAACTTAGTTCGGCAGCCTACCTAAGAAAAATTTAAATTGACGCTTAAAAAATTTCTTATCAAAAAATCGTATTATAGTGTTCAAAAATATTTAAACGATAAAGATGCTTGGGGTGGTCTTGACGTAATCATAGAATTAGTATAATTAATTATTATTTTTGTTTTCAATTTCATTATGATTTGTTATTTTGTTTATTATTTTAATTGTTAATTTTATTGTTATTTTGTATAATTATTTTTGACGAACAAAAGTGTACAATTTGTACCAACTTGGAATAAACGAATTGAATTGAATTGAAACCTCAAACCTGTCCCCCTCACGAATCCTCACTCTTTCCCTATGAAACTTCCCCTTCTCCTTTATAAGAATTACAATTTGGAACTACTGAATGGTAGCTAATTGCGGGTTAGGTACGTGAAAAAAATGATCTAGCCCGTTACAAAAAACGGTCACTGGCGAACATAATGAGAAATATATAAATTCATGCTCTACTTGATGAGCAATCGTACTCTACACAACACAAGTAGGTAGGTACATATAAAATGAAGTCTGTATTTTTACGAGCCAGAAGCACGTGTTAGACGGACGGACGGACGATGGATGATAGCAATAGATAGGCCTCCGTTGTACGGATCCCTAAAAAGGTCACTTCTCAAGCAGGTGTTATCTACATAAAGTACTTACCTACCTACTTTCCTATTTAAGACATCACCATATTTTAAAATTGAAACCTTAAGATTTCAATTGTGATTTTACAATTGTAATTAGTTACAATTGTAAAACCACAATTGAAATACGCACAATTCCTTTCCCATGATAAACAACGTCAGATAACCTAATAAATTTTTTTGCGTAAGTTGGTAATATTTATTTACTTACATAGGTCACATTAAAATATTCTGCAAAAACCACCTTGTAAGTAGGTCAATATCCTTCAACACTAATTAATTCCGAACTGTTTTTCATAAAAGGTACAACGTAGAAGATGAAAGTTCATTTTGGAGACCAATGCAGAGGCTGGAATTGAACACAGAGACATCAACCACGAACAACGCCGCTGACACCGAAACCGGAGTAGATATTCAAGATCGAAAATTTCGACGTTTCGGGTAGGGTCAACTGAGGCAAATGCAAGTGCCATAACTAAAATTCATATTCTACATTATACCACTACCCTTTTACAATTCAGTATTAGTATTTATTGTTTGTATTAAGCATATATTAGAATATTGTTCGTACTACCATTGACTTGCTACCCCCGAAACCTCAAACGTCCAGTCAACTTCACTAATCCTCACTGTTCCCCTATGAAACTTCCCCTTACCCTTTATAAGAATTATGAAATGTAGTCTGTATTTTTACGAGACAGAAGCACGTGTCAGACGTACGGACGACGGAGCTATAGCAATAGATAGGCTTCCGTTGTATAAAATGGTCACTTCTCAAGCAGGTATTACCTACATAAAGTACTTACCTACCTACTTTCCTATTTAAGACACCACCATATTTTAAAATTGAAACCCAAATTACAATTGTAAAATCACAATTGAAATACGCACCATTCCTTTCCCATGATAAACAACGGTACCTAATATATATTTTTTTGCGTAAGTTGGTAACATTTATATGCTTACATAGGTCATATTAAAATATACAGCAAAACCACCTTGTAAGTAGGTAAATATCCTTCAACACTAATTAATTCCCAACTGTTTTACATAAAAGGTACAACGAAGAAGATGAAAGTCCATTTTGGATAGCAATGAAGAGGATGGAATTGAACAGAAAGATATTGAACGCCGCTGACACCGAAAACGAAGCTGACATTCAAGATTGGGAACTTCCACATATCAGGTAGGGCCGAGTGGGGCAAATGAGAGTGCCATAACTAAAATTCATATTCTACATTATACCACTGCTTACCGTTTTACAATTCAGGATTGATATTTATTGTTTGTATTAAGCATATATTAGACCATTGTTCCAAGGGGAAGGGGGGTCTATTGACTTGCTACCCCCGAAACCTCAAACTTCCAGCCCCCTTCACGAATCATCACTCTTTCCCTTTATAAGAATTCCTTCTGAAAGTAGAACTCATTGTAAATGTCAGCTGAACAATCGCTATTAATTTTTCTTCAGTCCTTAAAAAACCACTGCATTATCTGATAAGGTTTCAATCTAATCCACCGGCCGCCCTAGAAGCTTATTGGATGGCTTTCAGTTAATCTAAAAAGTTTTAAACTAGTTTGCTCAGTTCAGGCGCTGTCGCAGGAGAGGATCAAAGGGATGAAATCCCCTCCCACCCATCCAAATCTTCGACTCCCATAGAAAAGAACTTAAAATTCGTTACAAACTTGCGACATATATGACCCCCTCCCCCATTCGTGGAGGAGAGGGAAGATTATATCTGTTTTTAAAGTGACAACGCGCACATGGGCTACTTGTTGGTAAATGGTTACCGTCTCACACATTGACATTTCACTTCACTATGTTTACCTTTCAAACCGGAACTGCTGTAGTTCAAGCATTGCATCTTTGCGACGGCAGAAGTGTGCAATGGACCTACCCAGAGTAACCCTTCATAAAGTCGTGCCACCAAGAAAACTGCTAGTGGTATGCTTATGGTTACCTAGTGGCGCAAGATTATAAATCTACTAGTCTACTAGCTGTTGCCCGCAACTTCGTTTGAATTCCATACAAACCTTACACCCAAACCCATTATTATGTTGAATTTTCAAAACGTCTAACGTCTAGGGCCTAAATGTTAACCTGGCCTTTTTTAAATATATCCGTGAAAACTCCATCCAAATCCGTTCAGTAGTTTTACGTGATGTGCGTTCGACAGACAAACAAAAATTTATAACTACGATTTTATTATACACATATTATGTATAGATTTCGTTTCATTGCAGGGACAACAAAAAGGATAGCGGTGTCGGCTCAGAGTTGAAGGGGCAGCTGAACGACAACACGGAAACTTCAAGACCGGGCCAAAGCGCCGGAGCCAATAGTACTGATAACACCGACGATAGTCAGACGTGAGTAATGCTCTAACCCAATTACTATAGCTAGGTTTAAACCAGGCGTTCTACTTATAATGCCCGAATTATTACAATTTATTTGTAAGTATTATATTTCGGTTTCTACCTAAATATATTTGAAACGATTTAAATCGGTGTTTGAAACCTTATTTACAGTCTTCTTGCATTTACCGTAACACGAATATAAAAATTAAGTTGAATCACCAAATGATTTATTTATAGCAAAGTCAATGAAACTTGTTCCTAATGTAAACAAACCACCATAATATGGACGATGGCGATGGTTTGATGAATTATCACATGTTTTAATAATATTTCATTGTTTCATGTAGTTTAGCATATCAGGAAAGTGAATTCCAAGTGAATTAAACTATGGTTGATCGTCTAAGTAATGTGATAAATGAAGAATAGGTTTGTTTACATTATGAACAAGTTCTATTAAAAGCGTCGGTGGCGTAGTGGCTAAAGGTTATCGCACACGTATCACCCCGGCATCACATGATCAGCGTCGCCTCAACTCGAGCCGTTCAGTATTCTTTGTATGAAACTTTATACTGCAACGCACACTAATCACCATCGTAACGGCATCGCCTCGCCTCGGGACAAGCTAGTGAACCGCCCGCGGTTAGTGGTCAACTCGCAGTCACCGCGCTTACGTCGTCGGCGTGTCGTCGCCGCGCTTACGTCTCGCCGTCGGCACGGGGATGGCGTGCAGACCGCCTGTGGTGACGGTTAGCCGTCAACCAGCCGTCGTCGCGCGGCTGTAACCGCGGCTACACCTCGGAGATGTTGAGGCGCACCGGTTACGTGCCTACGTCGGGTTGACGGCGAGACGATCCGGTGCCGCGGTGATGTGTGAGAAAACTTTTGGACTCCCATACGTTAGGGCCGAGTTCGAAACCATAGGTACAATGTCATGTCAATGCTTTAATAGAAAAAATCATTTCTTTTCAGGTCCCCCGCCTGATTGACACTTGAAGAAATGAGACGGTATTCTACAGCAAACCCGAGGCAACTTGCATACTTAACAATCAAGGCAATAGTAAGTGAACTGGATAAGGTAACAGAAACGCAAAGCGTTGCGGAGATGGAGCCACTTTAGAACAAAGTCATATAAATATGATTTTGTCGATGATGATTATGTATGATTTTTTTTACGACTTAAAAGTCGTACACGATATTTAAAATGTACAATGGTAATAATGATACATATGCTGCGGTTCTTTAAATATATATGTGTGTATAATTGACATCTACATATTGGTACATGTCAGTTGCAGTTCTATTTGTGCAGTGGCGGAATAAATAAAGGATACACACTTAAAACTTACAAGAGGAAGTTTAATTTAAAATAGCCCAAAAATGTACCTGTACCCATTATTTCTTCCCTCACCGTACATGCTTACCCACGATAGTGTTAAACATTAGATAAACGTTAAATGTTTGATTAGTTAAGAATTAGTGGTTTCATCCGTAATACCTAAAAGCACTGTTCTCACTATTGTTGTCTTATGTGGGTTTATTAATTAATTACTTAAACACAGGGTATGTACCTAATATATCTAAATAAAACCAAAGAATGTAAACTGCTTATTATAACATATACTTATATGTAGCTCTTCGTCCTAATGAATTTATAATAAATATAAAATATAGTTCTAGAATAGAAAATAAAGAATAAATAATAAGTACCTATACAGCTAACAATGGCGTCGATTGACGGCACGGAAACTTACGCTCACCCGTACCTATTGTATACAAGATTGTAAGAGTATTCGACGGTGATTTAATTTAACAAGTATCACGCCAGTAGGTAGGTATAGGTACCCTGACCGGGAAATTAAAATCCCTGTCAAGAGGGAGGACGTCATTGGTAGTTTTATAATCTGTGTCACAGTGTACTAATCTTAAGTCAAGTACCAATTAATCCCGCAATATGGCGTTTTTTTTTTATAGAATCTGATCAGTCATGCCAAAACAATACCTATCGATGTAAGTAATCACCAACTGAGGAAGTTCTTACCCTAATTAACGTTTCTTGGAAATGTTATTGTTGTTTTTGTCCAGCTTTGTTCTAGGCGACATACAAGGCGACGTATGTACATTTACCGTCTGCTGTTTCCTGTGGAAAAAACAGAGACGCCTCCGCGCTATACCGGTAATTAGAAGTTTCATAGATGATACATTGCTAAGTGGGTACCCTTTGTTTTTATTTGAATTGTCCTGGGTATTATCGATAAGGTAGGTACATTCGTGCACCTGTTTTCTATGCAAGAGGTCTTGTATTCGATTCTTGGTCGGATAGGTGCTTGTAAAGTTGAATATAAAGTTAAGAGCGGGCACTTTTTACGAGTGTGAGGTGGACCAGTGATACCAAAAATCTAGTGCAGGCAATGGCTTAAATAAAGATTCTTTAGCTCAAATATCTTAGTCTATACATATTTCTTACATTAATAAAATATAAAAAATATAAAAAAATCTTTATTTCAGATACAAGTATCCATATTGTTGTTAGTAGACTTAAGAACTATGTGTTAGTATATTACCTAATTAGCTATGTATATGTATTGGTATACTCGTATGTCTTCGAGTAGGTACTTATATTATAATTGTAGTAGATAGGTAAGTGGATCGTCGTGGTGTCACACATGATATGCTTAATATTTACATTTACTGTAGTTACTAGCAAGATTGATTGATCATTAATTATAAAAAATAAATGTCTAGTCTAAAATATTGTAGCAAAATGTGTGCTTATTAATATTTATATCACCCACGCTGTTTCCTGAACTTATTAACTACATATGGTTTTTTTTATAGCACAAGCATGTCGATAGATACCTATCGTATGTACCTGTTTTCTATGCAAGAGGTCTTGCATTCGATTCTTGGTTGGATAGGTGCCTGTAAAGTTGAATATAAAGATAAGAGCGGGCACTTTTTACGAGTGTGAGCTGGACCAGTGATACCAAAAATCTAGTGTAAAGGCTTAAATTATGATTATTTAGCTCAAATATCTTAATGTATACATATTTCTTATATAACAAAAAAATTTAAAAAAAAGCTCTATTTCAGATACAAGTATCCATATTGTTGTTAGTAGACTTAAGAACTATGTGTTAGTTAATTACTTAATTAGCTATGTATATGTATTAATATATGTCATCGAGTAGGTACTTATATTATCATTGTAGCATGTAGGTAAGTGGATCGTCATCATCGTTTACATTTACTGTAGTTAGTAGTAAGTTGATTCACCGTTCATAAAAAAAATGTCTAGTCTAAAATATTGTAGCAAAATGTGTGCTTATTAATATTTATATCACCCACGCTGTTTCCTGAACTTATTAACTTCATATGGGTTTTTTTATAGCACAAGCATGTCGATAGATACCTATCGTACGTACCTGTTTTCTATGCAAGAGGTCATGCATTCGATTCTTGGTTGGATAGGTGCTTGTAAAGTTGAATATAAAGATAAGAGCGGGCACTTTTTACGAGTGTAAGCTGGACCAGTGATACCAAAAATCTAGTGTAGGCAATGGTTTAAATTATGATTATTTAGCTCAAATATCTTAATATATACATATTTCTTATATAACAAAAAAATTAAAAAAAAATTAAACTTAATTTCAGATACAAGTATCCATATTGTTGTTAGTAGACTTAAGAACTATGTGTTAGTAAATTAGCTATGTATATGTATTAATATGTCTTCGAGTAGGTACTTATATTATCATTGTAGCATGTAGGTAAGTGGGTCGTCATCATCGTTTACATTTACTGTAGTCAGTAGCAAGATTGATTCGTCATTCATTATAAAAAAAAAATGTACCTAGTCTAAAATATTGTAGCAAAATTAATATTTATATCACCCACGCTGTTTCCTGAACTAATGAACTACACATGGGTTTATTTTTATAGCACAAGCATGTCGATATATACCTATCGTACGTACCTGTTTTCTATGCAAGAGGTCTTGTATTCGATTCTTGGTTGGATAGGTGCTTGTAAAGTTGAATATAAAGTTAAGAGCGGGCACTTTTTACGAGTGTGAGCTGGACCAATGATACCAAAAACTAGTGCAGGCTTAAATTATGATTCTTTAGCTCAAATATCTTAATCTATACATATTTCTCTAAATATTAAAATTAAAAATTAAAAAAAAAAAACAATTAATTTTTATTTCAGATACAAGTATCCATATTGTTGTTAGTAGACTTAAGAACTATGTGTTAGTTAATTACCTAATTATTTATGTATATGTATTAATATGTCTTCAAGTAGGTACTTATATTATTATTGTAGCATGTAGGTAAGTGGATCGTCGTCATCGTTTACATTTATTGGACCCGGATGCTCCATCGTCGACCTCATCGTCGCTTACCATCAGGCGAGATCAAGGGTCCAATGCGGGTTTAGTAGTCTATAAAAAAAAGAAATAAAAAAAATATGTTAGTAGCAAGATTGATTCGCCATTCATTATAAAAAATAAATGTCTTGTCTAAAATATTGTAGCAAAATGTGTGCTTATTAGTATTTATATCACCCACGCTGTTTCCTGAACTTATTAACTACACATGGGTTTATTTTATAGCACAAGCATGTCGACAGATACCTATCGTACGTACCTTTTAGATGTCATTTCATAATATTGTGTAATTTAATTACGGGAGAAGAAACGCTTTAACATGTAGATATTTTTTTACTTTGAACTAGATATTTTCATAGGTATTAAAATTGTGACTATAATATCAGTAACAAGTAGACTACCCTTAAGTGTAGCAGGATTATCTTGTTTTATATTGTTTTTAGTATTAATTTTGACAGTTTTATATTTTCTTGGCTTGGCCAACGTCTGTTACATGTCCTCCGAGATACAGGAACTTCCTAGTTCGGAGGTCAGCGTTTATTGTTACCTTTTGCTCACTAATTTTATTTAGTTTAATATAACCTATGCTTATGCTTTTCATTTGCCCTGGTCAAAGGAGAGATCTGTCCTCCGAGATACAGGAACTTCCTAGTTCGGAGGTCAGCGCTTATAGTAGGATAACTGGTTGCTCACTAATTTTATTAAGTTTAAAGTAACATATGCTTAAGTTCCTACTCCATTGTAATCTTACCGCACAAATAAACTATTCTTATTCTTAAGTTCTTACTTGTGTATGGACTATGGATACTTTGTCATCTTACCGGGCAAATAAACTTATTCTTATTTACCTAAGAAAAGGCGTTATAACATTTGTGCGCTCTCGTCTTCGCTTTCGATTTCGAAATCGGATGCGCACAGAAAACTCGCATGCTCACTCGCAGAAAGTGACACCAAAGAAGGCGCACAAATGTAATAACGGCAAATCGGTCGTAATATTAAGATATTAAGCTACATACAAGTCTTAGCTCAAGTATGATCTAAGGATCATACTTGAGCTAAGACTTGTATGTAGCTTCTATGAGAATATTGGTATTGTTAAAAATAAGAATTAAGCACTTAATTATATAATAGGTACTTATAGAGAAGGTGAGAGTCACTAATTATATGGCAACCTTCAAAATGATAAAACTCACACCGCAAGGGGTAAAGAAAGATTTTCTTATTTTATGCACGTTTTAAATCAAACCGTTAGTTTTGTATGTCACCTGACACGAATTTCTCGTTTTAAACGTTAATTGCATTTACACATACGCCGTAGAAACCTGTTTCTAACATCACTTTGCCTTTGAAAAACCTGCCTACTGAATCTAAGATTCTGCTCTGCAGCTAACTTATATCCTATAAGACTATAACAGTCAATGATTAATATTATACTTTTAAGTGTTAAAATAAATTATAAGTGTAGTAGGTTGCTGTTAAATGTCATCAATGTTGTCAAAGTAACTGTGTTCAATTAAATTACAGTAAGTAAATGGATGGTGATAATATGATGACTGATGAGGCTTCTCATAAAACTCATGAGCTTGTAACAATGTGCAAAATAGTAATATGTGATACTAGTTCGGAAAATGAGCAATTGTACGCGAAGTAAAGAGTGAACCCCGAGCCTCTAGGCGAGTGATAGTTTACAATTGCCTTTCCACACGAGTATCACACACTACGAAAGAAACATGCCTTTGCCATACCTTGGAACCGCATTTATGAATTCTTGTGACGTTAAATTATCTGTGTTGGAGTCATTTGAATATGTATGTAAAAAAGTGAAGGCACTAGTGTTCTATGAGCACTTTTCCATCGGCTACGAATGCACGAGAAGGTGCTGTTTATGAACAGGTCTGATGAAAATAAGAATGTAGATATTAATAGGTGTACAACATTATATTGAATGTAATGTTATAAAATTGTTGTTTATATATCAATTATAAGTGTTTAAATGTACTTCAAAGTATAATTATATATTATTAAAAATTTAAAAAATACATGATATTTGTTTGTCCCCTATGCGTTCCCACGTCCACGCGAGCGAAGCCGCGGGTAACTGCTAGTATATAATATTATTGATTAAGTTGCTATTTTCTTATGCAGCTTAGACTAACCTTTACAAAGACTTTGTATGGAATAATCAATTTTGAAGTCATATATAATATAATAATTTATATAAATATAAATTATTTGCGACATTAAGCGCTTAAGGGGCTGCATGAGCGACACTAGCGCCGCCAATCAAAAAAATCATATCAATTATTGAAGGCATTAAAAAAATTGTTCATAGGATTATTCCATGAATGAAGAGGATTTTTTAGTAATATATTAGTATACTCATACAATATTACTAAAAAATCCTTAATACGAGAACACAAAACTATTTTTTTAAATGCCTTATTTAATTGATTCGATTTTTTATTGGCGTTGCTAGTTCGTTCAGATAGCGGCCAACGCACACCGGCGGAGTGGAGTGGAGGCGCGGCGCGGATCCCGCTCTAACGGTAGCGCGGCCGCGCCTGGAAACGCCGCGCCGATTCGCTTGCTATTGTTATTCCATCTTAAATTGTATTTCAGTACAGTTAAGGTTTCGGTCAATTGTTATCGAAGAAAGACGCCGCGCCGTCACTCCAGTGGTGTGCGTTGGGCAGCCCAATACACACCATCGACCACGATCGGCAGCTACAGCTGCCGATCGATGGTCATCCCATGGAAAAACGAATAAAATAGGTATGTATATTTCTAATATAAAATATTTATTCGATTGTTTATTGAACAAAGTACATTTTACTAACACAATTTTATTATCTAAATTAGTCAATACATTATGTATCATAAAATTCATAAACTATAGGCTGAACATTCTACGATGTTACGGCTGACACATTCGATAGGACGTAACCTGAACCGTTGCAAATGTGCACTTAACGCGGAAATGAAAATTATACTAACTTATTATAATCATATTGCAATTTTTTTTTTTAAACTTTTAACGTGTCTATTAGACATTAAATTACGCAACATTCTTATCGTTTATTTTCAATATTTCAATATTTTCTTCGAACGTGCAGTTACATTGTAGTGTCACGTTGGTTATGATTATGACCAGGCTAAAGAGAGTACAAAGAAATAAATTAGTACTGTGACCACGTCCTTCTTATACCAACATTCAGGATACAAATACAAGTTCTTGATTTTGCAGAGTTTGGTACTCCGAATTGTATCTGTAATGTTGGCACAAGGACTAGGTCCCGTAAAAAAGTGATGTTCAAGTTCCGACTCTTCTAACGTTGACAGCTGCCAGCCGTAACATCGTAGAATGTACAACGTATAATCTCCTTCTTCCGTGGTTATATACCACATCCATAAACGTATGACAGTACCTACGAGTATATAATACGTACCTAAATTGGAAGAACTATAGTTGTTTTTTAATTCTAATGTCAAAAATAGATTTTAAAGTGCACACTAAACTGAAAATTGAATTCGGTCGACTAATTTGGTCGTACTAATTAATAACAGGATTTTGTTTACAGACTCTAAATCGCAAACTAAACGTACTAACTAAATGCATTTACATTTTACTGAATTCAGTCAAGTGTAATAAATAAGTACTTTAAAGAGATCAACAATTCAACTACAGCATGTCATGTACAGAGGGGGTCAACAAAGTGTCACATCGTGTGACAAGGGGAGACGGGACGAGTCATACGCTTCGTGACGTCACATGCGTAAATCTAAAAAACAAATAATATAAAGGAATGGGTTTAAAGTACATGGTCACATGATGATTAATTTTGGTATCGTTCATTTGACTTCGTGTTATGTAAATTTTCTAAAATGTTTCATTTATTGAAAAATAAAATGAAATAGAATATATAAATAATTTTGAAAGTGCTGTTTTAGTTTAATAATTTCTGAATTTAAAATTGCAAAATGTGTGACGTCACTCCAGGGGTTAACACAAATGTGACCACATGTGACAAGCACAAAAATCATGAAATTTTGAATTTGTGTGACATAATGTGTGAGTTATAAAATTTGTGTGACATAATGTGTGAGTTATAAAATTTGTGTGACATAATGTGTGAGTTATAAAATTTGTGTGACATAATGTGTGAGTTATAAAATTATATGATACATACATGTAGGCCCTATCATACGCGTTCCGGAGTAAGTAGAGGCTCAACCTTAGGACCATTGCTCTTCTTGATTATGATAAACTCGCGCCGCTAATGAAAAAAACATATCAATTAATAGGACATAAAACGCAAAGTGTTGCGTAGATGGAGCCACTAACTAGCAGACCCCGTAAACAGAAAAGCAAAACGAAACGTTATCACAAATTTCTCGTTATTTGGGTTTATTTTATTTTATTTCTCAAAGCTATAGTAAAATTGAGATAATTTCATGGCATCATTAGGCTATTTCAAAATAGCAAGCTTAAAAAATCTGTTAAGACAGCGTGGCGCGAGTCTGAAGGTTAAAAAAAGATTTAGTGGAAAGGAACGTATCTACATGTTGATTTACTACGTACTATTGTGCTAGTGGCGCCTCTAGTGGTAACACGTTGCAGGATTATCTCCTATTGTCGAATACCCCAAAAAAAATCTACAATATTTTAACGTCGAAATTCGGGTTTGACGATAGTAAATCGGGGGATTGTTAATTTTTTTGCCATCATCGATTTTTTTCCCTGTAGTTTTACTTTTCCTGTATTTGTGTACAATAAAGTGTTTCTATCTATCTATCATAGATGTGCCGCTGCTAATTTTCTTAGTGGAAGTTCTTACGTAGGTAGAGTCACTTTTGCAATACATAATAACTTCTCTGAATTACATAGGGATTCGTGAAAAAGGAGACTTAAGGGATGACAGCCAGATAAATAACATACCTTGGTTTTTATACCCTCTCCATAGGAACTAAAAAACCCTGTCAAGAGAGTACCATTAGTAGTATCTATCATTTAGTTCTACAATATGGAGTGGGTTTCTTAGTTCTTAGTCGGGGTATAAAAACATCATAAATGCATATTTTACAAATTTCAAAATGTATCCATTAAGTATATAAATTAGCTCACAACAGAGTGGTAGAGTACACTGCCACTATGTTATTTTAAGATCCTTGTAACGTATATACTTTTGAATAAAAAATCATTTCATAATTACATTTTGTACAAGTCCTCGAGAATTATTATACTTACATAATTCTTGGAATGCTCTGTATATATAATTCTATATTTACATAATTCTTGATTATCTAGTGAACATAGTTCAGTTATCTCTAAATATGATCAATAAGATCGCTCGGCATACTCCGGGATACGTTTAGGTTTAAAGATACCACTGTAATGGCTCATTAAGAGAACATTGTAAAGCCGCCAACGTTGACAGTCTGTCAGTGTTACACTGATCATTTAAAAATATAATATAATAAATGTAAATTTTAAAAAAAAAAATAACATTTCTACGGCTGACGTATTGGGTCAAGACATACGACCAACCCGGGCTAGTATAATTACAAATATATCATTGCGAAGGATCATAGTCTTTTCAGTGTTCAGTGTAAGGACCTGAATCTGTGCGAGGCGTGAGCACGCCGGGGGTAATATCCATTGCTGAGTATGAAGTTAAAACGTCAGCGAAAGAACACGATAAGCAGCAACATACCATACATCGATATTGACCCGCCCGTGCCGTGCGCGCGCTCCTTAAGACTACAGGAGACGATCAGTTGCGATTGACAATTGGAGAGGATGGCGCAATACAAGACAACGAGAACGTTGTAAGCGCCTCTCGCTTCTTTATATTGCACCGTCTCTGTTTAATTGTCGGTTGCAATTGATCGTTTCGCGGACCGTTTACAGCGTCGCGTGAACCCTCAGCTATGACATCTGGTAGCCGTATCAGTTTAAATGAGCCATGAGTCCCTGTGTACAGTGGAAGACATCAGGCTACACCCTTTAGTACTTTGTCGCTTTAACTTAATTTGACACATTCTTACGAATGTCAAGGAATCATAACAAAAACTTATTGCGACAGGCTTCTACAGGGTATAGCTTGATGCGTCTTCCACTGTACAGTCAAACGAAACTAACAAAGCTTTAGGAATATGGCGAGCTACAATATCGAAATAATAGAATCTACACGAAATGCACAAATTACATATTATTCTTTTCATATTGAATCCATGAATATGAATGAGATTAGAGGTAGAAGGTGCATATTTCTGGAGCTTTATCTACTTGTACATATTTTTCCTTATGACTACGTACCTATTAAAATATACCTTCATGACCTGAGTGGTGCCAAATATCCGGCAACGAACTCGAATACGACTGGAAAGTTAAATCTTATTAGTTGACATCGGACTTACAGAGCAGTGGCGTCTGAATTTGGTCGCATATAAAATTAGTTTATTGGCGCATAATCAATGCTAATTAAATAATTTAATTATTACTTTTGTGCTACTAGTATACACCAGTGTAAACAACGGGTGAGTATGCCGAGATAATATAATGGAGTCTATAATAGAATTTAAATTGATATTATTTTTTGTGAATTGAATTGAGAGTTACAATAAATGATATCCACTATTTCTGTGATAATATCACTGATTTATATAAACATTTAATTAATAGTTACAATTTATTTTTTTAAATGCTCCTTATTTGCTAAGTATACGAAAGACTTCGGCGAGTGCCATGTGGAACTCACTATTGGACTCTTTGAAATATCTAACAAAGTAATAAATTAATTTTGTGGATTTTTACACGATTATTTAATTGTACAGATGTACCCAAGTCATTCATTATGCCATTACATAGATTCCTCTTCGCATAAGCACGTGTCTACTACCCGAGATTTCCCATAACGCTTCAAAAATTATGTGAAAAAAGTCCTTTCCCACCAAGGTCGGCAACACACGTATCTCTAGGCGACGGTGATCAATTACCATCAGTTGGACCGTTTGCCTGTTTGTCATAGCCTATATTTATAAAAAAGAGATTACAGTTCGAAAATGCATTCTATTGACAGTACCTGTCTAACATTAGTTAGTTGGAAAATTAAAAATTTAAGAAACCCACGACGTTTGAAGATCCCCTTATTTTTTCCTGGTCATCAAGTCCTCAAGGTTCCAGATGCGGGATGGTCACCGTGATCATAAACATTTGAGCTCAAACTCGAACCACCTAACTGTTACCGTTCCAGAGATCCCATCATACTCCAACATCCCAAGATACTCCAAGATCCTATAACCACTGATCAATTTTTATCAGACACAGCTAAGAAATCTCTTAACAAAATTCTCTGTTAAATAATAAACCGGGTCCAAATCGGATAATATGATATGTATGATAGCACAGACAAACACACAAACAGACAGACAGACAAACGTGTCAAACTTATAACAGGGCGTGTTCGATCGGTCGGTGGTTAAAAAGTCAAATACCGATGCGTATGCTTACCCGTGGTATCGTCGACTAGTCCCATATTGGTACCATAATATTTTACAATGGACGTCACCAAATAATGTAATTTTTAGTATCTATGGTTCCCTAACTTAAAATTATATAATATTGAGGATAACCCAGGGGTACCCGTGATATCACTTGTCTTGTGGATAGGTATACTTGTGATTCTATGGGAAAAAATATTTTCCCGTGGTACCACCAAGATAATCAATATTTACAACTAGATAGACTCCACTAGTCATTGACGTACTTAAATTATAAACAATCATAAAAATAATTTATACTATAATAATGGTAAATTGTCAAAATATTATACATTTGTAAAAATAATTTCATTTCTTTTTCTATAAAATTTTCATAAGCCTAATTAATCTTATATGGTCATTTACCGGTCATTTTCTTTTGTTGTTGACCCTTACCTTTGCTGTAGAACATGTCCAAGAACAAACCTGAAATACGAAAACATATTGTTAGCAAAAAATGTTAAAAATTAAAAAAAATGATAAATGGCATAATAGCAGTAGATTGACGTGTTATTAATTATTATAGACTAGCGGCCCGTCCCGGCTTCGCACGGGCATTAAACATGTTTATTTCGTGATCTTAACTCCCCTCCCGTACCCCTGGCCGAGTGACGCCCCACAACGCATAAGTAGCCGAATGGAGTTTATTTTTTCAAAGTTTTAAACTCGTGATATCTTTTGAATGGAATGTCAGAATCGAATAATTCAAAAAGTAATATAAAGGTATTGAAGCAGTCTTAAATAATAAATCATTTATTTTGATAAGGTACAAATAAAGAGCTTTTTGTGGCGGTGGTATTTTAAATTCTTTTTTTTTTTATAAAAAAAACGCTTATTGTGACATGACTATAATAGTTAGAGACACGCTGCCGCTGATTTTTTTGTTGATAATGGTGTGTTCTAAAAAAATGTTATATATCATTTTGTTCTATCATCAATAGTTTTCGCAGCGTTCGCGATGTAAGGAAGTGTTTTGATATTTTTTTACACTTTATCGTAATTTAAGTAAGGATCCCCATTTTTTTTGAAAATGAAATATAGCCTATGTCACTCAGGAAAAATGTAGCTTTCCAACAGTGAAAGAATTATTCAAATCTGTTCAGTAGTTTCGGAGCCTATTCAATTCAAACAAACAAACAAACAATCAAACCTTTCCTCTTTATAATATTGGTATAGATTAGCAGATTGACACAATTATTAAAAAAAAGGTAATACGTTTTGTTATTATAAAAGAAACACATGCTCAATATTATACAAGTTGTATAATATGTATGTATTACTTTGTCGAAAGACTTGTAAACTGCCTAAATAAATTATATTTCAATTTTAAACAAAGTTTCAGTTATATAATATAATTATACATATTTTTTTAAACAATATAATTTTACAGTGTAACCTAGACCGACGAATTGGAAATGTTGGGAAAATTATCAGTAGTATTTATATTTAGAACTGAAACGACGATAGTCAAATATATAGATAGTGAATTGAGACATTACAGACCTTAACACTATTCTACGTACACTTAGTACATATAACCATCTCAATCACACTCATTATTTATGCTATGGATATCCTTTTTCCCCCAATGTGTAACTACATTTCACTACAACACTGACAGATAGATATGCCGCGAAAGAAACAAATAGTACATTTACGTACTATTTTCTCACCTTAGTGTGCGTTTTGGCCACACATTATTTACGCTTAGAGCTTAGAGCGTCGGTCCGGGTTCGAAACTGTGCAATGTCATGTACCAATGAGTTCTTCGGTTTTTTCGAAAGACTTACGTACATTTACCTACTGCTTTGACGTTGAAGGAAAATATCGTGTGGAAACCTGCACACTGAGATAACCAGTGTGTGAAATGGGGAAGGCAATGGCTAACCACCCCATTAAATTTTCCACGAGAGTCGTTCTATGTGATTAATTCCTTAGAATGATCACGACCCTCAGCAATGAGGAATACGACTTAGAAGAAGAATCGCCTATCGTATGGTTAGTGGCCAACCTATTGTCAGTAGTTCAGGCCGCCCGTAGGCATCTGACATGGCTTAACGACAACAACCGGGACCGACTGCTTAACGTGCTCTCCGAGGCACGGATCAACATATTTACGCTAGTGATAAATATGCTCCTATATACTGACTTTATCGTCTGTGATTGGAACTCACCCGAGAAAACAAGCACCGCTCCAATCCATTGTCGCATGAGTAGAACATTGCCGAAGACCAGGACTGAAGCAAGTACTGTGAAGAACTTCCTCGTAGTGGTCACCACCGAACACGGCAGGGGGCCAAACTCTGACACCTGTTAGTGAACACAGTACAGTCAACCACAGGTCAACCTACCCAAAACATCAAAGGCCATGGAATCTTATTGGCACACCTACTTTCCGTGATGTTGAAAAAAAATACGATTTCTCGGCGATCGATCCCAGCTCGATATGTCGACAGAGGACATCAATAGAAACATAAAACATCTCTTGACAAATACTCCTTAAGTACCTCTGAACCAAGATATTTGACCCAGGAATCTTACTAAGAAAAATACTGCAATTTTCAACGTCAAATATCTGGGTTTAGAGATACTTTAGGAGTTTTTGTCAAGATATGTTTAATGTATCCATTGATGTCCTCTATCGAATATGTATTTGAAAGCGCCTCTTATTCATTATCCTCATCGGTGGAATGAAAAGCAGTGTTATCATTCGGCAACAAAATTATTTATGTATATTTAGGATTATACTTTAGAATCCTTCGCTTGCTCTGGATTCAATATAACGCCCTTGTCGTCAATAAACTATTATGGTCCCTTATGTTATGATACAATCTACTATATGTACTTTCAATAAACGAAATACATTGCCAGAAGTATTTTTCACAAGGCTGATTCTTTTAAACTGGGAATTATAACCGCCCTGCCGGTCGGGAGACGTAATCAAAATCGTGGTCGCCCGGAGCGAACCTGCTCTTTAACGGTTAAAATATCGTAAAACGCAAATTGTTGCGTAGATTGAGCCACTAGCACAATCCTTAAACAGAAAAGCAAAACGAAACGGTATTTTTGAAGGTATTTGGGTTACATTAATTACTCAAAGCTATAGTAAATTTGCGATAATATCATGGCATCATATGGCCATTTCAAAATAGTAAACATAAAAAATCTGATTACACAGCGTAGCGCGAGTCTGAGGGATAAAAAAAGATTTGGTGCAAAGGAACATATCTAAATGTTGATTGGCTACGTACCGTTGTGCTAGTGGCGCCTCTAGTGGTAAAACATTGCAGGATTATCTCCTATTGAGTAACTCCTTTTCCAAATTATTTTATGATGAGTAATTTATAAGCCATAATAGCCCATCAATTTTCCAGAAACACACTTGAGTTATTTATAATAGATTTGTGTAAGTACTAAAATTAAAATAAGTTTTAAAATGATTTTTATCACAGGCTTTAGTAGGTTCCGTTACACCACCATGATGAAACTAACCATAAAGAATATGAAGAGTTGGCCTAAGGCTCCCATCAGCGCCAAGCCCACGATGTAAACCACAATTTCAGGAAACTGGGACAGGAAACTGATGAACCGGAATATTTCACCGCTCAGCAGCACACCGGGGCACAGGATTATTATAGACCTGAAATGTATATTAGAATAAATATTAATTAGTTGTTGAAGCTTGCACTATTCCAGAACCTTAGGTTGATATTATTAACCCCCGACCGATCGAGGGAGGGTATATTATAAGTTTGACATGTTTGTCTGTTTGTGTGTTTGTCTATGGCACCATAACTTAACAACGGATGATCCCGGTTTTTTAAATAGAGGATTTTTGGCGAGTGTTCTTAGCTAGGCGCGTAGGGCGTAGCCCGGGGCTTTAACCAGGAAAAAGTAAAGGGATCTCCACAATGGTAAGTGTGGGAGGGGGGTTACTTAATTTTTAATTAAGAGTTGTTATTTTCTTAGATTTTTCATTCTAAAGAACGCCGGTGGCGTAATGGGTAGGACGCCAGACGCCCTTGTGGGAGGTCCGGGTTCTGAAACATGCAATTTAATGTGTTTATAGCAACGATTTTGAAATTCACCCTATGTAGATTGGCTCACCAGAGAAGTTTTATATGGAAACCGCGTAAGCTAGTTGTGCGCATGCGCTATTAGCATTTTCCCATACATTAGTCGGGCATTGATATGTCAAAAGTGTGAAAATATAAACCCGTGGTTCGCTGTCAGTGCTCACATCATTGTTCTAGAGGAGAGGGCGCTACTAGTAGTCCGATTTCGGGGTATATAGGTTTTTTCGAAGACTTACGTACATTTACCGACTGCTTTAACGGTAAAGAAAAACATCATGAAGAAACCTACACATTGAGGCAATGGTAAACTACTTCATTAAATCTGCCATAGGAGAATAGGTTGATATGCTTAATTCCATAGAAATAGCACGACCTCATCAATGAAACATGCGACTTAGAAGGACTATAATTACATATTATTTGGAGGTATTTGTGTGATGTCAGAACAAAAAACCGGCATCACTTTTGCAATTTTTTTATAGACAACGTATACAGAAAAGATATAGTTGTACTGTAGATAGAAAAGTAATATGTTTCGAAACTTACCACCAGTTAGTGTTCAACATCATGGAGTAAGCAGTGGGTGACGACTCAGCCTTTATGCGTTCCTGAAATTAGCAGAAAGTGGAAATTAGTCACTTTAACCATTTGCTCTTAATTTGTTCTATTTGACGAAGGATTAAGAAGCATTTTATCTGTATGAAGTATCAGTATTTCAATATTAATAAAAAATATAATGAAACATTGCAATTAATTTGATAACAAAGACATGACAATGGAGTACTAGTACTTATACTTGGATTACGCATATAATGTCATTTTTCACATTTAGACAATAAACCTGTGACATTTTTTGAACAGAAAACTGCCAACATTTCCACATAGGACTTCTTTTAATTCAACTCAATTCAATTTAAATTATTCTTTTATGTAGTAAGTACAACTGCTGATGATGATTTAATTGTTATACAATAATATGTAAGATTGTATTGAATGTTATTTATTCGCATATTTTGATTAGCATATCATGTGTATGTTTTGGTTTTGGTACAAGGCGGTCAATTTAGCCTTTACCTACTAAAATACTACTACCTTTATTAAAATTTCTATATATTAGTCTTAAAGCTTATACAGAGAGCGTCGGCGGCACGGTGGCTAGGACACCGGACTCCCATGCAGGAGGTCCGGGTACGAAACCATGCAGTGCCATGTACCAATGAGTTTTTCGTATTTATGGAAGACTTACGTACATTTACCGACTCAACGGTGAAGGAAAACATCGTGAGGAAACCTGCACACTTAGATGACCAATGTGTAAATGGGGTAGGCACAAAAGATCCTCCAAGGTTGAAGTGCCGCTGGGTTATTCCGGGCCCCCATCATAAGATAAGAAGGCCTATACAGTCGGCAATGACCTTGAGGGTTAATAAATTAACTTAACTTAAATTAGTCATAGTTGGACCTTAATTAGTTTAATATAAATACATTAAATTGTCATGGAAACACAAACAAGCGATAATTGTAAAGTTGTACTTGTCTATTGCTGTGAGGAGTTTTTTAGCTAAACAACAATAATTGAACAAAAATTGTTCAAGCATAGACCTTGATAGAGGTTTGAAATACGAATATGCAAAATATTAACTTATAGGATCATGTCGTCTTTCGCTAGAGCTTGACAAAAAAACGTTCAACTGGCGACAGTAGGCCTGTTAAATGATAGCAGGACCTAGTTATGCTGAAAATAACCCAACATGTGATATTATACATATTTTAATGAAAGTTTCTTTCTTTACCCGCATAATCAAAAAATATAATTTCATGTGCATTGTATTATGGATAATCCATATGAAAACGGAATGGGTTAAGTGTTAATACCTGTACAGCTCCAGTAAGTCCGTCCATAGTCAATGATAGAAGCAGCAGCACTTCACCAATGCCAAAACTCTGACTGTCGTCGACTGCGCCCTTCTTCCCTTGATCTTTGTACATAAAGATGACCACCCCAGTGACAATCAAGAAGACAAAGAGGTACTTCTTCAGTGGATACACTTTACGTCCAATAAGTACTCCAAGTAATAATACTGGAATTGGTTTTGCTGCCTTGCCAACTACCTGGAATAGGCCAAATTAAATTCAACATAAATATTTGAGTTGATAAATCAGTTTCTTGAATATTCTAGTGTCATTCACTGGTATTCAAATGGTGATGATGACGATTCACTCCTAAGACTACTAGTAAATGCAAAGATTCTACTGGATGGAATACTACAAAATATAATAATTGCAAAACAATTTTACTATTCCATAGTGTAGTTTTAGGTATGAATATATTATTACCCCATGGTCATGGTACATCTTCATCTGACATTACAAACTGAGAGAAAGTTGGCACATTAATAATTTTCATTTTTGATACAAACTGTAGTTAAAATTAAGCTCTACTAAAGTAGAGTTTTGTAGATATTGATTTTTAGAAAGATAGATAGAAGTACCACATCGTCACTCACAACCAGATGAGACTGAAATCAAAATTATGGGTTCAGTCATAAATAAAACTAACCGAACTAACTTGCTATTAATAATTACAAGATACCTAGTAAATTAAGCAAACAAGAAAATAGATTGTACCTGTGTAGGATAGTTGATCCACTGCAATGCCATATTTGAACACACCATGCCTAAGAGGTAAGTCAATGCTGATGAGAAATAATAAATCTTTCTTGTGTTGTCCACATCATGCTTCCAGGATAACTATAACATAAAAATGGTAACTAGAAAGATGATAATTGACAACCAATTAAAATTTAGCTTATATGATTGATCATGCCAATCTACGCATAGTGTAGGGGTGGGAAGTATCTGCAAACATTTTGTAAACAAAACTCTATTGTCAATATTATGAATTTTGAAGGTAGTATGACTCTGTGCAGTCAGCTAAGACCCTTTTACTTATTACTGTCGCAAAGCAGCAATGCTTGCATAGATGTGTTTCAGTTAGAAAGGAATTAACAGCACATGAGGCACTCCATCTAACTCCTCAAGGTTTCGATGTGTCTACATCGAAAACCTTCTAATGACATTATAGGTTGGTATGCCCAGTGGAGTTCATTATTTTAATGTTAAATGTGGATAAATTTGTTAATAACTTAGAAAATTAGGGAGGCATTTTTTGCCCGCCGAAAAAAATCGCAAATTCCTGTATACCGGCTGGGGGGCCGTAGACTGGGCCAATGAGTAGATGGGTTTTCAGCTTTTTCTTGCTCATTAATATGTCTATGAAGATTTTAGTGCTATCTTTCTCTTGGAGAATGTCTAATGCACCTTGGGCTGGACCCAAGGTGCATTAGACATTCTCATTCGGCCGCCAAAAGCATAAATATTTAGAAATCGAAACTGATGGAAGATATATTTCAAAGCATTAATTCAAAGTTGACAACTCCCTTAAGAGGCCAGGCACTGGACACACCACCCTTGTGAGGAGAGATGTCTATGGGAGATGGTGACAACTTACTATCAAGTGGCCCATTTGCTCGTTAGCATATAGATAAAAAAAGGAAATACATAAGTGACCAACCAACTTCATTCGATTGTAATACCTAAATACTAAAAAACATATTTGCAATCGTTATCAAACGGCTGCGAGTGTTGAATGAAACTTACCATCAATATTTGGGAGAATATGTAGTTGACTACACATTGAACTAATACTAAGGAGAGAATACAGGTAAACTTCTCGTTGTCTCCATACTTCCCCCTCGTTATCTTCTCTTGTAACATTCCGAAT
The DNA here is from genome assembly GCA_947369225.1 of Hofmannophila pseudospretella. Lineage (NCBI taxonomy): Eukaryota > Metazoa > Arthropoda > Insecta > Lepidoptera > Oecophoridae > Hofmannophila > Hofmannophila pseudospretella. The sequence goes on from OX376311.1 coordinate 16,167,183, forward strand.
ATAAAATAACAGATAAATATAGCACCAGCGTAAAAAATAAACCTAAATTCTGTTCTTGTTTTAGTCATTTCGATGGACTTTTGTGAACTTGATATTAGTTTATATAGGTATCGAATTTTGTGTGAGGTTAATTCTAAATTATTACAAAACGATCTTAATCGCAACAGAGCAATACTTTTACTAATCAAATGGACACGTAATTCATTATTTTATATACAAAACTGTTGAAAGTTTACTTCAGCAAATGCCCAATCAACACGTCAAAATCAAAAACAAATATATTTTTTAATTGTTCATGACCATGGATACAAGTCCTTCAGTCAAAATCCAGAAATAACGGATAAAATAATTAGCCACCAAAATTTATTTTTTGTGGCTAGCAAGAGTGAAAAAGTTGCTAGAACTATGCTAGCACGAAGTGGCTAAAATGGCAAAATACACTACTATAATAAAACTGCGCAATAAATGTTGCCGAACCAAAACATAAGCGCTGTGATGTGAAGGTGCCAAGGCCAAAACTATGCTAAACTGCTATTTGTCACATTCCTATGTGCTTTCCTAGGCACGTAGAACTTTTATAAAAACCTTAACACCACTGTTAGCGAACAAAATCAGTAGTAAACCATTTGTTAAAAAAATCAAATGTAAACCGCAGCGTCACCGCCATTGGCATCAAAAAACTCCAAAGGAACCCTTATGGTGAGAGTCTCACCGAGAGATTTCAGTGTCTGTACGTCCGTCTGTCTGTCTTTCTGTCCGTCTGTATGTCACAGCTGTTTCTCTCAGGAACTACTAAAGCTATAGACTTGAAATTTGGCACTGTTGAACTTGCTTGCCCGCATCTATAGGTAAAAAGAAATTTGGACATAATTTTGTATTTATTGAAAATGGGGACCGAAATGGGGGCCGAAATTTGAAACTGGGGCAAGTGGGGTGTCATATGAAAGGGCTTTATTTGTGCATCACAAAACTATTTTTTGTTTTATTTTATGTGCTTTAATATTTGACTAATGGCCAAAAATACGCAAAAAATTACCGTTCCGTTCGTTCTTATCTTCGAAGTTTGCAAGCCGAAAAACCTGAAATAATTCAGACTTATACATAATCCCCTATACTTTTGAGATATATTAATGTTAATTAATCATTACTTTTTTAAATAATCTCTGAAATAATTAGTACTCATAGAAGTTATGAGTTATTAGGAACCTAAGTAGGATCTCCGTTAATAGGATATAAAAAGCAAAGCGTTCCGTAGATGGAGCCAAGAGCACACTCCGTAAATAGAAAAGCAAAACGAAACGTCATTTTTGTAGATTAATTTAATTTCTCAAAGCTTTAGTAATATTATGATCTTATGACCATACGGCCATTTCAAAATAGTAGGCCCAAACAATATCCCCAAATACGTATACAGGAAAAAATAAGATAATGTCTAAATATTTATAATTTTTAGGGAAACAAATTAAAACGTTTTGTTTTTCAAATCTAAAATTACTTATTTCTTTTCGAAGTATTTTTTTTTTCATTGTAGGTAGTGTTGGGAAGGTGTAGGTAATCAGTCGATATATACCAACGCCAGTCTAATAGCAGTCACAGATTTTTCAATATGGTAGGATTCTACAAGACATCCTGCCAAAAGGTCGCTTCCGTACACACTCACTATCCTACCGCAGGCATTCTGCTGCCAGCGTCCTGCCAAATTGGCAATGCAATGGCATCGGAATGGCAATGGCGATTGATTTGATACATCCCTACATATTTGTTTTAAAGTCTATCCGTAGATGACTCTGTTGTGCAATACCTAGTTCGTCAACATAAGTTACATAGGGGCGCCATTAATACAATAATAATTTTAGTTCTCAAAAATTCTGTTCCAGAAAAAAATTTCTTTGATAATAACGCACAATTCTATATTGTTTTAAAAAAGAATAAGATTTCTACTGTTGACTACTTTGTGCATAGCAATACCTAGGTAGAAATCCGTAGTAACTGGTATGTACTTGTTTGTGCTGGTATTATTCCTTCAATGTGATACCTTCGAAATAAAATAAAAATTCTTTACCATGCAAGGTTCCTTCTTATTATTGCCATTTTAACAATATTAGAATCCTACCAATCGTACTAAACTACTAACAAACAATACTCTTCGTAAAACGGAACGTAGTAAGTAACAAACAACGCCATCGTTCATTTTCATTATCGTTCATTTACTACTAATAATCGACTCTATTGTATAACGCATAGAGTAAAGGCTCATAAGTCATACATAACATTACATCGAGAGCTTGATGGCCTTCGAACTTATAAAAAAATGTTAAGCTATGATGGCAGATATGCACATATATGGTTAATTTATGTTTGTTATGTGTGTTACTTCAGAAGGTTTGGCAGATTATTTCCGCAGCCTACTATTAGTGAAAACTGAATTTCCTTGTGTTAAAGTTAAGTGATCTTATGATAATTTCAAAGTTTATAGTAATGTTGAAGTTATATTAACTTACAGTTGAACTAGTGATTTATTTCTTTAAGTTGAGGTTTCATGTTTCTTCTGAAAGGTAGAATCTAATAAGAATTAGGAATGTACAGTTAACTCTATCTAAATCAACATTAGAGGAAAAGATAGAGTCGTGGATAAAGTTTGAAGTTAGTGGGCTGACCTGTCATTTGCGACACTGAATGCGGCAAATTCAACAAGTATTTATGATATGAGAGTATTTTCTGCTATGACTCATGGTAAGTCTGCACAATGGTTTCGTCTGCTTTAAGTATTAATGGTTTGTTGTGAAATGATACAGAAACTCTACATAGGTACTTTCTGTTTGGTAAGTTGGTAGTTAAGGTAGTACCTACCTACATTAAAACTTAACTTTTAAATCTATGTTTTAGTAGTAGGTATAGGTAGGTATTAAAATTAATAATTAAGCTAATTAGTTTTACAAAACAGTATTTAGGTAGGTAAAGTAGGCACTGAGGTATTAAACTTTAGCACTGAGTGACCTTACTGTTTGAACAGTATAAGCTTTATCTACCAAACCTACACCAGATAATTTCTTATCTAGCTTATCATTACAGAAAGCAAAGCTACATATTAAAAAAGTCTTTATGTCCAGGTATCAAGATATATTATGTATTATACTTTCATGAATGTAACAAGGATACCTACCTACATAGATGTCTATCTAAGCCACTTGTGTATAAACTTCAACAATAGGTAGAGTCTAAACACAGATGGAAGCGATTAACAGTCCTTAACTAAAAACCAAAGTAGTTGCTACCAACCTTATTAGTAGTATATTTTCTGATCATTTGGCCAGACTCAATGTGGTTAGGATATTTTAGTAGGGAGTCATATACCTACAAAAAGTATTTTTTTAATTTAAAAAATTGAGCAGCTTGCAATCTAACCTTGTTGATATAGAGCAGGTCAATAACAAACACTAAATGTCTCTTGGTAAAAAAACCCTCATAAAGCATCACTGGAAAGAGATTATGTGAGGTATAAAATGATTTCAATGTCACATACCTCTTTCCAGTGACGCTTTACCTATACAAGATTTTAGAAAGTGAATTTTAGTGTATTTATTACTTGATATATACTATATTGATGTCCTCAATCTAATTTGGTTTTCATCACTCTTTTTTTAGGGATCTGTACCCCAAACAGGAAAACGGAGCCCTGTTGCTGTCCCTGCGTCATCCGTCCACCTGTCCCGTCCGTCCGTTTGTCAGTCTAGCGCCTAACCGGAATAAGATATAATATTCAAAATTTCACATTCCCTTGACCCAAATCCGAACATCAACTTTATAAAATGGTTTTTAGAGTGGATCTCATACAAGTACTTAAAAGTGGTTGGTAAAATTTCGTTTTTTAGAGTGTGAATTGAGTAGACAGAGTACGAAAATATTTTAAACTATTTATTTCATAGAGGAATAACGACATAACTTTGTTACCAGGTCTATCTCATGAATGCTATTTAAATCCTGCATTTAAACAACAATACTAAAACTTGATACATATGTATGTAACAGTTTGTAAGTTCTTATAGATATGGTGAGTACCCGTCCTCGGTAGTATGTTGAGTGAGGATTCGCACTTGGACAGTTTTTAAATTAAAATTTAATTTAAAATTCTTTAGGTATGTTCCATACTTACTACCTATATCCCGCAAAAGTCCCTTGAAAATTCGTAAAATAAGTTGTAAGTTTCCTTTCCAATACAATATCAGATGAAAAATTAATGCCACTTAAATAAACTAGATTGTATAAAAGTAGGAAAATCGTAAAGAAATATGAATCTACCGCCTTGACCATACCTTGGCCATGAAACGTGGTGTTGGTAACTAGGCTCTGTTGCATATTAAACCTCAAACTATCGAGTAGAACCATTGAATGGATCTTGTAAATGCTTTGATTTGAGATGAGCCAACCTATGTCAGTTCTTCTTAGTCGTATTCTTCATTGTTGGGGGTCGTGATCATTCTATGGAAAGAATGACTTTGTTGGCAGATTTAATGGGGTGGTTTGCCGTTGCCTTCCCCATTTCACACACTGGTTATCTCAGTGTTCAGATTCCTCGCGATGCTTCTCTACACCGTTGGAGCAGTTGGTAAATGTTACTGATACAGCATGGTTTCAAACCCGGACCTTCCGCATGGGACTCCTTGATCATAGCCACAATGCCACTGACGCGGTCTATGTCAGATCCAAAGAACTTTTATTTATATCTCATTCTTAATATTTTTGGTCAGATCAGATAGAGTCAGAGATTAATCACGAAAAAATAAAGATAAAAAAAGGTAATCACTACGAGAGTACGAAAATCCTATCGTGTTTCGAACAAATGGTGTTGTCTAACACGAATATAAAAATAATAGTTATACCATAGAATACGTTATAGGTACGTGTTAGTATGTAGGTATAAGTAGTACTGTTTTTTGACATGGAATCTATTTCATACACACTCGCTTTGTATGTTAGTGAACTTGTGTCAAGTTGATGTCACGAAAATGTGTACTTTCAGCATTGCATGATTTGATTGATTGCATGCAGCATAATGGAAGTTGTACCATTAGATAGAGTAATTCGGCCCCGTTCTTACGATACCTAACAATAACTGAAACATTGTTTCCCCGCTTCGCTACAGCTTGCCGAAGTGGGTCCCTTTTTGTCATTTTTTTTTACCGAATTATATTAAATTCTCTATAACTATGGAACTATTATAGATATCGAAACACTTGAAACTGCGTTGTGTTGTGCTTGAACTACGCTACTTAAAACCAGGTCTCACTTTGCATCTGGTTTCAACAGTTGAAAATAAATGACAAGTTTCATCACCTTCACGCCTCGTATAACATGCCGTGATATAAAAAGGAAGCGCAACCGAATTCGACAAACACCCACATCTAACGCTGAGTGACAGAACATCTATCGTTTGCGACAAAAATCGCAACAATCGGTCAACTACGAGCAAACTGGCGGCTCTTCGCGTGTTAGTTGAATGTTGGAGTTGCAGAATAGATCCCTTCTGCCTGGCAGGTTTTTTTCATGGTTTTAGATCGAACACATACGGGGCGGGCGTTCGTACCTTCTTGCGTACAATAGTAATTCGACCTTGCGTAGGGAATCCATTGACACCTATTCAATAAAACCGACCAAGTGACGGGTAATGACTCGTATCATAATCGTCATCCATCAGAGTATTGAAGTATCCACTCTTTGGTTTTTCCCCTCAAAACCATATATGTTTGGAACATCGTTTTATTTTTCCCGAAATTCATACAACACCGATCATCATCAGTACTTACTAATTACTCGTATTTCAGATTTTACGTAGTCAAAAAAATTATACTTACTAGTTTTTTTTTTATTTCTCATAACGTCACGTCCATAATCCCCGAGGGGTAGACAGAGGAACCACCTTCAATCACATGCGCTTTACGCGAGCCCGTATTGCGCGGATTCCTTACAACGCGAATTTAAAATTCGCGCTAAATTTCCCCGCTTTACGCGACTTCTGCAAACACTGACTGGGGTACCCACAAACTGTTTTCTGATGCGACTTACCTTCTCTATGTTAGCTCTGACTAGAGGATTCTCTAGAAAATGTTTTCCTTTTGCGACTTGCCGTCTTTATTTGACTCGCCAGGTAAAGTCAATCCGCTATCTTAGTAATCTATTTATTATCGTAAAAAAATGTTTCTCAAATAATATAAATTTTTGAAACTAGAGAGATTATCTAAGAGTCCGAATTATTTCAAATTTTTGACTTCCAATCTTCGAAGAGAAGGGAGGGGACGGTCATTTTGGAACCTTTTTGGCCATAAGTCAAAAACTATAGCATATAAAATAAAAAATAGTCTTGTAATATGCAAATAAACCCCTTTCATATGAGACTTGCCTCACTTTCAGATTTTGATGCCCCATCTTACACCTCATTTTCCATAAAAATAAAATTATTTCCAAACTTTTACTTTTACATAGATCAATCGGTCAAGCAAGTCCTACAGCTGTGCCAATTTTCAAGTCGATAGCCTCAGTAGTTCCTGAGAAAAATAGCAGTGACATACAGACGGACGGACGGACAGATACCGAAGTTCTCACTCACCATAAGGGTTCCTTTTTTACCATTTTGGTACGGAACTCTAAAAACATACATGTAAAATCTCTACCTCATATATGAGTATACGCGTTTTCCTCTTTAACATATTTTGTGAAAGTTTACTTAGAAGCCCAAAGAGAATAATTAAGTAAGAGAAAAGAAAATGTTTGTTAATTTTCGAAATGTATAATGTTGCCTTTCTAAAAATCGATTTTGTATGCTTGCTTACTTATCTTATGGTTAGTGGTAATTTTGTATATGTCGTATCGTATCCACATAACGTAATTTATGTAGTGCGTAGGTATTGATTTATACTATATGTGTCATACTCGGAACCAAACTTCTTCAAATGCCTAACACGTTTTACGCCGATAGTGTAATAGTAGCTAGGATGTTGGACTCCCAAATGCGTGAGGTCCGGATTCGATCTCAGTATTGGGTCTAGGTCTAGGTTTTGGATTTAAGACTTGGGTTTAAGTCTTTGGTTTTGGTCTTGGGTGTAGGTCTTAGGTCTTCAACAATAGGTGTAAAATTCAACATTTACAGTATCTGTCGTCTAACATTATTAGCAATTCGTGAAATGCGCCAATATGATTTACGCTATGTGGCTACGACCAATATGTATACTTATTGTTAGTTAAAAAATTTTTCTTATTTAATTTAAGTATTTAAATTGTTTCAGGTGCAATGAATAACAGAATATAAAATAATGGGCGATAGCAACAAAAAACGAACCAATAGCTTTCGCAAACTATTTTCAACTGGATTTTTCTCACACCGATCCAAGGCTAAAAATGCAAAAAAGGATTCACAGGAAAATTTAAAGAATGGCACAAGTAGCAGTTCGTCGAAGAGTAACCACTATCAGAGCCCACGATCTGTACTTACGGGGACAGATAAATATAATAAAAGATGTTATGACAAACATGAGCGCATATACGAAAACTTAACAGTTTCACCACATCTGCATATAGGAGTCGATACTGAGAACAATGACAATTCCAGTAATCATTCGTCCAACAGCACGTTAGTATCAGTGAGTAGAAAGAGTACAAATCATCCCAATACAAATCAACAGTCAGCCACTCTAAGTAAAGATTATTCAGGTCATGTGGCCAGACCGCAGGTACCTCCTAAACCTCAGAACGAAGTTGGACTTACGAAACCTTTGAATGAATTTAGAAACTCTCAATATCCTGATGTATATTATCATTCATTAGAAAAGATAACAGATAAAATATCGCCTTTGGATGAAATTGAAATATATAAAGCATCACAGGCACTTGTTAACCCAGCATCAGTCGGTGCTGAAATCAAAAGAGTCAGTACAAAATTTCTAATATCACCGAAAAAAGAGGCTGAAGTACGAACCTTACAGCCTACCAGAGCAAGAAGCCTATCTTTTGACAATAAAGAACAAGCAGATCCGTCCAATAAAGACAAAGATAAAAAGACGCAGAAAGTTGCAAAGCCATACAATTACTCGGCTCCGACTTCACCGATTCCCTTAAACCATAAGATCCCAAATATGCCAAAGACTGTGTCTCCCTATGAGCATGTAAGAAAAACTATGATTGAGGCAGAAGAGAAAAGAAATTCGCTTAGTAGACCCACTCTGCGTACTAAAACGTCGCCTTCTAGACTAGAAAATTATAGCGATACACCTGGTAGAACGTCGACTCCAACATTTGAAGGGCTTAAAGATCATTATAAAACAGAAGACAATAATGAAGTGAAAGAAAAAACTAGGCAAAAAGTGGAGGCATTTTACTGGCAGAAACTAAAGGAATTAAAACGAAAAGAAGACGAATATCTATTAAGACAATCTTTAAATTCCTCGAACTCTAATCGTAGCACACCAATTTCGTTTGTCGTCGAACAAAAAAGTTTTAGTTTACCTCGAGGCAGAACATTGTATGGTTACAGCGGCAGCGTTAACCAACCAGTTTATTCAAATTCACCCTTCACAAGAAGAGCGCCAGAAAGACGTACTGATACATTTGTGTCGAATCATAGCTACTGTGGTGACACGGATGTAGTCTATAGACATCCTGAAAAATTGCTTCAAAGGACTACTCCGCCAATATGCCCAAGCAATAAAAAGCAAATGCCGATCTTCCAGCGCGGGTCCCTGACGCATGAAACTAGAAGCTTAAGTCAACAACCTAAAAGAGTCAGTTTTGAAGAACAGTTCGAGTCAAAATTCATGACGGACCCGTCTAATAAAGAATTTAAAGGGTTCAATGAAAATACCAAACAAGGGCCTGCACCGAATATTAATACAAAAGCCACCGAAGAATTGAGAGGATTATCGAGAGCTCCGCCGCGACCCCCTGTTCGGACAACCAGTGTCAGTGTTGAAACTAGAAGTGAGGCTAGAAACAATAAGAAAAAACACGGAGTTAGTGGTAGTCATTCAATTTACTCAGAGTCTGAAAGTGGATCTGAAGCTGGTGAAATACAAAGGATACTTCAGAACAACGCGAACGCACGCAAAGGTGAGTAATAATAGCAATTAATTATTTTTCTCTTTTGTTATATAAGTATTATTTTTTACATAGAAATCCTGTAATAGACTAATGCGCTTGCTTGGCAAATTCGACCAGATAAAATTATGAGGTGGCGCCATCTCGACCTTTAAAAAAACTTCTGAGTCACAAAAAACAAGGCGGCTTACCGCCGCCGGGGCGCAGCTAGTGATTAATAAAAATAGTGTTTTTTGAAGCGGTAAGAATCATAAATTACAAAATAAGGAAAGAAGTATAGATACCTAGAAGTTTATTGTAATTTACAACAGACATGTCGGTTTATGTAAGTACGTATAAAACAGCTACGAATTTAAGATACAAAATAGGTACGAGTACAAACCACCTACGCCTCACCACCGGGCCGCCCGACACCTTTATGACAGAGACATTATGGTAATTTAAACTTCCTACCGCGTAGTTAAGTTTTAGTTGACTTATGTATTCTGCTAGCTAAATATTTAACTTTCGTTCGAGATACCCTGAACGTTCTCATGATAGGTAAAGGCCGATCAGGAATATAATTGAGTTTTATAATCTGCGTTATGGTGATCGCTATGATAAAATAGTTCACAAAGAATTCCGCAATTTAGCGTATACGATATATTTATTTACTCCTATCATCGAAATACTTTCAGCGCAGCGTTATGCAATGTTACGTAGAGTATATTCCTTTATAATTTTTTTTAGTATAAAGTACGTCCCATAAACTTTCACCAGGTCAAAATTCCTACTCGTTCCAATGATTTTTGTGTGTTATATTTATTACTTGTGATATCTCCGGTATTTGTGAACCGATTTTGATTGATTCTGTTTTATATTTAGAAAAGTGGTCCCATAAAAATTTGATTAATATCTGATGATGCACTTCGGAGGTGGACAATGAAATGACAGCTCATCACGTGGATGGATCCCATATTACGAAACAACAAACAAAAAACGTTGCAACATTAGTAGAAATCCCCATACAAAATAGCCTCAATGTTGCCATTTTAGACTTTTAAATACAAGGATTGTATCTTCGTGAAATAGGGCCCTGTTATTATATTATTATATTTTCATTTAATTGTCAGTTTCACAGCATATTACACATTAAATATATAAATCAAACAATTAAAAATCTATAGACGCCAGTTACGAAACCAAACTGTTACAAAGCTATTTAAAAAGGTAATTGAGCAAGTAGTTACAAAACGAAAGAGAAAAAAATAAAAATATAAAATAACAGAAAATAAAGAAGAAAAAAAACAATCTTTACGATATGTTTGAGTGCTAACGGTGTGTGTGTGTGATGTGTGCGTGTGTGTGTGTGTGTGTGTGAGTGATGTGTGTGTGTGCGTGCGTGTGTGCGTGCGTGTGTGTGTGTGTGTGAGAGAGAGAGAGCGATGAGGATAATGGTAGTGAGTTTGGGAGAGAGAGTGGAACAGGAGAAGGAAGGACTAAGACCGGGCCAATTGACGTATGATTTCGTTGACGAACTGAGAGCGACTAAGGAAGAAAATGTATTAGACAATTGGAAACTTTTCTGAAGGTCCACGGGAGGATGGGGGGAAAGGGGAGAAAGGGGCTCCCGACCAAAACCAAAAGCCCGAAATTAACACAAAAAATTGTGAAATAAATTAATATTAATAAAAAATAAAAAACTATCTTCAAGTAACTAAATTAAAAAAGTTATTTCATAATATAAATGGAAACCTAGGTATGTATACCTATAATTGTACCAAAGAGCATTAAAAAAATGACCAAACCATCTCAGCCTACCTTCGAGAACTTTAGCGGTAATAGGGAATATGCATGTGATTCAAATATGTCGGGTCTCACCGCCGTTTTATACACCTTGCCTTTTGTCTTGATACAAATTGGGCATACGAGTGTCACATAGAACACCGGATTGAGTTCTCCACTTCAGCCATGCAGCATGTGTGACATCTGCATCGCATGATAAGACGGAGCCAAGATATTTGAATTTATTTACCTTTTAATGGGTTACCGTCGATGTCGATGGTGTTATCTTCCCGATTGCTCCTATCGAAATGGCACTCCATATGTTCAGTTTTGCTCCTACTCCGAAGTTCTCCAGGGAGTTCGTCAACTCGGTCATAGTGTCTGTATTTCCTTGGCGGACTTTGTAATGAGTACTATATCATTTGCATATAAGATGCTCCATGGTAGAGACGCATGTATAACCTTCGTGAGGTAATCCATAATAAGATTAAATAGTAACGGGCTAAGTACTGATCCCTGATGCACACCGACTCTGACTCGAACGAATCGCTGAAACCCGCAGAGCTCTAAACCTGGGTTTTTACGTTGCGGTATATATCTTGTATTATTGATACATATTGTTCTGGAACGTTTTGCACTCAGTGCTTGCCACACTAAATTTCGTGTTATAAAAGAGCTCTAGAGAGTACATTTTTCAAAATAACCTGATCGAAAAATAACGACAATTGTTATGAGGTCTACTAATCTGAAAATTTGGCCAAGTTCGAGTCGGGTTTCGCCATATATTTAGGGATACGTACCGTAGCTATCAGTAATAATTAAGCGACAGTAATAGGGCTCAGTTTTCCCTTACGGGTACATATCCCTGAAAACGGTTATATCTAGAAACTTTAATATTGGCTAGAATATTAATCAACAAATATAAGTACTTGTTACATTTGTATATTGTAAATTGGATTTATTACTTACTCGTGCCAAAAAATTCCCCCGAATCATCAAAAGTAAAAACGGACATTTTCAAAAGTGGTCATTTCCCGACGGCAAGTAATAATCGTAGTAAATAGTGCCACTTCACGGGATTGGTGACCGTTATCTGATATGGGCATACCCCCAAAGAAACAAACTGGGATTCCCCGGAATTTTCATTAAACGATAACACATATCTACGCAATGGAACACTGCCAAAAATAACTAAAACTTCTACAAACGCTAAAGTAACATCGGTTGGATTGTAAGTTGAACCTTTCTAAACACATCTTATTTTCGGATCCCGTATGTCCATATTCACATTAAGTTTTTTATAGAAATCATGAAGGAACAAACGCCCGCGGAATACTATTTTTTCTTTCACCCAAGATATAAATTGTCAGAAATGGCACTATTTATAGAGTGTGGCCCGACCCAACTCGCAGTTGGACAGTTTTTTTGTTAATTTCTGTGAATTATCGTGGTAATTCAGTAACTAATAAAAACAGGAGTAAATAAATTGAATATATAATATTAAACGAATAAGGAGGAAATCAGAAAAATAGAATCAGAACATTCATGAGCTGATCTGCCTCTATTTTTAAGAGTGAAATATAGCATACCTATATTAGACGCTGCTCAGGCAATACATCTTGGTCCTTGCGAAGAATTCCGGATGAGGAGAGCATATGGGGAGAAATATGCACATATCTATATTCATTCATTCAACTCCACACCATGAGAGAAAAGACAGTTATTTTCGAAATCGAGAGTTGCTTCGAGCCTTACTTGAATACACAATAAACTTCCTACATTTTATTGACTAATTATAGAAATTGAAAATATGAAGGAGTGTAAAATATTTGGCTTTATAACAGTACCTAGGCAATGCAACATTCGTTTACGCAAAAAAAAGCAAATTTCGGAAATACATACTGTGGTTTTAAATGGCACGATTTTTGGGAAGGGGGTTTAATCCCAACCTCACATCTGCCACCATTAGGCTGGCCTTACAGTCTGAATTCATGTAATGTAATGTAATAACGGGCTGATTTCCGCAACTCGACGTCTTAAGCGCCTAGTTTGCGTCTGAAATCATAATCTGAACTCGTAATCTGAATTCCGGCACATTGCCTCACACAGCCGGAATACCACTCTGAATTCATAATCTGAATTCAGAGTGGTATTTATAATCGATCAGTAGTCTCGTGTTTCTCGGTTATTTCTACGCGCAAAATTATTTTTTCCATGCCACACATCACACTAGATCGCAATGCAAGTCTCAATAAGTCGGAACACGTCTTCCCGCTTCCAATTCCGAGTGTCAATTGAGATAATTCATAATCTGATTTTCCTGTAGTGTGGGCTCGCTCCAACAAAATGTATGAAAAGACGCGCGTTATGAATTAATTTAAATATTCCGCTTCGGAATTCATTACGCCCGTCAGTATCATTCTGACAGATCGATCTGAAAAAATCATAATGTGTATGGAGTAGTACCAAATTGTATGCAATTCTGTGCTTTCTGAATTAATAATATGAAACCAGATTATGAATTCAGATTATGAATCAGACTGTGTAAGGTCGGGCCTTATTAGTACCTGAGTGAATCAATCGGTTTTCAGTTGATGAATTGTAAATTGAATTGCAGATTGCTGATGTTAACGATATAATGTACCTACTTAAGGTTGTATTTACGTTTGAACGCGGCTCAATTTTAGGTATTTGCCACGCGAAACGTCGCACTACTACACTGGCACAGACCTCGCGCACAGGCGCGCTGCACTTCGCTCGATTTATACCAGACTTGATACTTTAGAATTATAATTAGTCAACTTTGTATTGCAGGGTTAATTGAATTCGTGTAACAACTGACTCCACTCTCTAAGTAACAACTGCCGTTGTAATATATTTTCTGCAATAACATTTTTTTTTACCATCCCTCCATTATTGTTGAGGCATTGAATACGATTTTTTTTAATGACTATGTGTTGGTTTATCTGTAAAACAGTGCAGTGTAAGTAAATTAATACTGTTTCGATTTTTTTACAAAATATATTCATATCAAATAAGCGTAAGTAGGTGGCTAAAAATCACCGAGGTGGTAAATTTCAAGCTTGATTTTACGATTAAATGTCGCAGGGAAATAGCCGTAAGCAGGGATTTGGCCAAATCACTAGATTAGTCTAGATAAATAGTCAATGGTCGATTTATCGGTCCTGAGTAGTTATTCACTCTTTCGTCTGCCCGCCCGTCAAAAAGGATAGTTAGAATGCTGTAAGAAAGCCCGCGACTGGCAAAAAGATATGTAGAATGGAATAAACAAGCCCGCCTGGCTTCAAAGTTAGGTAGGCTGGAATAAGCCCATCCGCTCGACGTGACCGGCGTGACACGTCTTTTCTAAGGGTAGGTAGAATTGAGTAAACTAGCCTGCTTAGCTTCAATGGTAGGTAGAGTGGAGTAAGTCGGAAGTCGCAAATCGGAAAGTCGAATAGTCGGATATTGATATGATATGATATGATCTATTAAAATGGCCAAGTTCAGCTGAGTGTCGCTAGATGTATATTATAGATACCTATACATCTAGCGACGCTGGTTTTCAACTTCAGATTATCGGATAGTCGGATATTCGGATAGTCGTATATCCAGATATTTGGATAGTCGGATATTCGGTTAGTCGGATATTCGGATATTCGGATACTCGGATACAACTTCCACACCACCATCAACATGATGAGCATCACCTTCACAATCACTTTCGCCATCACCTTGACCATCACCTTGACCATCACCACGACCAGCACCACAACCCACACACCAGCAACTGCCTTTCTACACGATCACTTTCTTAGATTCTATTCTACGAAATTGATAATAATATTTTAAAATTACCAAATGATCTTTTTTTGTAGGCCAAGTATGAAGTGTCTGTACACGCGTTCGAGTCGTAATTTAATTTTTAAGTCGGTGCTTCATTGAAAAATGTATGGAGAATCTGCGTAATTTTTTGGATTTACAATTATTTTTATTTCTCGTAAACGGTTCGGATAATTTATAATTTTACCGCTGGGAATTTGAACTGACAATATAAGGCAAACTTAAAAATTAAAATAGATATCAATTTTTTTTTGCTCTAAATTAACCTCTTTTTTGGGCAGTTTTGCGAAACCTGTGTCGGTAAAAAAATTATTATGTGAAAATAATGTAAGGAAGTAGTTTTTTTTTCGCTGAGAATTGTTTCTGTATAAATTGTCTTTATTTTGGTATAACATTTGCCTACATAGCTCTATTAGTTACGATTATAAATACTATTGAAAAGTAAGGATTTTGCCAATTTTGATATGACGTCCTTAATCTATTTTCTCCACGATCATTAATTAACTGAATATCACAGTCGAACTAGGTAGTTTTGTACTCGCGCACTTCATAGCTAAATCGCCTTAAGGGGATGCATAAGCGACACTAGCGCCGCCAATCGATAAAAATCATATTAATTAATTAAAACATTTAATAAAAAAAAACATGAATGAAGAGGATTTTTTAGTAATATTTTAGTATTGTTGTGAAACAATAGGTTGTCTGGAAGAGATCGCTTTTAGCGACAAGACCGCCTAGATTGTAATAATCGTTTTGTACGCATTGTATCACACTAATTTTGTGCAATAAAGAGCATTCATCTATACCAATATTATAAAGAGGAAAGGTTTGATTTTTTGTTTGTTTGTTTGAATTGAATAGGCTCCGAAACTACTGAACAGATTTGAATAATTCTTTCACTGTTGGAAAGCTACATTTTTCCTGAGTGACATAGGCTATATTTCATTTTCAAAAAAAATGGGGATCCTTACTTAAATTACGATAAAGTGTAAAAAAATATCAAAAAACTTCCTTACATCGCGTACGCTGCGAAAACTATTGATGATAGAACAAAATGATATATAACATTTTTTTAGAACACACCATTATCAACAAAAAATCAGCGGCAGCGTGTCTCTAACTATTATAGTCATGTCACAATAAGCGTTTTTTTTATAAAAAAAAAAAAGAAATTAAAATACCACCGCTACAAAAAGCTCTTTATTTGTACCTTATCAAAATAAATAATTTATTTAAGACTGCTTCAATACCTTTATATTACTTTTTGAATTATTCGATTCTGACATTCCATTCAAAAGATATCACGAGTTTAAAACTTTGAAAAAATAAACTCCATTCGGCTACTTATGCGTTGTAGGGCGTCACTCGGGCAGGGGTACGGGAGGGGAGTTAAGATCACGAAATAAACTTGCCGCGCGGTTCACTCGCGCGGTCGGCTCCCTACGTGATGGATGTGCGCTGCCCGTGCGAAGCCGGGACGGGCCGCTAGTTCATTCAATAAGAAACAAAACGCGAATCTGTCAAAATCTGTGGCCACTTTTGCTTTCGCTTTTCGTTTCTTATTGTTTCAATATGAGAATACAATATTATTTAAAATTTCGTTTTCTTTCGTGGAATGATTCTGTAAACCATTATTTTAATGCCTTAATTAATGTATATGATTTTTTCTCGCTTGGTGGCGCTAGTTTCGCTCAGGAAGCGCCTTAAGCAATGTCTGAAGCCTACGTGCTACGTAATTACATAAGGGGAAGATGGGGCACGTCGGAGTTTCGGGTTAAACTAATCACGATCAGGCCTTGTGGCGATCGCGTACAGTAACTCGGATGTCATTGACCTCGTATCCGTAATTAGGTTTGTTAGGGTTCAGTATACAAAGGGTAAAAAACAACCCCAATGATGAGACTTATGTCCGAATGTCTGTGTCGGCTGGTTTTCTAATATCGATTTAAATTTTAGAAAAAATTGTAAAAAAAACCTACCTATCTACATATACATATTATATTTATATCTTCAAACTATGTATCTTGCGGGAAAAAGCAAAAAGTTTTATAATTAGAAACATTTAGGTACTAGATATCCATAATTTTAGCTGAAATTGAACTATAGTTCAATCGGATATTAAACAACTTTATACCATGCATTTCGAGCAAAGAATGTGCAAATTTGCACACATATTTAGGAGACCCAAAGGCTCGTTTCGAAGATTAGAGCAGATCGCAGATCACTGCTCGTCCACGAGGGGGACGTGTTCGTGGTCGTGGTCGTGGACGTGGTCGACTCCGCGTTCCAGTAAATAAATTATAATGATATCGATATATGATATCGTCACCAGGGCATTTTTGGAGCCAATTTCGTATAAATAAAGGATGACCTATTCAATTTTCACTATTCCATTGCAGAAAGTCGAAATATTTTTTTTAAATTGTCAATTAAAGTTTCGATCTATTATAGTCGATAACGTTAAAAGTAATGCAACGTTACATAAAAAATAATCTTATAAAGCTACATTGTTCTAGATTTTAAAAAGATAAACTTTTAAACCATTATCTCACAATAAGTAAACAAAACAAATATTAAGTGTCCCGCGGAAGAGCTTTTTCCATAGTAATGGCAGTGTTGAACGCTACATAAAAAAACAACACAATCGATTTTCTTCAATGAGATGATATAATTTTTATACAAAAAATGAAATATGCATGCTTAATTTGTACGAAAACAATACCAAAATCATCGTAGTAGGTACAACGATAACGTTATAAAAAAATTCACTTTGAACCCCCCTGATGCCCAGGAGCACGATCTGCGAGCGCGGCGACCGGACTAAATCAGAATCAGACCGGACTACATTAGATTGACACAAAGAATAACTGTGCGAAGCAGCGGCTTCGGCTTCCTTTGTTGTTTTTTTTGTATGAAGCGTTTCACGCGGTTCTTACTATGGGAAAGCTCTTCGGCACGACATCTAATATTTTATTGACGTATTTATTGTGAGATAATGATATTTAAAGTTTAACTTTTAAAAATCTAGAATTATAGGCTTTCTAAAAGTTTTTTTATGTAATTAAATTTGCATTACTTTTAACGTTATCGACGATAACAGCTCTAAATTCTTGTTATAAGTTTTAAATTGTTTTCATCAGCAGCCTACTCTAGTCCACTGCTGGACATAGGCCTCTCCCAGGGCGCGCCATTGAGCCCGATCTTCGGCTCTTCTCATCCAGTCGCTGCCAGCCACCTTGCGCAGATCGTCGCTCCATCTAGCAGGGACGCCCGTCCCACACTACGTTTGCCCAAACGCGGTCTCCACTCTAGAACTCGTCTCCCCCAGCGGTTGTCGGTTCTGTGACAGATGTGACCGGCCCACTGCCACTTCAGCTTGCTAATCTTATGAGCTATGTCGATGATTTTTGTTCTATGCCGGATCTCCTCATTTCTGATTCGATCCAGCAGAGATACTCCGAGAATAGCTCTTTCCATAGCACGCTGAGCGACTTTCAATTTGTGAACCAGTCGCACCGTCAGTGTCCACGTTTCGGCTCCGTAGGTCATTAAATTAAATTGTTTTAATTTTCCTCGAATTTCTTCAATGGAATAGTGAAAATATTGTTCAATAGTCATCCCTTATTTATACGAAAACGATACCGAAAATGCCCTGGTAGGTGTAATGAGGATAGTAGGTGTGATACATGTTTTAATGGAGCGCGGAGGAGGGACACTTTGACCCCCTCCCCCTCGCAGAGGAGCGGTGATCTGCGTGGTCTCTAATCTTCAATATGATCCTATGGGTGTCCTAAATACGTGTGATAATTTTCACATTCTTTGCTCGCAGTGCATGGTTTTTCAACAATTTGCCCAGCTACTATAACAATAAAGTCCAAATGATACATATTACACCCTTCCCAGCACATGAAATTACTGACATTAGTAAGTTGGTCATTTTGCGTGATGGACTTTTGCGTATTGGACATTTTGTATAATGTACTTTTTTCTGAAATGACCAAAGTTGGACATTTTGCATATTGGGACTTTTTTCTAAAATGACCAAAGTTGGACATTTTGCCTATTATACATTCTGCGTATTTGACGTTCTGCGTAAAATTAAAAGTAACGATTGTTCTCCGCAGTCCGAAGTTATAATAAGGAAGAATCTCCATTAAATAAAATATTATGTTTGAGATACTAGAGTTTTATAGTGGAAACTAATTCTATGAGTGGAAAGAAAGAAGAGTTCAACGATGGAAAATAAAACAAATATGAAGTATAATAGGCAAACTTGAAAAAATATAATGATTAATGGTTTTACAGCAATACTTGTATTGTTGAATTATTATGCATGCACTACAAATAATATAATACAACGATATTTTAACAACTTGTTAGCTAACCTAGGTAAATAAATAAATGAGTGTAGCCGCAATGCGGACTAAAGTTCAATTATGCCGAGATGCCTCTCCTTCCTCCATGAAAGATAGACGGGCGAATTCTATTTCTATAGGATTACATGATAAAAATAAAACACCAACGCAAAGTAACGAACGTGGGTTAATTTAATTACTGACCTCAGATCATGAATGAAATAGTAAAAGGTCTTTGTTTACAAGACGTATTAAGCTTTAGCTTGAACTAAATTTACGATAATAGGCTAATTCTTAAAATAAAAATCGCCCCCCGTTTGCGTAGACATAGCTCAAATATTCTGTGCAGTTATATAGGTATATCATTCATTCAAGTTTCAGCAGACGCTCAGGTGGTGCATTGAGCTTCTATAAACATAAACGTACGTATTGCTCTACTTGAGTGTCAGTGCACTCGCCACGCGGTCGCAGTGCCGGCTGCCGGCACCGGTTTACGATAAAAAAAGTTATACGCAGCCCCTTTCCACTGTAAACATTGCGCGAAGTGGGAATCGGGAAGCGTTGCCGCCAGAGCGTTCGATACCGGGGCGTAGATCGTGTCATAGGCCGAATTTTCCTGTGTATGTAGCCAAAATTTCGGATGAAACAGCGACCTTAGCGTCGTTCAAGTGGCGTCCCCCCCAAGAGTAACCACACCGCGCAAGGTCGACAACCGCATCGATTGCCGGCGTGCGCCCTCGCGCCTGTGCGGTACCGCGCAACAGGCCCGATCTACCCTCCACTACGTATACTAGTAACCATTCGGCTTCTGTCATCAGTCTAAGAGTGGGCGTCCTAGGGGGCGTATGACGCCCTCCAAGCCGTCGCGACTACGCATCGAAATCGTGGAATTGCGTCGATCGCGAAATCCGCCGGCTTCAATATACATACCCCTAGCTGTGATAACAAACACCAAACATTAACATTAGGTAGGCCGGGTGCCGTATCCATAAAACTCGACCGAAGTGCTGATTTCACTCTTTGCTTGTAATCACACGTTGTTTATATTGCGGTTGGCCATGGGTGTGGTTCAATGGCACTTCGCGAGCGTATCTGCCGCTAGAGGGGCGGCGGGGTGAAGCGAACACGTGATAAATTAAGTACTTGGGCAATCCGACACCCACCCTCTGAGACGGCACCGATGCATCTGTCGGATTCTGCGCGTTGCACCGGGGTTCTAGATGCACCTGAGGCCTTGACCACTGACCTAAAGCAATGCGCAGTGGTAGATGTCGCTGCCGACTGCACTTTGCCGAACTGCATGTATCTGAATCATGTTCACAGGGGGCGCACCCCGTAAATATTAGAAGTTCACGATAAGTACAATGTATGCAACTACACTTAATTTAGATTGATTGAATAAGTAGGTACCTACCTAAATAAAATTATTTAGTACCTATTATACATAGGGTACACTGAAAGCTTTGCGCTCCTGGCCGCTCATAAATTTGAATTTCGAATGTTATATTTTTTTTAAACATAAAAGATCATTTATTGATTTTAATTTTTTTTGGTTGGGTATGCTTGTCAATAGTTTTTTATCACAAGTCGAAGTTCGTCGTCGGTAGCAATAATATAATTAACGCGAAAAGATAAGAAAGAGAAGTCGGTAGCAATAATATAATTAACGCGAAAAGATTTTAGGGCGATGAATTTTTCTGATTTTAAAAGTTCCCTTTCTCTGCAAGATTGCACTGCTTATCTTCAAAATGCTATTGGGAGGGAAGCACCTGTTCTGAGCACCGTAAGGCGTTGGTACACTGAAATTGATCTAGGCCGAGTTTCTCTCCATGATGAGATTCGTGAAGGTCCTCAACTGCGATCACTCAGGAAAATGTGGCTACTGTCAGGCGGCTAATTGAAGAAACGTATCACCTATGAGGAGATTCGAGGACATTTGCGGATTGGTATGAGCCAAATTAAAAAAATAAATTACATCAATATTAAAAAGTTAAGAAAATTTGTAGTCATGAACTCACCTCAGAACAGAAACGGGCTCGTGTCGATTGCGGGGCTAGTGCAAAAAATGTTGTTAAAGTGTGATCACAGACCTTCAAATACTGTTTATGACATTGTGACAGGAGATGAAACATGGATTTATTGTTACGATCCAGAAATTGAAATTTTATATTGAATTTTTAGTAAATTCACGCGGAAATAAAGTAACAGTATTGTGAATGGGTGTTCGAAGGCGACAGCAGACCAATATAAATCTAAATTAAAAATTTAGGAAACCCCCGACATACCATTGTGGAGATCCTCTTACTTTTTCCTGGTTCTCATCGGGTCCTCAAGATTCCCGATGTAGGCAGGTCACCATAGTCATAAATATTTGAGTTCAAAATCGAACCACCTAACTGTTACCGTTCCAGAGATTATACCCATCGTACTCTAACATCCCAAGATACTCCAAGATCTTAGAACCACTGAGTGATCAATTTTTTATCTGACATGGGTAAGGCCATTCAGCAGGTTACAACTGCGACGCCTGAAGGCGGGGGGACGCTCCGGACTACGCCCTACGCGGAGCTCGACCTTCGGCCTCGCCATGGCTATCTTAAAATTTCTAGCTCCACATCATTTTCATTTATTTATTGGCCGCCTTTTTTAATTTTTTGTCTATTGTAATGTCTCAAATATTCCCTACAATTTTAGTTCGAGAAGACCCCATCTAACTATTACAGTTTCGGCGGGCTGATAATCTTACAATTCTTCCAGTTTCATATTGTGAAATTGAAGCTCACTAACTTTTTCCTGGTCATCATTAGATCCTCAAGGTTTCAGATGTCGGACAGGCACCATGAACCCGAAAAATTGAGCTCAAATTCGAACCATCTAGCTATCACCGTTCGGATCCCTCTGACATCAAAGATCATCCAAGATCAAAATATACTCCAAGATAGAAAGCACTAGTCCAATTTTAATCAAACCTAGCTAAGAACACTCGACACTCTCACAACTCGACAAAATTATCTATCATACTCGTATAAAAAAACGGGTCCAAATCGGATCATTCGTTGTCAAGCTATGATGCCACAGACAAACACACAAACAGAAAGACAAACGTGTCAAACGTATCCCCCTCAAACTATACTTCCTCGATTGGTCGATTCTCCGTTACACTTTGAAAAACAATAATACAATAAATATATTACTTTACCTATAAACTGTTTTATTTATGAGTTAAGCAAAATTTTCAGTGTGCCCCACGTATCATGTAGGTAGACAGTCATGTAGGTAAAAATATAAAAGATAGGCAACGCTTAGGTAACGTTTAATCAAAAATATAGATAAATACGAAAAGAAACCATCACTTTATTAAATGCATGATTTTATTTTGAAACCAGGCGTTTTTTTTCTGGCCACAGACTCTACATTTGGAATATACTTTTTTATTTATATCTATGTATTTAAAATACGTTAGCGACGTTACAAGGCGACTCATATCAGTATTGATTTGAACAACATTTGCTAAAATGTACAGTTTATGCTCCCTGACCTGTAAGGGTTGTGATACCCGAGGTGTGACACGTGGTTTTCGCGTCAGGTCTTCTCATAGATGACACACGATACTGTGTGTATCATCTATGATAAAATTAATTTAAATATCAGAAAAAAATTAAATAATTTGTATGTAGTATACCGTGGTACTTAGCGTAAAAATACCATTTTTCGAGCGGGTGTTATAGTAGTAGATTGTGTTGATCCCGAGGGTGTTAAATAGAATTCCACCAAAAACATATATGTGAAAAAAGGGCCAAGCTTAAAGCTCAAGAAACAAATGGAACGGAACAAGAACTGAGATCTAAGTACCCACTTAATTCAATTAAAGTTCCTCCAAACTTACCTATAGAAATATTTAACATTGTTTAAATAGAAAAAAACCGGCTAAGTGCGAGTCGGACTCGCGCACCAAATATCAATATCTCGGAATATACACTTTATACGAGTATTAGTAGGTACATATTCAGATTGTGTAAAAACCGGCTAAGTGCGAGTCGGACTCGCGCACCAAATATCAATATCTCGGAATATACACTTTATACGAGTATTAGTAGGTACATATTCAGATTGTGTAAAAACCGGCTAAGTGCGAGTCGGACTCGCGCACCAAATATCAATATCTCGGAATATACACTTTATACGAGTATTAGTAGGTACATATTCAGATTGTGTAAAAAAGGGGTTTAAAGTTTGTATGGGGAAACATTTTCTTTACAGTCGAATTACTTGAAACTTAGTACGAGTATATGTGCTCTATAACACAAATAAAGAAACACGTATTTCGGGTTTTCTCAAAATTCTCCCTTAAAAAAGGGGTTGATAGTTTGTATGGAGAATTTTTTTTTATTCTTAAGTCGATAAAATTAGATAAATTGTTTTGTTTGGTTTTACTGCCACTAATTTATAGTCTATTCTTTGTAGTCTGAACATTGTCCACCCGCGCGAAGCAGAAGAGTTTACTAGCTAATGTAGTTTCTGATTAATAAAAAGTTGTGTCATACAGACGGACGGACGGACACCGGAGTCTCGCCATAAGGGTTCCTTTTTAGCATTTTGGTACCTATGGAACCCTAAACACTATCCTCCACTAAAAGTTAAGAAATTGGTAATCTCAAATAGAGAGCGAAAATGTTAAAATAGGTACCATAAGCTATAGGTAAACCGCTTAACTGTGGGGTCGCCTGTGCGGCAAGAGGGGCGAGGGCGTGACGTCAGAGGGCGAGCATGCGGGGAGGTGGGACCTGCAGATGACTGCCACATGAGATAAACGAATCGAGTGAAGTCTTTTTACGACACTAGAGCTACTGCCCATAGCCCGCAGTCCCAACCCCTGTCTTTTCTGAAGCATTCGCGATCGTTTTTATAATAATTTAGAAACTGAACAGATTTAGATATTTTCACTCATATTCTTCCCAAACCTAACCTAACGCAATACAGTCCATCGAAATCAGCCCTCTAGTTAAATTAGATACCGATGAATTTCGAGATTAATCCACAGACGTACATACCTACCCACTTAAAACTCGACGAATTAACAACCTATCCTTTTTTGAACGCCGGTTAAAAATATCTAGACCTATAGTTGATCCAATCGATCTACCTGTAATGAATAATCCATATATAAAGGAATCATTACATAACCATCACTAAAGACAGACATCGTAATATCGTATTGCAGATAATAGAAATGAATTTCCCTAAAGGAAAAATATTATTTTTATTTCCGTTCGCTTATTGTATTGGTCTGGAAGAAGCTGGCAAACAGGTAATTTTCTATAAAGGCGTGAAAAGCAATTTTTCCCGAAAAGCAAATATTTGGCAATAATTACATTTTCCTTCAATGTTACCTATTCGCAAAAACCTTTATGAAGGCATTTACTGCTTTGTTAAAGCTTAAGTTTACCATAAAACATGAATATTGAATAGACCAATTTATTGTTGGTTTATGGTTCCGTAAGGTGTATATTGTTACGCATACAATTACAAGTACTAAGTGTACTTATTGTTAGTAATGAATTTGTGCAAAATATATTGAGTTAGGACAGCAAAAATAACGGGTCACTTAAAAAAAATTATGATATTTCCTTAAATATATGAGATTGATTCCTAAAATAGTAGTATGTTGGAGATGACTTCGTTCACTATTTAATTTTACTTTAAAAAATTAAAAATTCGTATAAAATAACTTTATCTCAGTTTTCCTCATAAACGTTTTTTTAAAATCTGTTTTAATACTTAGTTTTACTTCCACGAGCCAATATTCAAACCGAAGATTAGGTCGGTCAAACCGCCAAATGCAGAGAATTCCGTAATTGCAAACGGAGACCGCTATTAGTACGTATAATACTCTACGATCTAGTTGTATACGGCAAAATTTTTGAATATCTCAAAAACTATGAAACTGGGACAATATCTTTATAGTTTCTTGCAAGGTTCGTGATTTTTAATAGATTTAGTATTGGCCAGCTTATTTCGCGTAAAATAGGAATCTCGATTTTCTTTCCCAATTGATAAACAGATTTTTAGTAATAAATAATTATAATCGACCAATAACTACTTCGCGTGAGGCGTCAGTGCTATTGCTTTTTTATGGTACCTACACATTTTATTTCCATTAAATAACACCTATACCTTGTTCATTTTGGGATGATCCTTTAGAAGTTTGTTTGACGTATCATATAGGGATGTCTATTCGGTGCTCGAATAATTACAGAACCGATTATTTAAATGATCGATTAATTATTTCGATTAATTAATTTCCACTCCATTTTGTAAATAAACCGGCCAAGTGCGAGTCGGACTCGCGCACCGAGGGATCTATTCTCAACAGAAATTATGAATAAGAGAATACATCAGACGACTCTTTATCGGAAGATGAAGAAAATATTTTAGTTAGACACAATCGACATGGCAGACATGTAACCTGTACTTATATTATACTCTTTCATATAAAGTAAATAAGAAAACATATTTTGAGGTAATTTTCTTTTCATCATCACCATTACAAGAAAAAGAAATCGATTGGAGATTTTTTCACAATAATTGTCGATTTCATTGAGTCAATCTCTAGACGATTCGACGTTAGTATGTAACTGCACAGTTATTGCAAAAATTATGGTAACAATCTCATTTAAAACGATATACATGAACTAATCTATAAATAAATAATAATTTGAATATAAAATTTGCATTTTTATATATAAAAATATTCATAGCTGTTTTCGATAGTAAAATTTTAAGTTTTATTTTTTACATTATTCGCAAAACGCGACACATTTACGTTGTATGGTATCTATCAAAAGGATCATGCCAAATTATTTAAAATATAGTTACCAATGAAATCATTTTCCGGACAATCTTGACAAAAAGTGTAAAATTTTAAATTACGATAAACCAAGTCATAACGGTCACTTTCACGATGTGTCTCACTTACAACGTGAATTGGCGGAATTATTGTGCCTTAAAACACAATACCAAAGGCCATTAAAAAAATTAAAACGCCAACGTTTCAAACAGCCGGCGCTGTTTTATTTTACTCGACAATTAATGGATTAAGCAATTTCAGTCAATTTCCGATAATATTATTAAAAATATAATTTCCCCAAAATCGTATCAGGGGTGTCAATCATCTCAATGATCATTAATTAAATATTCAACAATCAAAAAATGACACCTAACCAGTAGGTAAACCCAAGCTAAATAACATAAAACTAACAAAAATAACATAACGCTAAAAGGGGGAATAACGATTGGACGAGAACAGTCGGCAAAGTAGAGTCACTAAAATAAAGGGATAAGCCATCTGTTGGTAAATGATGAAACCTGCAATATAGGTCGTAAAACTTTCATACTTGCGATGATAGAGTGAGTAAACTAGCGCCACTTCCGAAAAACAATAATTTCTCCTCTCCAAAAATTAATGGAATAATTTTATAAACCACTTTTTTGTTATATGCCTTAATTTAGGACTGGATAAATGATTTTTTTTCGGGAGTGGTAAACCCAAGCGCAAATTACAGTCGGCAGAATAGAGTCACTAAAATAAAGAAAGTCTATGCTATTTTAAGCCATCTATTGGTAAATGATGAAACCTTCAATATAAGCTGTAAAACTTTCATACTTGCAATGATAGAGTGAGTGTGGTGGAAGACATATTCATCTCAACCCTTACCGAAAGTAGCGCCACTTCTGAAAACTAATAATTTCTTATCTCCAAAAACATGAAATAATTGTACAAACCACTTTTTTGTTATATGCCTTAATTTAGGTTCGGAGAAATGATTATTATCCGGGAGTTGCGTTAGTTTTGATAGAGGTTGATTGACATTAGTGTGAATGAGTAAAATATCTAAGTTTATTGCGAATATTAATTAGACATATTAAAATAACTAACATGAGTAAAAGGCTCAACCCCTAGCGAAAGTAGCGCCACTCCAGAAAAAAATATCTCCTGAATTAAGGCATCTTTCTACTTCTTATTGTAACACTATGAGAATACAAAACCATTATTAATAAATTCTTCCACTTTTTAGATAAATGTAATTAAGACATTTATGAAAAGAAAGAAAGAAAAGAAGAAATGTTTGTTCTAAAGTGGAGTGGCGCCACTGTCGCTAGAGCAAGTACCAAAGGGTGTGTGTTGATCTCATGTGTTGTACAACAGATGGCTCATAATGACATGGGTATAATAATTTAATAACCTAGTCTGAGATATTCTGGTTTTAAATTAGTGTAGTGTAGGATGGTATTAGTCTTGTAACTTTTGTCTCCTGAATGTTTTACATTTATTTAAAAAAATGATTCCCGTTTTTCATCTGAACACTTTCATTTTGTATGCATTGTCGAATCTTGCTTTGTTCATATGAATTACACTGGATTGGGATACAATTTTGGTGTATGTTTTCTATGACACATAACACCTGTGACCAAATATATTTTTTGTGAGAAAGTAATGCTAGAATAGAATACATAGGGCAGGAAATCATTAAACTACTTGTTCCAGTCACAGCAAAGCAAGGTAGCGCAGTTTCAACTGCATTAGTTCAAATATTTCCCGGGGGATGGCAGTTTGTCTACTAGTATAGGATTTACTAGGTAAAATATCGCCATCTAGTATCTAGGTTCAGAATATTGTGAGCGGGAGAGTGAGAGGGGCAAGTGCATCCGCCCCGTGCAGTGCATAGTGCAAGCACTAACTCTTGCTGATGACGTAGTACCTGGAAACATCACTAGATGGCTTAGAAGACATAGTAATATGCTGCTTGCTAATATATTTCAATAGTAGCATCTACGAATTCCTAAAAACCAAATTATTTTCGTATTAAATTTTCGAGAAAAACAACAAAATATTTTTTTCCGTTTTATTCTACATTGTCAGTTTTCGACATAAAACTGTCAATGTACAACACAAAAATACGGAAGATATAAACATAATAATCTTCTTCTCCTTATCTTCTTATACTTTATTGCACGCCCAGGACAAATACGAACGGTTATTTTTTTAGATACTACCTTTTGTTTTATGCTTTGTTGACTTGTTATATTTATATCTAATTTACATTGAATTTATTTTGTGACGATCATTCTACAAAGGCGACTTATAATGTACATTATGTACCTATATTTCTAATTCTGTAGAATGAAATAAATTATTCTAATTCTAATTCTGATGAAATTATAGTGAGGTGAGATGTCTGGGCGACGGTGATCACTTACCATCATGTGGCCCCTTTGCTCGTCCGCTCTCCAAATACAATAAAAAAGAAACGTATAATATCATATGTTGTGCGCGAACTATGCTGTCAAAATGCTGTCCGGCCTTATGGTTTACACCTACTCGTATCATTACACCTACTTCTCATAGATACAAATGTGTCAATACTAAATAGCTTTAACTACGAATCCGTTGCTGTACTGTGGAAGACACAAGCTATACTTTTTGGAACACTCGCAATAAGTTTTTGTCATGATTTCTTCAAATAAGTTAAAGCAGCAAAGTAGGTACCAAAGACAACGTCAAACCTGATATATTGGACACAGTACAATGCCTAATTCCCTAACTAAACAGCTTCTGTTGAGACAATAGTAATTCTATAAAATAAACAAAAGTAGAATGAATGAGGAAATAGAAGTGGAAAATTAATGTCAAAAATAAAGTTTTAAGACTGAAAACAAAATGTAGGACGAAACAAGAACAAATCTTGAAAACATTGGGAATAATATTTTGGTTCTTGGATAGGGAATTTATTTATTAATTAAGTAAATTAAATTAAAATATATTTATTGCAGTTACGTACTAGTCTCATTTCCTTTTTAAAAGCAGGCAGGACATTTAAAAGCCAGGGGTGGTCAAAGGTGCTTTAAAATCCAATAACAAGGTTTACTATGGTTTTCATAAAGTGCAACATAAAAGGCATATCGGCTGTACCTTTTAATGACATTTACCTTTTGATCTAGCCATTTAATTACGTTATCGTCGACGCCGGCGTCGGCTCAGTTAAATTAAAATAAACGAAGTGGACCAGAGCCGCAAAATGTTGTTAACTATAGAGCATAATACTCGTAGTATGTAAAAAAACTTCAGGCAAATTGAAATCATTTCCTAATTACCATTTGCTATTATGATAGTTAGAATAGTTAGTACGAAGTTATCTGCTTCACTTGATCCGTAATAAAAACCTCACCCATTTTCGAAAAGGAATAAAAATTTAACAATTAACGCGTAACATGCGGATTTCGAATATTCAAATGTAGAATTTATTCTAATTTCAGTGCTCGAAACTCTAGTTATTACGAATGTAAGTTAAAAATGTGGTTAGTAATAATGATTGCTGTAAGAAACTAGTAGCAATATGTTAAGTCGGTGGAAAAGCAAAGACAAATCCGAGAAAACCAGCAAATCGTCCAGTTCCAGTGGGAAGAAGAAACGGAAAGGCAGAGATAATGGTAAGTTATAATGTCATTCAGTACCTACATTGAAAGCGTTCCAAAACAGATGATAATTAATTTCCCAACAAGAGTACTCATAGCCTGACAGTTGAAATTGAGCCGGTGCCGAAACCGATTCGGGCGATAAGTGCCCTTTGTCGGGTAATAATTACTAACTTTAACTTGGCAATTATTATCCGAAAAAGCGAATTGAAGTGGTGTTGGAACGTGCGCCTAACCAAAATCTAGTATCTTTACACATTGTTTCAAGACAATAAAACGGCATTCGATTTCAAGTATAAGTTTCAAGTACAAACCCGATTTCAGTAAAGGATAGGATTTAAGTAAGATACATCCCATGATACTAGGCTAACGTGGCGTGCATGGCCGTAATAATGAGCACTTATTTGAAAATAAATAAACCATTGATGAGTTCATTTTATTTTACGTTTCCGATGTTTTTGAAATTGACACTCGATTTCAACTATAATATTTATAAGCAGAAGTTGGAGGCGTACCTATTATGTTCTATGTTAGTTTTTCGGGATCCATATCCCGAAGGCACAGAAACAGAGCCCTATTGCTGTCATTCCGTTCGTCCGTATGTTACGTGGGTCTATCGCCGAAACGGATTAAGATACAAAATTCAAACTTTCACATAAACCCAAGACCGAATGTTGATTAATTTAAAAAAAAATATTTTAACTTTGGAGGTAAAAGGTCGATAAAAAAATCTTTGTACCCGACCGTATGAGGTTTCGTTGTTTAGAGCTCGTCAAAAACAGAAACAAATAGGTATATATCGTATATAAATATATATTATAGAGAAATGACAAGCGCCGGTCAAAGTTGTCAATTTTAGACCATTATCGTTTATCGTTACCATCTATCTCATGGACGGTACAATATAGGAACTTAAAAATTACTAGAATATTTGTCGTATCCTCTACAACAGATAAGTCAGTACTTGTTTTTAAGTTTGTTTGTAAGCAAACCAAGCAAAAGTTTTTTTGCGCAAAATTTACAAAATATATGTCCGTACATAGCCTCCGACCGTATCTTAATGTGTATATACGTAGGTTCATATCACACGACTTTGTGAACAAAATAGTTGAAATTCTCTTTGAACACAGTGTTGACTCTCTCGCTCTCTTATGTATGGAATCTAATACTTAAGGCACTTTGAAGAGTCATTGATCGAAATGAATACTTCATTGAATTTAATCATCGACTCTTCGATGGACTCAATTGTTCCGCGTATTTAGAGATAATCGAATATAATTATTTCACAACAAACAAATTGGAGCCCGTAGCCTAATTGCGAGCACGCTCCGAAAGTGATCGTGCAGGTTAAGCGACTTTGGCGCGGTCGGTACCTGGATGGGTGACCGCTAGTGGCATATTTCATTTGAGCTCCTCGGTGCCTCGGAGAGCACGTTAAGCGGTCGGTCCCGGTCTTTGTCGTTCGACAGCAGTCGTTAAGCCATATCAGATGCCTACGGGCGGCCTGAACAACTCTGACAAATAGGTTGGCTACTAACCATACGATAAGCAAGCAACTAAAAAAAACTTTGTACTTTTGTAGATTTTAATCTTAATAACATATTAACTAAAATTGTAAACTGGTTAAATGACCACAATTTAGAACTCAATTTTAATAAAACTAAAATAATGCAGTTCAGACCATATCAAAAGTACCCTCTAAAAATAAATTTTTCGTTTAAAAATACTAAACTAGAATACGTTGACACCTTCTTCTTGCTAGGATTGGTAATTGATACAAATATAAATTGGAAAGCTCATGTACAAAAATTTAAAAGTAAATAACAAAGTTTCACATACGCCCTGGCAGAATTAAAGAAAACAACTGACTTAAAAACAGCACTTGCTGCTTATTATGCTTACGCCGACGCGTGGCTGTGTGGGGAAACAGCACCTCAGTTGGAGATCTTTTTAAATTACAGAAAAGATGTGTAAGGTTTATCGTAAATGTAGATCAAATGGAA
Source organism: Hofmannophila pseudospretella (assembly GCA_947369225.1). Classification (NCBI taxonomy): domain Eukaryota; kingdom Metazoa; phylum Arthropoda; class Insecta; order Lepidoptera; family Oecophoridae; genus Hofmannophila; species Hofmannophila pseudospretella. The sequence goes on from OX376311.1 coordinate 16,198,705, forward strand.
AGTTGTACAATGCACTTTATTGAACAAAAGATCTTAATCTCAACATCAATATACATTTTGGAGATTTGTAAATTTGTTAGGAAACATACACATTTCTATAAAAAAGCAGAGGACCTACACAGTACGCCATTTAACACTCGCTACCAGAAAAGGCTTGCTCTGCCAAAATCAAAATTAAGTCTACACAGTTCTGGACCGTTAGTTATGTCTATAAAAATATATAACAAAATTTCACAAATCATCGACATTAAATTAAAAGGCTCAATATTCAATAAAACATTAAAGTTATATCTTCTTAACAAATGTTTCTATTCACTGCAGGAGTTTTTTGATGATAAAAACAATACTTAACTGTAGAATCAATAATAACTTATAATGACATTTAATTTAATTTTTCTCGTTACCATTTATTACTATTGCAATTTATTATAATCTCTTATTTTATATTGCGGTGCCCTACTCAGGGTTTCATGTATGAACATATAATATATTTTTTAAGACCAATTGTTACACATGAAAAGCAATAAATGGTATGAGTATGAGTATGAAAATTTTAAAAAAATAATGTAATCGATTATACTGAATACGCGCTGTTTTATGTTATTTTGTTAATCGCCGACTTCAGTGGAGTTGGTTACATTTTTTATGTCATTTTTTTTGTCACGCCTTGATATAGTAGAGTGCCGCTCAGTTAATTATTTTAACGGCGACTAAAAGAAAACATAGTTAAAAATATCCTTAAATTCTTCCTCTGAGTATCCTGATAGAAATTTCTTGGTATACTACATGTAGGACTGAGTGTACTGCTGCTAATTAAACTGCCTAAACTTTCTTTGGTACCCTGAGTTAAAATGTGTCAAAAATTGAGGAAAAAGGAAAAACAGTTGGATCACGGGTATACCCCGATAAAAAGTTCTAAAAGAAGTAAAAGTTCAAAGAGGGAGGTTTATGTTTACACCAAGATTCGAAAGTTCAAGTAACCGATCATTCAGCAACAATGTTTTGTTCTCTTGAATCTTTCAGTAACCGATGAGATTTTCAACAATTTTCATTTTCAAACTATGATCTATCAAAACATTATAGATACTTAGGTACCTATATAATTTTTATATAAATTATAATAATTTGGATAATTTTACAAACTTAGGCAAATAATATTTATCAATCAATCAATCATTTATTCGTGAACATAGGTAATAATAAGTAAGTATACAGTTTAATGAGAAACAATTACATGTATAATTTATAGCACGCACCTAACAAATCTGGTAACCTAGACTAACTCTAAGTTACCAGATTTGTTAGGGCCGTGCTATAAATATTATAATTTATATAAAAAATATATTTATTTCTCTAAGAGCCTTCACTAAAAGTAAACGGTAGTTATACGACCTCCCGCCTCGAAACCTTCAGGGAACAGGAGGGTCGGAGTTCCTGTTATCAAAAAATGTGTCTTCTAATACTTTCCCGACTATTATATAAAGCTAAGTCGGAAGGATCAGGATAAATTAAACGGTTAAAAATTATCGTAATAATAATATTCGGCACCATTATTATTATTATTTATTAAGGAAAACAAACAGCTAAAGTAGTACATAATAATAGACAATATTAATAACACAAAAGCCAGTGAAGTTTTCACAGAAAGTTCTAAAAAATAGACAATAATTTGATATCACTCGCGCAAATACTATTTTATATTGTATTTTAATTTACGTAACCACATCAAAGGTGCACAGTTTAACGCTTTTGAATGCAAAATATGTCAACGTAACTGAATTGTTTATTAAATTTATTTCATACTCGCACAAGAAACCATGTTGTCGATTCAGAATTAATATTTTTCTGCGAGTTTCGTGATATGTTGTATTAATATTTTCATTTATTTATTTATTTACACTTTATTCTACAACACTATATAGACTTAATCAAAACAATTAAAAATGAGACATTGTACAATGGTGAACTAAATTTAGGGTCAAATAAAATTAATATTCGTATTTAGTATTATTTATAAAAGTGATTTGACACAATAACTGGAACGTTGGTAGAGGCAGGCCGAGGTCTAACATTTTTTGTAATAATTCAGAAACTGACCAAAACATCTAAATAGATATTTTGAGTCGTTCTCTTCCCTAATTCAAACAATTACAAGCCTTACGCAATACATTTGAAGAAAATCGGCCCTTAAGTTACTCAGACATTTCGAGACAAATCCACGTAGATACATACGTACCTACGTTACAACATACGGTATCCTAGTGTTGGGAACTAGGGGCTACGACTCAAAATGTTTATTGATTGTCTTTTGTTTATGTACACAATAGATTATTTATTACGCGACGAATAGAGAAATTTTCTATTTTTTGTCGTCGTCGGTTAAAAAAAGGATTAGTGCTTCATTTTAATGTTATTGTTTCAGATGAGGACTGGCACGGAGATGGCTCGAGGATCGACGGTAGGTGTACACTGTTACTTAGCTAGTTTTTTATTATTAAATAAGGTGTGCAAGCGGGTCACCTGATGGTAAATGGTCACCGTCACCCATAGACATCTCATCACCTTACTGTATTAGAAGGTTTTCGATGCGAAACCTAACCTTGAGGACATATATGGAGTGCCTCGTGTGCCGGTAATTACCTACACTGTCTCTCTTACCCTTCAAACCGAAACACAGAAACGCAAGCATTTTTGCTTTGCGGCAGAAATAGTCTTACACTGCTGCAGCGATTTTAAAATGGAATCGGACTGAACCCATAGAATGTATTTTTCGGTTTTCTAGATTTCTATGAGTTCGGTTCGAATCCATTTGAATATCTGTGCAGTGTTCTAAAAACGTTAGGGATCTTCGTCCGACTCTTCAGTCCAACTAGTTGGACCTTCATTTAGGGGTGTTGACGCACACTTTGGACTTTGGCCCATCACATCATGGTCCACGATTAATTCAAGGTTCATTGTTCTTGGTTTTAATTATTTTTTTATGAGGTTTTTATTTTACTGAATTTAAGGATCTTACCGAAAAAAGTTATTAGGTATAGTACTCTCGGTGCGCTGACAAGGACAAAGTTGTCGTCTTCAAGTTATAATAGATTTCCCCATACATTATTTGATATTAGATGCTTTATGGGAATGGGATATGTCAGGCCGATTACAGTCGCCGTAAACTGAAAAACTCGGTAAGTAGTGCATTTCCTTTATTTTTTTTAAAGTTATTTATTTATTAAGGAAAACATACAGCTATAGTAGTACATAATAATATACAATATCATCATCATCAGCCCATGTCGTCCCACTGCAGGGTATAAGCCTCCTCTCTTTTGTGCCACCCTATATACAATATAAATAACACAAAAGCCAGTGAAGTTTTCACAGAAAGTACTTAAAAATAGCTAATATGTCACTCGCGTAAATTCTATTTTAAATTGTATTTTAATTTACGTATTAATAACTAAATTAAAACGATTTTGAATGCAAAATATGTCAATGTTACTGATATTTTTTTATAGTTATCACATGCTCGCACAAGAAAACGGTTTTTAGCATAGTTACTCCTGCAATGTGGAACTGCAAACAGTCTATTAACACGAAGACTTCTCCCAGGGCAATTAAACGAAATATTACTAAGTAGAGAAGATGAGTCGACGATGTTGTTTATTATCTTAAATAATAAAGTTTGATGCGCTCTACGGGTTTCCATTGACTGTAGATCATTATTAATTAATATGTTTCATGTAATTTGACTCAAGCACGTTCAAGTGTTTCACTCTAAACATGAATAATGTGGTGTGTTTTTATTAAAAGATTTTATTCTGGGATTAAGATGAAATGAATCGCCGAGGCTTTCACTCTCTAGGGTCGACGAATCCGAATATTCAATTTGACTTAGTGCCGCTGGTTAAGAAAATTATTTTTTGTAAAAGTAAAAAATATTTTTATAAACTAAATTTTCTTTTTGTAAATAAGTACTTCGTGTAAAACAGGTTATTCAAATTGTCGATAATTTACAATTCACAGGCAGTTTTCAACATCAGTTCTAAATGAGCTCGTTACCACTGCTTGTTCTACCGCCTGTAACGTAACTAAGAATGCCACAGAATTCTTTAATCTGCTGCCATCATTCACCTTTCTGCATCGCCCTATATCCTTCAATGACCCTTTTTTACTAACTTAAAAAGAAATGCAGTTCTATATTTGACCCATATACTCGTATGTATGGTTAATACTTACGGTTGTTAGTACTTGGTGAAACTTGTAGTATATTATTTAAGTCTAATCATCCCCCTATATATGTAGGTTTGATCGCAATTTACTCAAAAACTACCGTACCGATTTTGATAATTCTATCACATTTTCTTCAGAGAAATATTATACCTAGCGCATCGTTTGAAAGAGAGTCGTTTACAATTTAGTTCCACAAAATTTGAAGTCGGTTCATACCTACTTTCATAAAGTTATAGACAATTTTTTTGCTACGTACCTAGGCACGACGGGCGGTCCATTCATTTTTAGTCAGAAATATTACAAATGTTTATTTACAACTTTTCAAAGTATTCACCTGCGGCATCAATGCACTTATGCATTCGACTGAACCAGCTTTCAAAACATGTGAAAAACTGTTCTTACGGAAGGTCGAAAAAAAGCCGCCTAAATTGGTCTACTGCTTCGTCCGCAGTCGTAAATTTCCTTCGCCGCAGAGATTTCTTCAACGTGGAGAACAAAAAGAAATTACACGGAGCCAAGTCAGGACTGTAGGGGGATGTGGTAGCAATTGCACGCTCGAATTGGTTAAAAAGTCCATGGTTCAGGCGGCCGTGTGAGCGGGAGCGCTGTCTCGGTGAAAAAATTATACCACGCGTTCGATTCCTCGGACGAGGGATACTCAGCTCCTGCCTCCTTGCGGCAGGCAAACCTCGCTATACCATTGGTTATTAACTATTCTTCGATCTTTTAGTGAAATTACGGTTACAGGCCTACTACGACGAAAAAAATAAGTAGTCTTTATAATAAAGACCCTAAATATACCCTAATTATCCCTAAATCTAACAATTTTGTACTTTATTTTATACCTTTCTTTTCTTGTTATTTTATTTGCTCTGTAATTAGTCCTAACTGTAATCGTGTTCAATCCATTATTTTATAATCATTAAACATTATATAATTGTCGGACGTATACATCTATTTTTGGTTTAATTGATAGTTAAATTTTTGATTGATAAAATATTTTATTTGCAAGTATTGAATGAAAAAACTTTAACCGTTTTTGCTCACAAACAACGTACAGATTAGTTAGAGGTGTATCTAATTTTAGTATTTGTTGTTCAAAAAGAGGACATGACTAATATTTCCAAGTTCCTAGGTGATACAATGCCGTTTATAGGATAGATAAACTTGGTAACAAAAATGGCCTAAAATTTACTACTTAGACGGGGCACTAATGTCGTTATTTCTCTATAAAAATCATTTTCGTAATCTTCTCGATGACAAAATTACAGTTTGGTAAAATAGAGTAGAAATTAATTAATGGTAACATTTACTGAAATGGTATGGAAATATAATTGTAATTTGACATCAATGTAGGTATGAAAAGTTGCCATTATTTAATTTCTACTCTTTTTTGCCAGACTGTAAATATAACTCTAAATATAACCCGATCAACTGCGAGTCGGACTCGTACACCGAGGGTTCCGTTTTCAAAAGAAATATTTTTCGCCCTGATTTGTTTTTACCATTTTGGTACGGAACCCTAAAAATGTCAGTTAATTGTTGTTTTAATTATAAGTGTTTTAAACTTCGTTTTTATACACTACCAATCAATACTAATTATTTCAAATTATTCGTATTAAAAAAATATCTTTTTATTAATTTCATAGAAACTGTAAAGTTTTGAAGCTTTATTCTTTTCTGTAAAGTATAGAAGTATATCTATCCACTTTAAATTATTTCAGATTTTTCGGGTTGTAAACTTTGGAGATAAGGGGACGGAACGGTCTTTTTTGGATATTTTTGACCATAAGTCAAAAACTATGGCTCATAAATCTAAAAAAAATAGTTTCGTAATGTGCTAAAAACCCTTTCAAATGATACCCCACTTGCCCGAGTTACTCCACTTTCAGACTTCGGCCCTCCCTTTCAGACCGTTATCAACCGAAATAAATTTATTTCCATTTTTTTAACCTATGATAGATGCGCGCAAGCAAGTTCTGCAATTATGTCAAATTTCAAGTCGATAGCATCAGTAGTTCGTAAGTTATGAGCAAAAATATATCCCCTATACCTCGATATGGCGAGGCCCGACTCACCCTTACCCGTTTTTAATTATCAAAATTTCTATAGCCTAAATGTCAATCTAGACTTATTTAAACAAATCCCTGAAAACTGCATCCAAATCCGTTCGGTACTTTTTACGTGATGTGCGTTCAAACAAACATACAAACAAAAATTTCAGCTTTACGATTTTATTATATGTATAGATAGATATTTATTGTTAATAACTCTAAATTAAAAATTTAAGGAATACCTGACGTACCATTGTGGAGATCCCCTTACTTTTTCCTGGTCATCATCAGGCGCTCAAAGTTCCAGATGTGGGAAGGTCACCATGGTCATAAACATTAAATTTTCAACTGACATGTCTAAAACCATTCAACATGTTAGACCTGCGACGCCTGAAGGGAAGCTCCGGGATTCGCCCTACGCGGACCTCGGCCTTCGGCCTCGCTATGGCTATCTTAAAATTCCTAGCTCCACATAATTTCCATTTATTTTTTGGCCGCCACCTTTAAATAATCTTTTCTCTTGAATACTTTAAGGATTCCCTTCGACTTTAGTTCGAGAAGACCCCATTTAACTATTTTAGTTGCGGCGCGCTGATAATCTTCCAATTATTCACGTTTCATATTGCGAAATTGAAAACCACTTACTTTTTATGGTCATCATCAGATCCTCAAGGTTTTAGAGGTCGGAAACGCACCATGAACCTGAATATTTGATCTCAAATTCGAACCATCTAGCTATTACCGTTCCAGAGATCCCATATGACACCAAAGATACTCCAAGATCTTGGAAACCACTGATCCAATTTTTATCAGACCTAGCTATGAAAATTCGACAAAATTCTCTATTAAATAAAAAAACCGGGTCCAAATCGTTAATCCGTTGTTAAGTTATGATGCCACTGACAAACGTGTCAAACTTATAACACTAATCCTTCGATCGGTCGGGGGTTAAAAAGTGTTAAAAGAATACCATATTCCAAAATACCTATTATTGCACTTTAGCTACGTATAAGTTTCAAAAGTTACTCCAAAAATTAACTGCTAACATGATTGACATCGGTAAAAAATTTAAATGCCTAAAAGGGATGACCTAGATTCGAAACTAAGCCATTGGCAGACTGAATATGCGTGTCCGCGCATCTCTGGTCTAGGTAAATACAGCTACAAAGGTGATTCCTTTCCCTTCAAAATAATTATAGGTACGAAAATTCCCAAATCTCATACCATCTCTTTCTATCTCCATTCTCTGGTAATCTTGCGGAAAGAAATGGAATAGATTACATGGAAACTATTAATAAGGTGCGCTGCTGCTATGTTTATTTCGAGAACACGATAGGGTCTCGCGTTCGGTTCGGATCGGCGCTGTTTACTAGCAGTTGCATTCAAAGCGGGCGGAACTGCGAAGCTCCGCGGCCGCTGCTAACGCGACAAGCATCCTCATATTTTTCATCAAATATTGCCATCCCTTTGCATAGTTCATTTCTATTGACACAGTTATTTTAATTTTATTTCATATCAAGATGAGCTGCCTAATTAACTGCATTTCTTGCGTAATAATCGTTCCAAGTTTTTCTTAAACTTTTTTAACTCGTCTCATGTCATCATTTTACTAATCTACATTTTTTTTATTTGTGCAGTGCCTGAAAAGGAAAATTAACTTTTTTAACCTATGCACTTGTACAAAAGACTTTGTCTCATGCTGTACCGCTTTAACTAACAATGAACCGCCTGTCGTTGAAGTAACCTTGGAAGGTAAAAGAGAGATAGAATTGAATATTATTATATCCGACACGGATTTAACAACTTACAACAAAAGCTCCACTGAAGCGGACGAGGACTCCAATGGGCAAAAATCTGATTCCCTGTCGGAGCCGGTGGAACACTTCAGTAAGTAGATCCCTATCATATGCGATAGCGAGTTAACCAGATTTGTGCACAATGTTAATTTATTGTTACATAATAATATTTTCGCGAAGTAAGTTTTAATGCTAAAATTTTAAAATTGATTAAGTTTTAATGCGCTTAGCGAATATTGTATCGTTATACAGTGCCTATACAAACTTTTTTATTATTGATACTAACGCCCACTTAGTTACTATATTTGTATAGTTTACCAATTAGTTTAAAAGAAGAGCTTTACTCTCAAAATAATAACAGACGACAAACTGAAAGTTTCCGTGAGGGTCAAACTACACTCGGGAGCTTTGGAGTTCAACAGGCGATGTTTGTTTGCCAATATAATTGTTGCGTTCTTTTCAATTTCTTGTCACCATTCAGTCCCATATTTTGATTACTTTACCTACATTATGCATAATATTATTTTTCTATAAGCGAATAACATAAATGCTTAACTAATACGCTTATGCCCCTTTTTTACAGGTACGTAAATTCATTTATTATCACATCTGTCTTGACAGCTACAGTTAGAAAAATTCTTTACCATTTTTTCCAAAGCCACGCTCCGCGACCTGTAATTTTCTAATTTAATCAAAATTCAACCGCCCCATCTACCACTCATTGTCAACAAGTTAAAACACGGCTAAGATATTGACCAAGAAAGTGCATGTGTACTACTGATAGTCGCTGTAACTAGGAAAGTAAGTATATTTTCTAAGAGAGTGGTTCTAACACATGGCGTTTACTACAATTTTTAATTATAATTAAATTCCCTGCCTGTATTGGAACCAACGGTTTATCATTTTACTCTTTTCATGTTCTCATTCGTTTATGAACCATTTTCACTATCATTCTGCGATGAAAGCTTTAATTACATATACGTAGGTAGGTAATTTAGCATTTTAATTGAGTAGGTAAATAATTATTAGTTCCTGTAGGACACATTCCCTAGATTGAAAGTAACCTTACCTATACAATACACTGAGAATAAGGCGCCTGTTTTCGTCTACAAAATACACAAAAACATTTATACAAAACATTTTTTCTTCTATCGGTCAGAGTGAAAATCAACTGTTAGATTGAGAAATAGACATGTTTTGTGTAGATATTTCTGTGTGTTATTTTAATAAATAGATCGCGTAATCCGGTTTTTCGCGAAAACTTCCAGAAAATCGCATATAGATAGTCTCTCAAAAGACAGGGATTTCCCAATCCACTTGGAGGCCTCTTCCGAGTCTATAGAGGCACTATCCCTACGCGATATTCCTAATTTTCAAGAAATCCAGATATATTTCGTATTAAACCGGATTACACGATCTTACGCTGACACAGATATTAAACTTAAATTCTATAGCTTTTACTAAATAAGTTATTTTTTATCCAAGTAGTCGTACTTAAGGCTCACTCCTAGCTAGTATCTATAGCGCCAATCCCAAAAGAAAGTCATTTCTCAAAAAAGTGGATAAATGCCTAAAGTAAGGCATTTATCAAAAAAGTGGTCAGTAGAATTGTTCCATGGATGAATTCAATTTTTTTATAATGTTTTAGTAGACTCATTAAAACAATAAGTGGTAGAAAGCGAATGTGTCAAAAGTGTCCACATTTAGCACTTTCGCGTTCTACTTCTTATTGTTTCACTATGAGGATACTAAAAACATCATTTAAACAAAAATTCTTCTTCATCCCTGGAATAATTCTACGGGCGGTAATGTAATATATCTAAAAAAATCACAGTATTCTTCGTTACATTTTAAACACTTTTTCATTCGTTCTAACCATTTTTGAAAACATGAGGACCATTGGTCTGAGGGCATGTTTTTCACATACTGATTGAAAGTTATCACAGCCTCTTCTGTCCCTGTAAATATCAAACCTCTCATCAAATCTTTGAGTTTTGGGAAAATAAAGAAATCATATGGTGCAAGGTCGGGACTGTGTGCAGGATTCGTCACGAGCTCCACCTTTTCAGAAGCCAAAAATGACTTTATCTTGTTCGCGGTGTGCGGAGAAGCATTCATAGTGCAAGAAGATGCGACTTCTCGGTCGTTTTCCCCTAACTTTTTGAACAAATGGTGGTGTACAGCATTAATTATAATTATGTCTCCTGTCACATTTTCCTCAGTGATCGCAGCTGAGGGCTGACGTTCACGAATCTCATCATGGAGAGAAACTCAGCCACGATCAAATTCAGCGTACCAACGCCTTACAGTGCTCAGATGAGGTGTTTCCCTCCTAAAAGCATTTTGAAGACGAACAGTGCATTCTTGCAGAGAAAGGGAACCTTTAAAATCATATATATATTTTCGCATTAATCCCATTTTTGCTACGGGCGACGAACTTCGACTTGCGATAAAAAACTATTGACAAGCGATGTCCTAAAATTATTTTAATCAATAGGTGAGTTATGTTTAAAAAAATATAACACTCGAAAATCAAACATTTATGAGCGGCCAGGAGCGCAAAACTTTCAGTGTATGTACGAAAATGGGTCGGGCATTTCAGTCGTTGTAAGTAAAGTGCATACGGTTCGACAGATACGTATAAGCGTCTTAGCTTGTATTGAGATTAATGTATACGCCATAGCCAACGTTTCTGTTCGCTTTGTCTATGTCGATGACTGCTCTGTTGAATATCAAGTGAATGCATTAAGGGCCGTCCAGTATCCCTCGAAATTAGGTCGGTCAGTACTAGGCAACTAAAGGTTGTAAGAGATATCGTGAACATCAATAGTAGTTTATGCAACGACTACGTAATGATGGCGATTTCCACATGAGAGCACTAGCTCGGGTGTTAAAATCGCCATTACGTGCAGTTGCATACACTACTTTTCTACGACCTTCAATACCTAATTTAATAATAATACCCTTCAAAGTAATTTTCACTGTCCAAACACTTTTATATAAATTCATTTAAGAGACACTTACTGCAAACGCGCTAATGTCCAATGTCCAATTTTGAAATATCCAGTGTCTAATGTTCAATGTACACTGTCTAATTATGAGTCCAATTCCATAAACAGCTCCATATACAGCAGCTGTACTTTAATGAAAAATAATGTTATAAAATATTATGGAATTTCATAGTAACATTGCCATGAAGAATGAACCCCTCTGTGATAATGATTGTGGTTTCTTATTGAACAAATTACGCAATGGGAGTAGCAAGAAAGTAAACGTTCATCCGATTATCGGAAATTATTTAAGCATTAAAGTTTCTATTGAACGGTATCTGAATTGATCACAGGATATATAAATAAAATTCGCCTATTTTAGAAATTCGTATTACGAAATATTTTTTAACGGAGAATTGACTTCTAAATCTAATACGTTTCTGCAACTTAAATAATTATATTACTTTTAATTATCATATGCATCTGCTCATTTCATCAAAAAAAGGTTATTTTTAAATTTGAAAATTAAACTATACCGATTTAACCCTTGAGAAAATTAACCTGTTTTTGAACTCACGCTGCAGTTTTTATTTACACATTAATTTTTTTATAAATAATCATTCTTTACTTTATTTTTTCATCTTCATCGTGGACCCTCGGGTCTGACACCACTTTTGTTTTCAAACGTTTTCAGTAACTTTACCATATCTTTCCTTTGCTTCAGGTGGTTTATCCGACGGTGAAGCAAGTCGCGGGCCAACGCGCGGACGCACATCGCGTCGCGACGACCCACGTAGGCACACGCTCGCCGGAAACCATCTCTATGTGGGGGTGCACGCCCACCACGTCGGCCAGATCAACTCCATCGAGATGGAGGTACATTTAAATTTTCAGCGCGTCTTCGAATGCTGGTCGTAGCCAGCGATGGAGAAAAATCGAGCCATTTTTGCATTCCGTTTCAAGGGTAAGTGAACCGAAGGAATTACCAGCACATAAAGCTCCACCTAAGTCCGCAAGATTAGCAGCGCATCGGAACCATCGAGTAACATTAAAGTTAGGTGAGATATCTACGGGCGACGGTGACCACTTACCACCGGGTGACTCGTTTGCTCGTCTCATATCGGCCCAGCCAATCCAGTCGTTGCACGTTGTCAACATCAGCCCTGTAACAACATCGTGTCGTAAGGTGAGATACCTACGGAATAAACGTTGCTGCTCGTCTTGATCAAACACAAAGGACGCAATGGAAAAGGGATTAAGTCCAGTCCACAGATAAAAGGTCGCAACAAAGAGATTTGCGATGCAATATTCAACACACTGAAATTATCCCAGCATGGAAAGTATAAATAAATATTGAGGCCACGTTTGAAAGAAAATTATCTATACTACAGGTTATGTTGTCCAAAATCCTTTCCGTTTTTGATTTGTTTGACAAATAGTGTATCTAACTAATAAGGGACATAAACTTTTTAATTTAATCACAAATTAAATCATATACGAATTAGATTCTTTCCCATTGTATGCCGAACATGTCAGAATCAGTTTTAATATGCTTATAATAAAGATTTTATGATTAAATTCAGACAGGATTGGTTTGCCATGGATTTGCTTCGATTGTAAACTGGGGGTTGAATCGTGACAATTGTGAATCCGCACGGCTGCGTATGTGTACCTAGGTGTTCCACGTATAAAGGCTGTAATCGTGAAGTGAGGTCAGGCGATTATTCCGTAAATATAAGAGATATCAAAAAAATTTAAACTGATATCGAAAGTACATTATCTAATGAGTAAAATAACATCAATGATTTTAGAGCGTAATGCACAAAAAAATTAAATTTTTCACTAACTTTTTTACAGATAAATTAATAATGTAGACTTACCACCTTTTATTAGATAATATAGCAACAATATCAATCGGAATTTCTTGGATATCTCTTTAATTGACAAAATAATCGCCTGTGAGCCCTTTTGTATAAAATTATTTTGATCTAATTCAATCCAATTTTTGCAAATATCTACAGATCCATTGGTATTTTCACTTATTGGTACTAAACCTTTTATGTAGAGTTCAAATAGACCTTTTGGAAGGTCCCAAAAATGGTACCTTATACGCACAAAAATGACAATATTTAACTTGGCACTTTTCCGACTTACCACCTTTTGCACTATGTGATCTAGTAGCAATATCAGTTGAAAGATTTTAATATCTTATCAGTGACGAAATAATCACTTAACTATAATATTTCACACTGTATAGTGAGAAAGATCGGTTCTCTGTACACTGTCGATCAAATCAAATTAAAATCTATTTTTTAATTGTAACTATAAGTACTTACCTTAATAGTAGATTGTATCGTAATCATAAGGGCCCAAAATAGTATATAAGGTCGGGGAAAAAGTCTTTTCGCATATTGTATGTATATACTTGTAGTAAAATTTCTTTGGCTGTACTATTTGTATCTGGCTGGTTTTGATGACATTAAAAAGGTCACATTAAAAGAAAATAAACAAATTAGTAAAATGTTGTTTCCAGTTATTTTTCATTTGTTTTTCTTTGTGTTAAAATGAGTGAATCTAATGAGAAATTAGATACATTTTGAAATTTTATTATAAAAAAGGAAAAATGTAACGCAAGCTGCGAAAAAAATTTGTGACATTTATGGACCTAATGCAGTGTCAGTAAGAGTAGCACAAAGTTGGTTTAAGCGTTTTCAATCCGGGAATTTTGATGTCAAAGATGCACCTCGCTCTAGTCGCCCTGTTACGGATAAAATGGACGCCATTTTTGAAAAAGTAAAGCAAGATCGGCATATCAGTAGTTACGACGTAGCTGAAGAACTGGAAATTGACCACAAAACAGTTTTGACCCATTTGAAAAAGCTGGGTACACAAAAAACTCGATATTTGGGTGCCACACGAGCTCACTGAAAGAAACCCAATGAACCGTGTACTCATTTGCGAGTCTTTATTGAGACGTAAAGATACCGAACCGTTTTTGAAGAGATTGATAACTGGTGATGAAAAGTGGATCACGAACGACAAGAACGTGCGAAAAAGATCGTGGTCAAAGGTCGGTCAGGCTTTACAGACTGTGGCAAAGCCCGGGTTAACTCGCAATAAGGTGATGCTGTGTATATGGTGGGATTGGAAGGGCTTTGTTCATTATGAGCTTTTACCGCCGGGCAGAACCATCGATTCGGATCTCTACTGCCAACAACTGATGAGATTTAAGCAAGAAGTTGAGAGAAAGCGGCCGGGATTGATCAATAGAAAGGGTGTGGTCTTTCATCACGATAACGCTAGACCACACACATCTTTAGCCACTCAGCAAAAATTAAGAGTTTGGCTGGGAGGTGTTAATGCATCCGCCATATAGCCCTGACCTTGCACCTTCAGATTTCCACCTGTTTCGGTCTCTTCAGAATTCTTTAGGCAGTGTCAGCTTAACATCAAGAGAGGACTGCCAAAACTACTTGTTGCGTTTTTTTGATCAGAAGTCCCAAAATTTCTACAGCAACGGGATCATGTCACTACCTATAAGATGGCAAAAAGTAATAGAACAAAATGGCACATATATGCTATAATTAAATGTATATAAACTTTGAAAAAAAAAATGTCTTGAGTTTTCATATAAAATGCGAAGAAACTTTTTTCCCGACCTTATATTTAGGGCGATGGCGTTATATTGAATTCAGAGCTAGCGAAGGATTCTACATAGTAGAATCCTGAGCGTAGCAAGGGATTCAATTTACGTCGCCCGAGATTGGAATAATTTTGGTGCCGAGTGATACACTCTGCTTTTCATTCCACCTATGAGGAAAACAAATAAGATGCGCTTTCAAATACAATAAGATTTATATGCAATGATATTATACTGTAATTATCGAACAAAGTACAAGTAACAGAACTAAAAATACAGTTTCTAAATCTGAAAAACCATTGTAAACACATTTTTCCATACGATGTAAATACTATAGGTTTAGAAATAGGGTATAGGTACGAGTATTTCCCGGGATTTCATGGGCAATACATTATGTATTCCGTTTCTCGCATCAGTTTTAATACATTCCAGTGTTAATAATTCGTTGGTTGACTGTTTTCCAAATTATTTAGTTGTAATTTTGTAACATTAAAAATGGCACCGTGAACAGAGGATGGTTCGCGTGTTCCTCATTTTGTCTTTTTTAATACCGCCGCCGCGCCGCCGCTCTAAGCGGCCAATAATATTTTTCATACAATATTTTTGTATTCATAATAATTCATAATTCATTTATTTATCGTCTATATACTTACACCTAAGGCCAACGTATACAGATTTGTCATATATGTAAATAAATTCCAAATTAAAATCATAAATATAAAAATAATCAAAAATACAAATTAAATTATAATACAAAATGCAAAAAACTATCATGTCAGGTAGGTAAAGTAGTTGGAGCTACTTTTGTTACCAAGAAGCGTCCAGCCGCTGCCATGAACATGGGCTCCGTACAAGCGAATATGTCGATTGTGTCATCGGACAACAAGATGTCATTGATATGCCTGAGTGCTGCAGGTAACGGTGAGTATTCTTTTAGACACGACCTAGAGGGCGGCACCGCGAACAGTGGGTACTGTCGCGGGCACAGGTCGCACGTCACTGGTTCCGGGATAAATACACATCGGGATAACACTTGCTCCAGAAGTGGCGGGTTGTACGTGTCACCACGAATAAGATTGAAAATATATTTAACTAGGGTAAGGTTGCGCCTAACCTCTATTGTTTTGTAATTTACTAAGCCCAGAATGAATTGAGTGGGGTAATAGAAATATAATTTTTAATACAATGATTTTTGTATCTTTTTAACAGTAAGAATATAGTGTTTTTATGAGGGTTCCATTTTATAGATTAGTTTCAACTTTACTACGAACATGGGTGACTGTGAAGTCACGTGATTGACGCAATACAAATTCTAGATCCATTCTAGCCGCCTTTCACAAATTATATTCATGTTCCTAATTTAAATCACTTTTAATCCCAAAGGATTAAAAGTAAAAGCGGGATTAAAAGCGAATGTGACTAAAAGACCAACTTTAGGCGCACTTTTTGGGGAACAAATGGGCGTTTTTTTAAATAGGTGGGATGAAAAGTACATTTTTACAAAGTTACTTTTTTACTCTTCCACCGCTTCGTACGGTGCTTATACCTGAAAGGAAAGAAGCGGCGCAAGAAACAATCAGCAGCACATCTTTTGAAATAATCACACATGGACTAAATCCTTTTCGTTCGATTATGACATTTGTATTGGAATGCTCCGTAAATGGTGAACCAGTTTTACATGTAGGTATGAGTAAGTATTATGTTTTAGTGATTATATATTCTATGGTACGAATATTAGTTGTGTTTTTACGTAGTAAATTATATATCTTTGGTTGTATGCAATATTGCGAATATTGCATACAATGGAAACTATGGAAACCAGAATAACCAAAATAACACAAAATCTCGTTGATTCATTTATTGTTTGATTTCATTTTCTGTTTTAAATAGAAAAAGCGAGCTCTAATTTTAAGTACCTATGTGCCTTTTCGTCTACGTAACGGAACAATTAAATTTTGCTCTATAATTCTTTTTTTTTAAATATAAATTTAAAAGTAAAATAATATTCATATTTAGTCATTTTAAGATAGTACATGGATATATAGATGTATACAATCCATCTTCAAAAGGCACACAAATGATAACTTTATTAAATACTGTAGACGAAATACGAAATATCAGAATCAACTTTAAAATGTAAGTTGAGATGCATCCTCCGTCCTGGCTCGTAATACATGCCGTAACGATAAAACGAAATCCGGCAAAAGTGACATCTTTAACGCTAACTTGTTAGCGATAGCTTTAGGGAAACTTTGCAACATTCAATATTTTTAAAAATGTTACAATTTTTACCTCTCCGTGCCACACATTTTGTAGCAATATTTTTTATTTTGTAGCTCATTATTTTTCGTTTCTCAAACTATTCCATATTGCGTCCCCAGCAGTCGTATGGACGGCAGGGCTCACTTAACATGCCCGAATACGCGACCGTCTCCAAGTATCGTGATGCGAAGCAGAATCGAATAATAGATCCACGCCTGAGAAAGGTACACAAAGGATCTGTCGTGAACATTATTACATATTCGGAAGGTACCTATTCAGTAAGAACACAGTTGGCAAGTCTATATTAAATCAATCAGACTCACTAAATAAGAGCCTGCCGAAAGATCACTACGATACAATAGAAAAGATAAGGCTCATATTTTCCAAGTATTGAAACGTTTTAATGACGTCTATAGTTGGTACCAACTTACCTCTCGAATAGGTGATGTGTTCCTAAAAGGTCCTCAATTCATGCATGGTCAATTTTATGGTACTTATTTAAGGAATTTCATATTCCACATCGATTAACGGCACGTTTTCACTACTAACTGATATTAAATTCTCATCGCTTTTGAAATTACTACAACCAGAATTTAATCAACACTAATAATTATTAACATTGCTTACCACATTGCTTGAAGTTTCATATTGTACTAATATATAGTTCTTACCTATTAATTTTATACTTTTAACATGCTTTGAACGAATACAGAAGTTGATTTATTGCATTTTATATTTTAAATTATCCACGAATAAAATAATACCGCTATTTTAATTAATATTTTGACGAACAATGAGCCGGACTATGTTCTATACTCACAAGAGATTGCATTTGAGATTCAATTTACCACGTAACCTTATCGGAGCTCTTAGATATTCTCTGTGTCCACGTCCATTCAAGTCCCTTGCAGAAGGTACGAAACTACTAACTAATCTCACATGTGGAATTAGTAGGACATTTACGGTTATGAATATCCAGAAACAAGGACAGCTTGGACAATATTAATCTATTAATTGTTTGCAAATTGAATTGGCACATTTTGCCAGAAAATTAGTTTTTTTAATAAACTAAAGAGCATTAATTATATTATACATGACTAGACGATTGTACGAATATGGGCGTTGGTTTGACATGGAACGATGAAAATCGTTAGGATTATCTATTTATAACCCAAAGTTTTTTCGGGTAAAATAGAGCATTCTAATGAACTAATTTGAGTATTTTAATATAAGTCACTTAATTTAATTTTTATGATTTTAAAAATCTAGTCCTGTTGACATTATCAGTAGTGGCGAAAGTTGAACCGCGTCTAAAGTAATATTCTGGGGTAGGTACTATTGTCGTGTCCTTGCGCTAGTAATTATGCCTTTCATTAGACCGGACTCTACAATATCATCATCAAATGATATTCTAGACCGGACTCTAGAATATCGACCATCCCCAATCTCAACTATCACAGTAAAATCTAATTTCCTGTCTTTGACATGGTGTCCTGCACAAGACTGTAGTAACCTATTGCCTATATAGTTGACCTTAGTAATTACCTTATCTCTGTTCCCTTAGCGTGTCACGTCATAGGTAACTTTGATCACTTTGATCATGGTGTATCGTGTTAGATAAAAGGGATAAGGTAATTTCTGTTCTTACCTACATTTTTTAAATTTATTTTACAATTTCTCGTACATATTATTATAACGCTTATTTTGATAGAGGTGTGATACAATAGATTTCATATATTTAGGTAGTATAGTGGAAGACACATCAAGTTCCACGGAGTATATACTCTGTGGAACCCAATCTAAACTTTTGTTATGATTCCTTGAAATTCGTAGGAATGTGTTAAATTAGTTAAAGCGACAAAGGACTAAAGGGTATAAGCATATCTGGCTATGCTATAGCGGCTATAGTATAGTACATACTTACATTACACATAAAAAAGTGCTACGGCACACAGTAGAACATCAGCTACTTCGCAGTTTTATGAAAGTAATTAATTTGCACCTCTCAAAATAAAAGACACAATTACTGTAAAGACACTACTCCGCTACATAAATATTGCCTCTTTTCACATGCAGCCCCCTCTCCCTCGGGGCTACCCGCCGCCGACGAACGCGCTGCTGTTTGATGATGACCCTGGGATCATGTCGGAGGTGGAAACATCATCCACCGGCTTCAGGCGAGGAGGAAAGCAGCGCTCCTCCTTGCCTGTAGTGAGGACGCCCAGCAAGACCCTCGAGAGACCGCTTGGTAAGTAGCTAAGTAGTTAGATGAAGTGGAACACGAGGAATGACCCGAAATTGATCAGCACTCTGTCTTTGACGCTATGATTCCATGCTTATTGAAAGCGGGACGAATCGATTCGAAGAGGCGTGACTTGGAATATCCCTTCTGCAGAATCTCGCAATTTGTTATAATTACGTTCTCGAACAGTTTCTGTAATAAGAGGAGTAATCAGAATCAAAATTCGTGTGAAAATTCTAGGCCATTTCCGCATTTCAAAGTACCTATGTAGGTCAGGCAAGGCAACTTGTAATTGAAAAAATCGGAATATACGATTTCCGATTTTTTCAATTACAATAACTTGGAAGTGAGCTAAATAGAAAAATTTAAATTTTTACCATAAATGCCAATATGTTTCGACTTTTCTAACTAAATTAATGAAGTCTTGCTTTTTGGGTCAGTACTTCAAGGACAATCATAATTTCACTTTGCATAAAGTTTTAAGACCGCCTTTTCATCAAATAGTCTGTGTAATAGTGCTGTTTTCACCCACTCCAGAAGTTCGATTGATTTCAAATTTTACACACGCGGACTAAGTAGTCCCGGTGACAATACAATATTTTGGCATCCTGATGATGAAGCCAGGAATGTCAGTACCTTAAAAACTCCTTGACCGTAAACTGCAATTACATTGTGTTTGGGCTCGTTCGACTTGTCTTTTGTCTTAGGAGCAATCTCGGTTCTTATCAACGCAGGCGGAAATTCGTTTCATAATTGCATGCCAGAGACAAGACTACGCCGTTTGAAGCGAGGACGACGTTACGTGTCTTATAGACACGTAATGAAGAAGCAATGTGCAATGAAGAAGTTCCCGTCCTGTAGTCGCGGGCGTAGAATAGAGCTGCCTGTCAGCTGTAGATAACACCCCCCCCCCCCCCCCCTAACAAAAAAGTAAAGTAAGAAGTTACGTACAGTAGTTGAAACAGTGAATTTCTCCTTTGTACATACTTATAATTTTGTATCACACCCTGGGGACGCCGCGCCCCGACCGGTGAGGCATGAGCTCTTTACCCGGCTGTTCTTTTCAGCCTGGAACATCGATATCTATCTCGAGCTCCCCTAAGGCTTCTCTATATCCGATCTTCAATCTTGTGTAGGGACACAGGAGGCTAATTTTTAGAGTTTCGTTCAATATAAGGTACTCATAATGCCATAGATTTGACTTCACCAGGTAATAAGAATTTCGAGGAACATATCCAACCATTCTACGAGAACGTAAAATTATTAAAGAATCGTTTAATATGTAGGTGGGTGGATGTTTTGAAACGTGCACATCACCAGGAATTAACAGCTTTATAATTAAAAAAATAAGTTTTTTCAAAATTTTCCGATTTGTTATAGTATTTTCTTACTTGAATTTGCGTACGTGAATATATATGTTTAAACTGAATTCCGTGACCAACACTAGAATAAAAAACTACGATTTTTTTTTTAAATTTATCAATTAAATAAATGTGCAAGAGTACAAACTAATTAAATAAAAAAATATACAGATAGCTGATAACAGCATCAAATTTGAAACCTATGATATATTTAGTTCCATTCCGTTACACAACATTATAATATTACACTTTTTCAGGTTTACGTGTTAATTTAAAAAAAATTCTAGCAAATTCTGCCAAATCGAGATGCAATTTTCAATATTATGGCAAATTATAAAAAAAAATTAAAAACACGCTAAAATTATTATAAAATTCTATAGCATAATTCAAGATAAATAAATGTTTATTAAATTACAAAAAATGGGCTATTTATACATGACTTTTTACTCAAATTGTATGTAGTACTAAATAAGATAAATTAAAAAATTAAATAAAGAAAATTTGTACAAACGGTAATAAACACGGAAAATAAATGGCTGATTTTTCCCTCTAAACGCCTTCTTTTATATACATAAACACCTTGATTTAAGAATCAACTTTTCTCAGTGTCACGCTGTGTGTGCCTGCAACGTTACGCGTTCCATTCCGATATGGTTTCGGAATCGGTCACAGCCAGAAATATTAGATTCGAAATATTTCTGAATTTTGTCGATAATATAAGAATATAACAAAAATAATGATTTTGTGAAAGTATATGCTTCAAGTGTGTAGTATTTTAATGTACTTAATATTCGATTTACCTAACAAATCTTTGTCACGGATATAGGAATCTCAAAAGGTATAAAAGACTACGTCGACATAAAATTTAGTTTGGATGACGTTTTAACAGGTTTCTAGATTAATAAAATACGAGCATGATAGACAGGTAGATTTTATTTTAACATAAAATTTAAATTTGCGGTAACGGTGTGTGGTATTCCACCTGTAACCATTTTCTATAAAACGATTTAAAACCCTTTTTTTGCATAATTTAGTTCTTAAAGTGTGTAAAAAGATTAATCTACTAAAACTTTAGATCCTTGGCAACGTAGTACAGTTTTCATTAATAAAAAAATTCTCCAGACAGTTATCGCAATTAATTCTTTGACACCCGGGCATGGGACAAGAAAATTCGTTTTTTTCTTGTAAAGAGTTAATTGTAAAACTAAATAATTCAGCGATATCTATATTTTTTTGCAAAATACAATAAATTAGTCGCCTTGCTTTTTTAGTAGTGGTAGATCCTAAAGTGAAGGAACGCCTGGGGTGGTACCACCCTCTTATCTATTTCTGCCGTGAAGCAGAAATGCTTGCATTTCTGTGTTTCGGTTTGAAGGGTAAGAGAGCCAGCGTAATTTCCGGCACATGAGGCAATCCATCTTAGTCCTCAAGGTTTGTAGCGCATCAAAAACCCTCCAACATTAATACAGAGAGGTGAGATGTCTATGGGTGACGGTGACCACTTACCATCAGGTGGCCCGTTTGCTCGTCTGCTCTCCATATTTAATAAAAATTGCTTGCTAAAAATTAATAATTTGAAACCATAACTACGCTAAATGATTTTAAAATTGTCATCAAAGTCGTGGGATATGCTAAAAACGCTACGTTTCAAAAAATCCACCCAGGTACGAGTACAGTGGCATCACAAGGTCTAAATATAATAACCCTTTGGTACTTTATTAACATATTCATATAAAATTGTACAAAAACGAAAAAAGTATGTATGCTACACACCTGTCACCTGTGGTATCTACGTTATAACTCAGTGAAGTCAAATACCTGCGTAACTTTTAGAGACTCGTCGTGTGTTGTTAATAGACGTAGGTACTTAACTAAATAATCAAAAGCGGTAGGTTCAATTTAATTTAGATGTCAATCTAGATAAAATATCGAATTTATGCTGACAACAAAGGTGTAAACAGGAGGTGAAAAGGCACTTGTTGTCATTGTGCGCGTTTTACTGAAAATAAGATATTAATTATAGTCCGCACATCCCGCCCGCCGCATGCTCGCCCTCTGACGTCCCTCCCCGCGCCCCTCTTGCCGCGCAGGCGACCCCACAGTTAAGCGGTTTTCCTAGAATTTGTAAACTGGATAGAGATATTTAAAAAGGTGATACAAAGATAGTTACTAGATTTTAAATGAAGCTTAAACACAACTCAGTGACATAAAATACAGAGAATAGAGCTTTGTGATAAAATACTTGCGTAACTTTTTGACTCAAACAGAAACTGTTTGTACATGCCAATATAAACAACACAGGTGTGAAGCTTAAATAAAATAAAAGCTTTTAATAAAAAAGGTACGTAAACAAGGCATTTTGTTTGACCCGCCGTGTGACAAAGGCAATTGTTTACAGGTCTAGTGTTCCTGCAATATCGGAACGAGACCAAGCGGGCTCTCCTCCCAAACGAGATCACCTCCATCGACACGGTCAAGGCGCTGTTCGTGCGCAGCTTCCCCAAACAACTCACCATGCAGTACATGGACAGCCCCCTGGTCAAGATCTACATACATGACTCATCCAAGGACATGTTTTACGAACTAGAGGATGTCCGGTAAGTAGCTAATTTTACTAACTTATTACGTGTTTACGTTGTAAATGTGGGGAACGCTGCCATTTGATTACAGTGAAAACAGTCAGTGTAAGAAAACATAAGGTCTTGTTGGTATTTAAAAAAAATATAACTTACGTTCCTAATTCGCATTTCTATATCGAGTACCTACGATTAAAACTTTCTCTAAAACTACTGATCTCAGAATCGTGATTTTCTATAAACGGTAGAATTCGAATTCAATTTCCGGCTGTCATAAAGGCTATATAGTCCGCGCGGTTACGACGAAAATCGGTAAAATATGTCACTTTGCACAGATGTTGTCGAGACCAAAATAGTCGATTTGACTCGAAGTAGTGACATTTTCAATTTTCATCTCTTAGGATTCAAGATGGCGTCCATTTTCTAACGTGAGGGTCGTTTGTCATAAAAATTTGCATTTTGTCCTATTTTATAGTGGTAAAGGAATTTTTCGGGTATTTATTGACCTCTGAAGTACAGCGACAGTGAAAAACCCCATCAACTCAAGGGGGTAAAATGTCGATTTTATTTTCAACTGATCACCATTTATGGCAATTTGAAAATATCTGACACAAAATAAATTGTTTCAAAATATTCGGTACACATTCGGTGTCGTTCTCACATGTAGACCGTAAATATTCTTTTCCCAAAGCTATATAACAAGGTCGATTCGACATTCTTTAATGATATTCACACTCTGTGTCGTTACTCGGTAGAACTTCGAATTAATTAATGGAAAATAAGATTTTCAGCACTTATCAAATTTTTATTTATTGAAAATAATAGTTGTAGAACTAAGTGCTGAAAATGTATTTTCCAGTAATTCTTTAATAAGTTTAAAGATTACTTATCTAAGGTTGCCTTTTATAACGTAAGCGAATATCACTGTACTTAATGAATAATTTATATTAACCATGAAATGAAATGAAAATAAATAATATTAAGTAATGTTAAATTTAAAATAAAATAAAATTGTAATAATAAATTCTCACATTTTAAATACTAAGTATAATGTGTAATGACGTGTAATAAAAGACGTGTCACCATGGCCATACACATTTGAGCTCAAACTCGAACCACCTAACTGTTACCGTTCCAGAGATCCTATCATACTCCAACATCCCAAGATACTCCAAGACCTTAGAATCACTGTTCCAATTTTCATCTGACATGGCTAAGAACAATCAACAGGTTAGACCTGCTGTGTAACCTGAAGGCGGGGGGAGGACGCTCCGGGCTTCGTCCTACGCGGAGCTCGGCCTTCGGCCTCGCCATGGCTATCCATATATTTTTATGTCGCCATCTTTTAATTATTTTTTCTCTTGAAATGTGTCAGGATTCCCTACGACTTTAGTTCGAGAAGACCCATCTAACTATTATAGTTTCGGCGGGCCGATAATCTTCCAATTCTTCCAGTTTCATATTGCGAAATTGAAGTCCACTTACTTTTTCCTAGTCATCATCAGATCCTCAAGGTTCGAATGTCGTTAACGCACCATGAACTTGAATATTTGAGCTCAAATTCGCACCATCTAGCTATTACCGTTCCAGAGATCCCATCTGACATCAAAGATACTCCAAGATCTTGGAAACCACTGATCCAATTTTTATCAGACCTAGTTAAGAACAATCTCGACAAAATTCTCTGTTAAATTTAAAAAAACCGGGTCCAAATCGGATCATCCGTTGTTAAGTGTTGATGCCACAGACAAACAGACAAACGTATCAAACATATAACACGCCTTCCCTCAATCGGTCGGGGGTTAAAAATGACTTTTCGCATGATGAATTTAGTTAAAATAAGATTTTCTGTTTAGGGCTATTTTACCCCCTAAACTTGGGTTGATGGGATTTTTTGCCATCGCAGTACTTTAAAAGGTCAATAAATATCCCGAAAAGTGAGTATCCGCTATAAAATTTGACAAGTTGCAAAATTTTATTAAAATCAACCCATACTTTAAACAATGGCCGCCATCTTGAATCCTAAGGTATGGAAATGTCACTGCTTCGGCTCAAATCTATTATTTTGGTCTAAACAACTGTGCAACGTGCCTTGCTTGAATCATCAAGTGCAATATTTTTCAGCGTACCGCCAGTACTAATATAATTTATTTCAGGGAAACAAAGAGTTGGCAAAAGTTGTCCTTAGTTGTTCTCCTTTTAACTTCTAGGATTTCTTGAGGGTTTCGTGGTTGGTTCGACCCGAATACTTACTTATTCAAATATATATTCATCCCACGCACATTAAGTAGTTGCGTTGCGTGTGATCGAACGTGAACGGATAATTGCCGACACGCTGCCGAGGTGAAGTCTTGCAGAAATGAACGGCTACAGTCAGCCACATCTTATTATGTAAAAACGTAAGTTGCGGACAATAATAATAAGATTTCATAGGAGGTCCGAAAAAGAAATTTGAGATAACAATTATTATCTCTCGTTTTACTTTATTTGGTATTTCTTACGAGTAATTCAATAATAGTACATTACTGCAGAGGCCAGGAAATTACCCATTACTGGCTGCGAATCATATTCAAGGCCAAACATGGCTATTTCCGCCGATGCTTGTATATGTGCTTTTCTCAAATATTGCTAGGTAAATTGAAGGTACGAACGCCCGCCCTGGACTAATTTTTCTTTCATCCACGGCTTCCAGCTGAAAGTAATAGGCGTCCATAAAAGGAAAGAAATGGCGTTTTACAGTAGGAGCTGGAGCTGCTCGGGCTGGTGGTCGGGGGCGCCGATACGCGACCCGTCCAGGTGGACAGGTGCAGGTGCACCTAACGCGGCAGTAATGTAAATATTAGTCTCCTTTTTACATTACTGTCCGCTGCGATGGCAACGCCTCCCGCCCCCGTCCCACGACCTTCGGCGCCCGCAAGAAGCAACTTCCCGGCCGGTCTTTTTTAATGTACTGAGCACTTTCCGAGCATCTTTGAGAAAATTTATTTTCATAAAGGCTCGATGACAAGGAAGCCTCATCGTCTTTTCTAAGAAAGTAGGTGCCCTACTTTGTCTGAATAGGTGGTTCCATGAATTAATAAACTGAATCTCAATAAGTGCAGTACTTATTAGTTCCGTTGTGATTTTTATTAAATTCTCGTGAATTATACGAAGAACGATTTCACCGGTTGTATGATTCAGTGCAGAGTCAGTCTGGGTGGGTAGGTACCACACTCTTATCTATTTCAGCAGCATCACTGGGTTCCGGTTTGAAGGGTAAGAGAACTAGTGTAATTACCGGCACATGAGATACTCCACCACTCCAATGAAGATTAACAGCGCATCGAAATCTAGTAATGTAATGTGAGGTGAGATATCTATGACCGACGTTGACCACTTACCGAGGTGGCCTGTTATTTAATAATAATAAATTTATAATGTAAATACCTAATTGTGCCTGAGATTACTTGTTATCAATAGGGCGGGACCGCCCGCCCTCGCCCTCCTGGGGTGCTCTCGTCTCTGACACGATACAGTTTGTTTCGCCGTTCAGACGACTCGCTCGTGTGAAATAAAAATTGCCCTTAACCTCGGAGTGTACGTGTCATATTACCAATTCGGTAATTTATCAAGGATACGCCGAAAAAATGAAGCAAAGTAAAAGCTTCATACATATTCACGATCATCGATGTCCGTAAGTTCTTTGTTCTATACCTACAATTAATTTACACTACATATGACTAAATATAACTGCTTTAAGAAATTCACATAATTGTGTTAAAAGTGAACTTGATTGCATTATAAGGGGAGTTGAATGAAGATTCTGGACCCCGGACAGGGACAGTCACGACGTGTCGGTCTCGGGATGAACTTGGACAAGACTAAGGTCATGTCGTTACGGGACCGATTATCGTCGATGGTACGACCCTCGAAGTTGTGCAACAATACGTCTACCTCGGGCAGACTGTGCAATTAGATAGAAACAACTTCGAGAAAGAAGCCGACAGAAGAATTTAGCTGGGTTGGGCAGCATTTCGGAAGTTACGTCACATCTTCTCATCGCCCATACCTCAATGTCTAAAGACAAGAGTCTTTAACCAGTGCGTCCTACCAGTAATGACCTACGGAGCCGAAACGTGGACACTGACGGTGCGACTGGTTCACAAATTGAAAGTCGCTCAGCGTGCTATGGAAAGAGCTATGCTCGGAGTATCTCTGCTGGATCGAATCCGAAATGAGGAGATCCGGCATAGAACAAAAGTTACCGACATAGCTCATAAGATTAGCTAGCTGAAGTGGCAGTGGGCCGGTCACATCTGTCGCAGAACCGACAACCGCTGGGGTAGACGAGTTCTCGAGTGGAGACCGCGTTTGGGCAAACGTAGTGTGGGACGGGCGTCCCTGCTAGATGGAGCGACGATCTGCGCAAGGTGGCTGGCAGCGACTGGATGAGAAGAGCCGAAGATCGGGCTCAATGGCGCGCCCTGGGAGATGCCTATGTCCAGCAGTGGACTAGAGTATGATGCTGATGAATGATGATGAATGAAATGACAGGGACAGACAATATTTTCAGATAGACGACATTGTGAATATGACCAGAGCTTTTATTTGATATTCCATTCACACACACACCTAATCTCACGCCTGTTTTCCGCAGTGGTAGGCAAAGGCTAAAGATTTCCACCTGCAACGATCCTGACAAACCGTTCTCGCTTCATACATGCTCTTCGGTTAGTGGTTGATCACACCTGACCTTTTTTTAGAACGTCCGCAATCTGGTCGACGTAGGTCCTTCTAGGTCTCCCCTTCCATTTACCTTTTCCTTATACACTGCTTTCGTTATTCTCATTCATTCTTTCTACGTGTCCAAACCATTCGGTGAACCCGAGTTCTGCTCAGATGAACAGAACTCAAATTCACTGAATGAGCCTTGACCATTCGCATCAACCTCAAACAGACTCTCGAAATACTTCCTCCAGCATTCCAAAACCTTACATTCTTCATTCAGCAAACATCCACTTTCATCCCTAATCGTCTCGAACTTCATGGTGCCTAACACACCGCGAGTCAATCTTACTTGTTTCCAGAACAACTTAACATTTTCCCGGAAGTTCTTTGTAAAGCTTCTATCATACTTCTCTTTAAAAAAATTCTTTTTCTGTTCAAGATACTCTTTCACTTTCCGTTTAATATCAGCCTATTCCTTGTTCATTCGCTCTACATCTTCAGTCATACTTGTTCCATTCACTCTTTTTATGGCTTTAATCGCCAACAAATCTAACCATTTCTTCTTCTTCTCCTCTACTAAACGTTTCACTTCATTATCCCACCGGTTACGCGTCCATTACCACAATTTTTCATCCTTAAAAAAATCCACAATTCTTTTTATTCAATATCTTTCGCTTCATCATCCAACACTTTACACCATTTTTTCTTCAACTTTTCATTGTAACTTTAACCCACACTATCTTCTTTTAATTTTTTAACCTTTATACGTTCCAGTGTAGTTGTAAACACTTGAAGTCGATGCCGCCATCGTTTGAACAGACCTTTAATCCGTGATACAACCAGAAAATGATCCATTACTTAGCCGACTCCACGATAAGCTCTTGTGTCTACAACTTTTCTGCGTAACCTTTCGTCAATAATCAGAAAATCTATCATACTCCTTTGTTCATTCCTTTGCCAGGTATACATGTGAATCTTTTTATGACTAAACAGAGTGTTAGTCACAATAAGATTGTTTCCCAAGCATACATCAAGCAACCATGTACCACTATTATTCACTCTGTCATCTCCAAATCGTCCCAAGACTTTCTCATATCCATCTCGACTCACTCCTACCCAGCCATTACAATCTCCTAGTATAATATTTTTAGTCTTAGTCTGACCCAGAGAAGTATGGGACTCACACATTTATACTCTTTCATGCTACTGGCCAACTGTTCAGACAGGACGATGGCGCTACTCCCTGGCGGGCTCGGTCGGTTTCTGGTACTCTGGACCACAATGCTGTTCGGTGACCGTGTCGAGTCATACCGGTACCTTTCCTCTTCGTCTCACTAACACACAATCGATCTAACCGCCTTTCATCCATCACATATTTAATCCATCTTGTCTGACATTCCTCCGCTTACATTCAGCGTCGCAAAGCGGCTCTCCTCAGCCCGCTGTTCGCTCCCGCGAGGACCCAGGCGTGATGAGTTGCGAGCTCCATCGCCACCACTGAGGATATAATTATCTTTATTTTTAAACCTCATCCTACGAGTAGGGTCGTTATAAGGTTGTCGCTTATAGGGTAACGCCCATTCCCGTAAGAAGGCACAATACAACGATGTGATCAGGGTCCATCGAGGTTGGCACAATCTTCTGGTTTAGCCTCAGGTAACCATCCTCTCGGCGTGTTACTCACCTTAGGATTAGGGTGATTTTTTAAAGAGGTTGTCTTCCTCGCAGCCCGGGCGGTGAAGCCAAGGCCCGGCCTTGTGAAACATGACCGCTAGGTTACGATGTAGGTGTACTAGGTGTAGAATAGTATCCCCAAAAACCATTAGTCGCCTTATACGACACCCACGGGAAGAGTTGGGGTGGTGCTATTCTTTAAGGCCGGCACAAACACACACACGGCCATAAAAATAGGTGTGTAATACACAAAATACCTTTAAAAATGTTGTCTATCTCTGTCCAGGGTCCAGTTACAACTTTGCCGTCATGGAATAAATTGATGACCTTCGTGACAGATTTCACCTTTGTTCACATGTTATCTGAATTTATCCTGGAGAGTTCGTATTCATATTAGGATCAACTAGTTGACCTAGGCTAAACTGGTTGATCCTATCGGGCTTAGGACGAACTAGTTCGGCCTAGGCTATACCGGTTAATCCTATCGCGTATAGGAAGAATTTTGGCCTAGGTAAAACTAGTTCGTCCTGTAATCGGGTTTAGCCGGTAACATATTCATAATAGCCAGATTCATCATTTTGGCTGTATACATATGAGTCAAACGTTTACGTTTATATACATCCAAAATTATGTTTTGATTCAAAACATATTTTTTACTTAAACCTCCTATATACGAGAACATACCAATATAATAGCCAATGTTTGCGGGTTAAACAAACAATATATACTTAGGCATCTTGAAATAGGTAATCTTGTCAAATGCATTTTCCATTTCAAACCGTCTTTGTGCAAATAGTTTAAAGTAGTTACGCGCTACTGCAAATCTTCTGGATTCGGTTTCTCGAGGACTTTGCAAAGCTCAGATCGTGCGCCCGATATCGAATAAACCTTCGTTGAAATCTTAGAATATGTTGGAATATAATATTTTAAATATGTGGGTGGGCACTGTTGTGCGTATGTAAGGTACAAGAGCATTTGTGTTGCGGGCGTCCCTTTTGCGGAGTTTGTGAATTGCTCAGCTTTGTAATGTATTCACTTATGTTAGTGTGGAACGTCTTTGTTTTTGGTCCCACTATGCGGTCCCAACTAGCTCCAAACGAGCGACATGTACTTATACGTAATTTAAAATTGTCATATCTCATCAATCAATAGAGATATTTGATCAAATTAACATCCGTTTTGTAATCATCAAAGGGCACGAGTACCGTCTTCAAAATGAAGTTTGAAGGTCAGTAGGCAAATCAAAGGATGAAATTTTACTTTATAAATATATCTAAATATGTATTTTAATCGTCATAAATGACATCATCCATCACACAAACAAATTAGCTATCAAGAACGGCAATTTTTTTCGCTGTTTGCTCATGATAATCGCAATAATTATTGAAATAATAATTCTATCTTTACGTGAAAGAGTAGCAAGTGTGGACGACAGAACAACCTTCAATCTCATTTTTTTACCGAATTACATGAAACCAGCGTTGGATTTCAATCTATTGAAGATCAACTGTCCTTATACAGCCCCTGTTATTTTGTTTAAAGTTCCACGCAAAACCTTAGTATCTACGAGTATCACGCCATTTTTACATGATCAATAGTTAGTTAATTAAGTTCGTAAAACGAAACATGGCGGAATAAACCTAAATAAGCCCTTGGTAGATTGCACCGCTTGTGAATACGATCAATTCATCAACGAAATCGATCAATTTGATCTACGAGCGTTCGTGTTGCCCAGTTTTTGTTTTTAGTGATTTTCTATTCTCTTCGTAGACTCCGTTGGGTACCTGGGATCCAATTCGCCTAAATTACAACGTTTGTAGTTCTATTTCTACCTAATTTCAATTTAGTTTTTGTTCCAATTCTATTTGGACACTAAATCACATTCTGCTGGTGCATAACTCTACCACTACACCTTTCGATTTACTATCGATCTGGCAAAAGTATCTTGGGAGGAACTCATGTTCGATCGTTAATTTTGACAGTTGAAGCGTTTTGTTACCGTTCAACTGCGATTCAGTATAAATGAAACGTTTTAGAAGGATGCACAAATACTTTACTGTTCGATCGATCGTTGACTCGATCGGAACTTGACTGAAATGGGATCGTTAGTGGTTTAGATTCTATTTAGTTACGTTGTATTTAGTGGAATCGATCTCCTGATACACTCTTGAGCCGGCCCGAACCACCGCATTGGGATCAGTCATTAACTTTTACGACGCGTTTCATCCAATATTTCACGGGCCATTTATTTATTTTTCATCAGGGCTCCAGTGCCACTTAGAATATTAACTTCAATAAATTATAAGCCGGAACATGTTCGCCAGGACACGAATGTATTTATTAATATACTTGTCGTATATTACTAAACTTGTAGTATATACTTGTCGTGTATTGTTGTATATGTACTTGTGTAATATTATAAAAGCAACCGTTCGTAGTTTGTCAAAAAGTTGATGACTTTAATAATTTTCAATGATGAATGACAATACCTTTTATACTGTCAAAGTGTGTTGTTATAGGGTTGTTATGTTTGCGCTTAGTGATTCTTGGGCCTTATTGGACAGACTCTACTTCTGTGGACTCTGCCTTTAATTTCAACCAGAATGGTCAGCAGTAAAAAAAAAGTTGTTTGTGTTTATGACGAAATAAAATACTTAGTCAGACTTTGAGCTAATTTTCTGCAACATATTGCTTCAAAATGGTAGATTGTCTAGATAGTGAGGGAATGACCAGATTGGCGAACGAGGCTAGTTGTGGACAGACGTGTGCGTCAAGTGGTCCTCTCTCACGAGTTAGACACATTTTTTGTTACATCAGTGAGAAATAAGTAACATCATACTACTTCATACTCGTATATTGGCTTAAAAAGTAATGCGACTTTTTGAGTGCACTCTGCAAAGTTCCGAACGAAAAATTATATTGCTATCCTACTTCTTAGTCCGGATGTGATTGATATTTAAATATTTAAGATTTTAACTAAATACAAGCATCTTAGAGTTAAATTGAGCGTCGGTGGCGTCGTGGCTAGGACGTCGGACTCCCATGCAGGTCCGGGTTTGAAACCATGCACTGCCATGTACCAATGAGATTTTAAGATTTTTCGAAAGACTTACTTAATGTAGTAGTAACGGGCTGGTTTCCGCAACTCGCCGTATAACGCCTATTTTGCGTGTGATTACTTACGTACATTTACCGACCGCTCTAATGGTGAAGAAAAACATCGAGTGCAAACCTGCATACTGAGTTAACAAGTGTGTGAAATGGGGAAGGCAATG
This sequence comes from Hofmannophila pseudospretella, assembly GCA_947369225.1. Taxonomy (NCBI): domain Eukaryota; kingdom Metazoa; phylum Arthropoda; class Insecta; order Lepidoptera; family Oecophoridae; genus Hofmannophila; species Hofmannophila pseudospretella. The sequence goes on from OX376311.1 coordinate 16,231,503, forward strand.
GCAAACCACCCTATTAAACCATTAAACGAGAGTCGTTCTATGTGGTTAATTCCTAAGAATGATCACGGATCTCAGCAATGAGGAATACGACTTAGAAGAAGGAGTTAAAAATTTACTAAAGTTTTGTTTCTGAATAATTAGCAATACTACATTACGAGTATATAGGGCAGAAACAGTTCACATTTCATTTTCAAAAGCAGTTTCGCAAGAATTACATGAAGAAGTGCTTGTGCGTCCCGCCGTGCAGAAAAATTGTTCCACAAAGGACCGTGATTTTATTGGAATAAATATTACATATTTGACTTGCAGTTTTCGAAGTTTTATGCCAGTCAAATAGTGACTTCAAAAGGAAAAATCTAGACTCGTATCTCGACCTACGAGTACTCGAATCATACTCGTATTTCACGATTCTATCAATAATCGTGAAATATGAGAATGGATTTATTAGGAGTTAGGATTGTTTAATTATTTTTTGCCTAACTTCCACTTCGATGGGAATTCCGTTCATGTTGACATGAATAACGATTGTGGTTTGGGTCTGCCTATCTCATAGGCAAATAAAGCGCAATAACCTGAAGGTTAGGTCTTCGCAAATTCAAACAAATAATAATTATAATTAATGCTTGATAGGTTTATATAACTTTATTTTTTCGTACCCATTTCAGAAACTGTCCCATTTTATCAGGTAAATAAGTAGTTATCCTGAAAATTTCATTGCCCTACTTTTGTATCTTAATACTTACGTACTTACTTACATTTTTTACGAGTGGAATTCCATTACGCTACTAGGTATACCATTTAAGTCAGGCTACGCCCGCGACGTAAGAGGGGCGCGGGGCGAGACGACAGCAGTCAAATGATACCAGTATACGTCGCATTTTTTGACAATCACGAACTCACTCATCAAAACGTTTAGGGTACTTCCTATTGACCTAGAATCATGAAATTTGGCACGAAGCAAGGTATCACAGTGTAATGTAAAGGAAAAAATTACGTTAATTTGTAATTATATCACCTAAAAAATCTAATTTTACAATTGCAAACTTTCATTTGTAGGTGATACGAAGGCCGTGGTATAGACCGATGTATGTAAAAACATTTTTTGTACTACAAATCTTAGTTTGTAATTCAATCCTACTTAACAACGGTGATCGGATTTGGATCCGTTTTTTTTATTCAATATAGAATTTTGTCGCGTGTTCTTGCCGTGTCTGATAAAAATTAGACCAGTGGAACGGTAATAGCTTGATAGATCGTAATTGTGCTCAAATATTTAGGTTCATTGTGCGTTTTTGACATCTAACCTTGAGGATCATATATCTAACCAGAAAAAGTAAGTGAATTTCATAATATTAAACTGGAAGATTACCAGCCCACAGAAACTACAATAGTTAGATATAGTCTTCTCGAACTAAAGTTGTAGGGACTACTGAGACATAACAAGAGATAAAAAATAAAAGATGGTGGCAAAAATTAAAATGAAAATTATGTGCAGGGATTTTAAGACGGCTATATCGAGACCATAGGCCGAGCTCCGCGTGGGGCGAATCCCGGAGCGTCCCTCTCTTTTTCAGGCGCCCAAGGCCTAACTTGCGTGCTCCGTAAAATAATTCCGAGTTCCTACATCTGAAATTTTATCATTCTGACTGATGTTGATGAGTACGATAGTAATAGATCTCAATAACGGTAATGCTGGGAACCTCTAGATTTGATTCATTGTACAGTTTCAAAAAATGAATTTCCCTTGGAATTAGTTGGAATGCAAACACATTCGAAAATATACAAGGAGTATTCTCACTGAGTGATATAAATATCACAGTAGATAAATATCGAAAAAAAATGGCGGATATCGAAGGATGGAACTTTTTGCTATTCTCGCATTATCATCTTCGATATTTATCAAGTTCTAATGATCGACTTACAACGTGTGGTCTTTATCAGTCGATATTTTACGTGATATTTATAGTCTACATGTGAGACGGGATAATTATGTATAAATGTTTTTGGATGATACTTATAATGACTAAGTATCCTCCAAAACATTTCATGAAAAATGTAAAAGATACTGTCTGCATTAATAAATTTTTTAAAGTTTATCTTTACTCAGAAAAAGTAATGAGATCCAATGTAGAGCCAAGCCTAGTGCTCTTACCTCTATTCAAGTCGCTAGGCGCTACATTTTAAGTTTAATAACATTCTGTGACTTTACAATTATTTCATGGTTTATTTGTAAAGCCTCAAAGAAATCTATATTATCTGAAAGCCCTTATTGTCTTTAAAATAATAATAATATGGTTTTGATCCAGGAACTATATACTTCCCTGGTTCAAAATTCGAATGTATTGAGCACATTTCTGAGAATCTTTGGTAAATAATACATTACTGCAGAGGCCAAAAATGGCTATTTCCACCGATGCTTGTATAGTGCTTTTCTCAAATAATGCGAGGAAATCGAAAAAAAATTACATTCCAAATACTGCTTAAAAACTGAAAGTACTAGGCGTCCATAAAAGGAAAGAAGTGGCACGTAGTGTACAGTAGGAGCTGGAGCTGCTCGGGCTGGTGGTGCAGGTGGACGGGGCGCGGGTAGGGGGGCGGGCGCCGATGCGCGACAGTGCAGTGCACCTGCACCTAACGCCACAGTAATGCAAACATTACTGTCTCCTTTTTACATTAATGTCCGCTGCCCCGCCCGACCCCGCCCCTCGTGTCCACCCCGCGACCCTTGGAGCCTGCAAGAAGCAGCTTCTCGGGCGGTATTTTTGAATGTACGAGTATTGAGCACATTTCCGCATCTTTACTTGCAGTTTAAAGGATCGTTTTGTTCTATTCTGAATAAGTAATTTACTTTTATTTGTTTTGCTCATATAGACACTTCCCTAATATAAACATGACGGTCTCCAAAATCAGTTGATTTACGCAAATATTATGATTAAGTCTCGTTTCTCTTCGCTGAGTTGCTCACATTTTTTTGTTGTATAAGGATTGCAGACGAGCAAAACGGGCCATCTGATGGGCCATAAGTGGTCACCTTCGCCCATAAATGTTTCACCTCATTTTAATATTACTTGAGAACTAAGATGGACTGCCCCATGCACCGGTAATTACGCTGGCTCTCTTACATTTCAAACCAAAACACAGTAATGCAAGCATTACTGCTTTACGGCAGAAATAGATAATTTATTTGCCAATTATTTGCCAAAACAAGTATACCTAATCTTATTACAAGGATTATATACTACATTAAGGGTCTTAACGCAATTAGTTACACTTGTGATAGCAACTGGTGCCTAAACTAAAATCCGAAGATTCTGTAATATAGACACCAGCGCTCGCCAGGGATTGAAGGTTATTTGTCTTAGACATTATAAACCGCTATTTAAACATAAACAAAAAACAAAAATTGATTTCTTTTTTTACACTTACGACACTATTATTATTAATGAATGCAATAATAATAATACAAATGAAACAATAGAAAATGGAATAAGCCTAGTAATATCTTGAAACTTTACTAAACTAAACAATCATTGGACAAAGCATTTTATTTAATTATGTCTAGCAGAGCCTCAGTCTGGATATAATTCATAGGTAGAAGCCATAAAATAGATAAAAAGGTACCACCCAAGCCTGGCGCTGCAAGAGATTTCACTATTTCGTGTTGTTTAAGTATCCCCCGGTTCCACTTTACCTAAGCAACGCTCTCAGTTTCTTATTTCTTTCACTCCATGATTCCTCCTTTCACGAGAAAGTACGTAATGTCCACTTTAGACAACATGAAATCTATGGACTTTTCATACTCAGTAGGACATTCCCTCGTGTTCCTAAAATAAACTCTCCTAATGGAAGGAAAGGAAAGAAGTATAGGTTTACGTAAACTCGCATGCTTTTACGTATCTTTCGACATCGTTAGTTAGATCAGGAGAGAGTTAGACGTCTTGTAAACAAAAATACAAACGTGTTTACAAATGTAATATGCATTTTCTGAATATTATTTCCCATGCAGTAAAAGCAACGTTATATTATAATTTATACAGGAGGCAGAGTAATTTAATTTCCGGCTGTTGCGTGTAATGCGGTTTATCGATGTACAATAATGGTCAGAAAATGTTCACTACCGTTTATTACGTCAGTATACGAGGTGGAACAGCTAAGTGTTTACAGGCGATTATTTCTTCAATAATAAAATATCCAAAAAGTTCCAAGTGATATTGATAATAGGTTACCTATAATAGTGCAATAGCGGTAAGCCCAAATTCTTAATAGGTAAAACAGTTAAGTCTGTCAAAAGTTTTGATTTACATATCAATATTACCTAAACTATTGGCATTTTCACTATTCCTTTTTGATGTTGTCAAAAACTGTCGCCTTATGCGCACAAAAAGTCAATTTTTGAGTTAGCACTTTTTCCTACTGAACATTTTAAAATTTGAGCTTACTGTTTATTGCACTAGGTAAACTAGTAGCAACATCAAATGGAATTTTTTGATATTTTTATTTTTGACGAAATAGTACATAAATACTGTACCTTGTATTTAAATTTATTTTCTTTTACCAGGGCTCATCTCCGGGACATTCGAGACCGGTCAGTGCTGCGTCTATTCGAGGCCACCGACATGGGTGGCGGGGTGTTTCCTGGGGCCGTCGGAGTGGGCTCCCTGACCATGCCGCCAGGCGCCGCCACTTGCTCTGGTCCGTCCAGCTGGGATCAGGTATGTTTGCTCTATCTTCACATCTTTCCGACTTTGCGATCCGCGTGGTCTAAGCCGATTTTCGGGCCCTTAGCTCATCTCTAAATTGTCTGGTTGTCGGTCTCCTCGCGTTGTAAAAAAAGCCTTCTGAGCTCAATAGTTGTAGTCCGTATCACAAACAAATTAATCGGAAACGAAGTTTATTAACATATCCAAATAGTTTTGTTTTATGATACTACGTATCAAATCATTTACTTTTATATCCCAGTACTATTTACTGATTGATGAATTGTTACAGTGTAATTAGATATTTTTTTTAAATATGTTCAGTGATTTGCGTTGCCGACACCCTAAAACATATTTTCATTTTACCTTCATTTAAATATCTACCTACTCATTGCATTTACAATTAATAGTGAACACTGGAATTTCAATTGCCAATATAATAACATTTGTATCTAGACGTTTTAAAACTATAAACCACAGATATCGAACTTTAAGTGCACTTGACATGCTATTTATCTCTTCGTTTCTGTGGTCTACATTTCAAACTCAATTTGTATTTTTATTCCAACTATCAAAGCAATATCGGAGTTGTTTATCCCCCTGTAAGCTAAGCTAAGTAACAGGAATATTGTTAGTAATAAAATATCGAAGGAAAAATAACGCAAGGGTTTTGTTCTCCGGGGAGGCAGGTTAGGGCGGCGCGGCGGCTAGCCGGGATTTTGTTCAGGGGGGAAGGGGTGGCGGGCTGGCCAGGATTTTGTGCAGTAGGGCGAACATTATGCAACAAAAATATACGTAGTTGATTTCGGAAATTATCGAAATGAAATATATTTGTATAGTTGTTATTCTGTTACATAATTCAATGTGTGTTGACTGAAAGGCCGCATACACTTCGTATTTCCATTCAATTCGTGGTTATTCGAGAATTGAAATTTCCATGAATCAAATTGAATTAATATAATAGTTGGATCCTTTATTTGTTCAGTTATTAATGCTGGTTCGTAATTCACTTGTTGATATAAGTAGAAAGCTACATACTTCACATAATAAATGTAGATGTCATTTTTCTTTAATCTGGATTCTACAGAAACCAGATTGATGGATTATGTCGAAGTCTCAAATGCAAAATTACAATGATGTAAATTAACTTATGTACTTAACTTATGGCTTTTACGCACTTAGTCGCACGTTAAGTAGGTACCCGAAGTGATTTTTATTAATTAGTTTGATTTTTCTGAATTATTTTTTGTTTTCTCACAGATGTTACAAACCGTATCGTATGTATCACGTGCGCGAAGGTCACGTGTCGCACCTCGTGGGTCACAATCCTCGCATAGGCCCGGTTCGCGTGCGACAAAACACTCGGGCGGCAATGCGGACCTCGCACTTGTACTATATGCCATAAACTAGTACCGCTAACCTATAAACCAAGTGTATTTTTAGTAGAAGGGCGGGCAAGTTAACTTGGCTCCGCCGTAGCTGGCTCTACGGCTTTGAAGTTGTTTAGAAATATTTGCTTTAGTTTGGATATTAAAATGAACTTTAATATGAGTAGCAAAAACTAACACTATGACGGTCGAAAGAGCTCAGAGGTCGGTTCTGAAAGTGATGTTCCGGGAATATTTCATATATCCCTCCACTGCCCTTTGTAGAGAATCGCAAATATTGGCAGACAGACAACACGACTATAGTACGTTGTCAGTTTTTCGGTATTTTACAGGATACATTTCGGAGAGTGTAGCTACGTCGGAATTACAGGATACATTTCAGAGAGTGTACGTCGCAATAACACAACCAAATTTCGGCATCCCGATTCCGCAATCGGATGACCAGAGGCACGTACGGGTTCCATACTTACGTCGTTGATATTCCATCTATTCGCACAAAGCTATTTGTGCGATCATAATCATCATTCAAAATGCGGACGGCAGTAATGGAACAACCAATGACTATTCGACCACTTGACTGCCGATGCGGGCGACGCGCGTGCGCCGAACATTAGCAGTATATTTCCTATAATTTTCGCGGCACTCTAGACGCTTATCAGAGTTAAAGCGAGCTCGTTGATGTCTTTTACGTCGCCTTTTTCTTTCATGTGCTTAATTGTATAGCATTGTCTCGTTTTTTCATTGCCATAGCCGCGCTCTTCCCTCCGCTACCCTCCACATTTTTCGCTCAACGTTTGTAGAAAGAAATGTAGCTATCGGTACTCCATTGGTTACTTACTTCATCGGAACAACCTACCCAGCGTCCGGCCTAGAACAAAAGTTATCGACATAGCTTATAAGATTAGCAAGCTGAAGTGGCAATGGGCCGGTCACATCTGTCGCAGAACCGACAACCGCTGGGGTAGACGAGTTCTGGAGTGGAGACCGTTTGGGCAAACGTAGTGTGGGACTCCCTCCTGCTAGATGGACGACGATCTGCGTAAGATGGCTGGCAGCGACTGGATGAGAAGAGCCGAAGATCGGGCTCAATGATTGATTTGATTTTGAAAGTTCTTTATTTAACATAAAACAATAATTAGTCCAGTAACACGGTCATGGTATACCAAGACATAAAGTACCTACGTTTACGAGACTATACTTTTTAGAACTTATACAATGAGTATTCAGATATTTACAAACATACAATTTAGATATTTACAAACACTTAAAACATAACGTTAAAATATAGACATTTCAGATAAATGTTCTTACTTAACAGGATCGGGCTCAATGGCGCGCCCTGGGAGAGGCCTATGTCCAGCAGTGGACTAGAGTGGGCTGCTGATAAAACACTATTTGTTTATTTTTTGTATTATGTTACGTACATAGTGTTACATAGTCTCGACTGTAGGCAAATAACAATTCCCTCGGTGTACTACGTCATTACTTCCCCGACTGAAATAGAATCGAATACTAGTACACAGCTCCAAAATCGGCTTAGGTCGGCAATTTCATTACATTTTCCTATAAATTCCGAATGTCCATCATCGACGTTACATCAGAATTGCGTCGAAATTCTGTTGAATACATAATAATTAAACAGAATTACATTTCATTAATTCTATGACACTAATGTAGTGTTTGTTTCCAGGACCAGAATTACTTCAGCGAGCCTGAAATTGATTCAGAGTACCATCACCACGTACACAAGTCCAAGGTAAGTGGAATACATTTATTTAAGTATCTAAATTAAAAATATCTATGTAAAATAAAAGTATATATGTTAAAAACTGTCAAGAGCGTGTCGGGCATGCCCGTAATCGTTATATCTAATTTGTTCCATATTAACTAAACTATGTATATAACTTTGTCGAGTTCTATTTCACAATATAGCTTTGGTACTGGGCCCGTTATAATTTTCATTGAAAGTATTTACTACCAGGTCTGTATCTTTCAGATTTTAAAATTAAAGGCAGATGTGCTGTGTGACAAATACACAGATGGAGGGACGGACCGACAGACAGACATGACTATAAACTACTAAGGCTACGAAATCCTAATTTGGTATTTCAATCAATAAACATTTATTGTCAGACAGTAATAGTCCATACCATACAGAATATGTTAACAATTCTTATGTAATAAGTATGTATTTGAAAGTTTCGTAAATGTTATTGGCAACTACGAGTTCTTGCTGACTTAATAATTTGATGATAACAATGGAATAAGTGTCTATTTATGGAAAATACTACATATGTCTATCACGGCAATACCCACCCACACATAGATAGAAAGTAAATCCCTACAAAATCATTACCTATTCAGTTTTTCAATTAGTGACTTTGTTCCACAAAGGCGAAATTTTAATTCAATATTCAGTACTTATACTCATACCCTGACTGGGGATTTTAAAAAACCCTCGCCATGTTGCGGAAATTTTCGGAATTAATTTATTTAAAAGGCAACACCGACGTTTGGGTGTTATCTGTAGTTTGCTGTCAAAGTGCTGTGTTCGTAAGTTCGAGTGTTTTGTTATTTTCTGTGTTTCAATTAAACTGTGGTTACGTTGGCGGCCGAAAGCTTATACTCATACCCTGACTGGGGATATAAAAAAATCCTCGCCATGTTGCGGAAATTTTCGAAATTAATTTATTTAAAAGGCAACACCAACGTTTGGATGTTATCTGTAGTTTGCTGTCAAAGTGCTGTGTTCGTAAGTTCGAGTGTTTTGTTATTTTCTGTGTTTCAATTACATTAAAAATGCCGAAGCAATTCATGCGTGTATTGTGAATATTTGTTATTTTTGTGGTTTCTATTTCATTAAAAGCTATCGTGGTCTTTGTTGTTGACACGACAGGTGTACAGTAGTGAGACTGACAACAATTGGCTGCTGAACTGAAGAGAGAAAGAGATATAACTGAAAAATTTATTGTAAATTTCGGTAGTGGTGACACCGAGTATCAAGTGTATCTGAATCTGTTGCCACTGTTGAATATTTAGATTGTGATTGTCTTGAATAAAATTATAAGACGATTTTGTTGTTTAATTTTTCTCGTAATATTTGAAATACAGTCTGATTTAAAATAGTATTTAAATAATGGCAACACCGATGTCGATTCGCAATGTCATTTCGATACGATTTCAATAATAATTGCAATTATTTAAATTCTGTTTAAAATAGAACTGATTTTTTTTTATTAAATAAGTATTTTTGATTACAACTGTGCTTTGTGACTTTTAGGTGAAACGCTTTTTACACCAAATTCTAATAAATACGACATATTTAGTAGAATTTGGTACACTACGTACATAGTTAAATTAGTCATGAGTCATGACAAGGTGAATTGGTGCGTCCTTTTGATAGAGTTTTTTAGGCTCTGGTCAGGCTTTACCTAGTTAAAGTTTGTTTCTTGAATTAATGATCAAACATCTTAATTTTATATCAAAATATTTATTTATAAAAATGGTAACAAATTGGTAAAATTGTCTTAACCCTAACTATAATTAACACAATTCCATTCTAACAAGGTATACCAAGTATACTTAAGACTATAATAAATAAGAAACTTGCACAGGCAAGTTATGACGTCGTATTAAGTTGACTAATTTTACGAATAATTAACACCATTTTAATTGACACCAAGATTAGGATTAATCTTGGCGTCAATTTTTTTTTACATTATCTCTAGCAGCCTCTAAATTGTGGAAAAAACATATTCTATGTATTTATCAACTTAATTAAAAATAAGGGCATTAATAACTGAAAGGCTTATTGGAATCAAGGAGTGATAAGATTCTGTTAAAATAAAAATACCGGCCAAGTGCGCGTTGGGACTCGAGCTATAGGGATCTGTACTCAAAGGTTTTAATCAAAAAAGTTTGCTTTTTGTGATCACAACAAATTATTGCAGATGTAATAAGTTTAAGTATTGAAGGAGATCGGTCCAGGCTCTGTACAAGCATAGGCCAAATTGTAGCAAATTTTCATGTTCCTAGATAATACCGTTCATAAGATACACAAAAGTATGAGACCCTCTATTCTATAAAATTAAAGTCCATATTCGGATTTGATAAGGGGAATAAATGATACCTATGTAAAATGAAGTCTGTATCTTTTTCTGTTTACGAGCCTCCTGAAAGAAAGGCGGGACGACGGAGCGACAGAAATAGGCTTCCGTTTTTCCCTTTGGGTTATGGATCCCTAAATATATATTATTTATAAACTGAAAAATAATTATTACACCAAACATTGACTTCTTTCTATCAGCTCCTCAACTTTCAGCCAAATCTTATACATAATGCGTATTTACATGTTTATAGTGTTGGCAGTAGGATTCAATTCTTATTTTTAGAAAGCTCGACAAATTGGAAGACCTTTGTAGTAGTGAGCGCCGTGGTAGAGCTTTTTGGGTGTAGTTCTCCAAGATAGCACTAGAGCCTTCTTGAAGGGTTCGGGGGTGCAGCCGCTACACACTTGCATCACGGCCTTGACTTCGGCCTCCGCGGGCTCTCTTTCATCTCCCTGAAACAATGTGAATAATAGAAAATATTGTAATCTTATTAATTTCGCTCAGTCTAAGGGGTACAACAACGCGACCACGCGATTATCGCGCGAGTAAGGTTCGCGCTATGACATTTCTCTAAAGTCGCGCAAACACATCGCGCGACTGTCAATTAGGACACTTATTTGATATCAGTATGTTTGATCGCGCGTTCGTACGAACAATATCGCGTAATCGCATTCTATTAGGACGATCCCTTACTGTAAATTAAAATATACAATTGTAAAAATCCCCTCACTTTTTTCTTCTCATCATCAAGTCCTCGAGATTCCAGAGGTGGGAAGGGCACCGTGTCCTAAACATTTGAGCTCAAACTCGAAACCTAACTTAACAGTTAGTCAGTTTTATCTGGAACGGTAACCCGTTCCAGAGATCCCATCTGACATCAAAGATACTCCAAGATCTTGGAAACCACTGGTTCAATTTTTATCAGACCTAGCTCTTGACAAATTTCTCTATTAAATAAAAAAAAGCTTCTGATAATAATGACTTCATTCATTAGGATAGGAGCTGAGAAATCCCAAGGGATTCATCTAAAGCGCCTTAAACTCAAGAGCCTTAATCGCTATCCCTCCACTACCGACTAAAATACTATGTATGCGCTCTATATCCACTAAAACTTGAGCTCTGGCCAACTCACTACTACCGGCTTATATTGTATGAGGAGAGCAGACGAGCAAACAAGCCACCTGGTGGTAAGTGGTCACCGTCGCCCATAGACATCTCACCTCACTATAATGTTATTAGAGGATTTTAATTCCTTTGTTGTGAAAATAATGATCAGATATTTTAACACAATCCCTCTGTAATCGCTGAAATTTAACATTATTGAAATAATTGTAACGTCCTATTGTCGCCAAATAGTATATTTTCGAAATCGGTCTTCAGGTTTTTGCATACCTTAACAAATCGTGAAAAACTACATGAAATATGCATTAGTTTTCGGAATTAGGTATACAATAAGTTAGGCATTATGTATAGGTAGATTAAATGCCTTACCACTGAAACTATAAATTACCTATCAAAATCAGATTCATATTAATTGAATGTCGTCTACAGGCTATTAAAACGTTTCGATTCTTGCGAGATGCTTACAAATACTGCAGTTAAATAGTAATTAATATATTATTAAAATGAAATAGTCCAAGTAAACTCTAGAGCGCCGTCGGTGGCTAAGATACCAGACTCCCTTACGGGAGGCCTAGTTTCTATTCCAGCCACGTCATGTACCAAAGAATTTTCGGTTTTTTTGAAGACATGCGTATGTACATTTACTTCTCATGGCGAAGGAAAACAAAGTGAGGAAACCTAATTCGCTAAATACTTATTTAGTACTTAGGTACCTATATTTATCTTTAAATATCTGAGAAAAATAGTTTGTCCGAGGGCATGTGTAATCAAACAATCAACTAATTATTAACTCTTATTAGGATGATGATAAGTGAACTCACGGTTTGCTTTTGTAAATTCTGAACGGGAATATTTCCCACGACCCCAGCGAGGCCGGTCATCAGAGATTGCTGGAACAGCGCGTCGTCTTCCATGTCATCGACCAGACTAGGACTCAGCAAAGCGTGGTCCACCACTGAACCGTCTGTCAACATTACCAAGTCACGCTTGTCTTTCTTGCCTGTAAGTTTTTATTAATTAAAGTTATTAGATATCACTTATTACGAGTAAGGATTTTTTAATCTTATTGGATTTGTGTTAAAAATTACCTGTCTCGTCCTTCAGTTCCTTCTCAGGGTTATCTCGTTTATCACGCTTTTTCGAATCCCTCTTAAATAGATTATGCTGAGCCGTATCATCTATGTACTGTACATTCGCTGGATTCAGCAAGGATCCAGATAGAAGAACAGTCGTCCCCTTCGCTGGTAACAGGGGCAGCCTCGGCGAGAAGACTTGACTTTGTCTAATCGAAGGCGACAGTCGTAGTATCGGTATCTGTTCATTGTGGTTTTGTTGTACACTATTGAGAAGCTGTTCCGACACGATCCGACTGCCCAGTTGTCCGTTGGCATATTCCTGTTGGAGTTGTAGACCGTTCGGAAGTTGCACCGGTATCATTTGCTGCTGCTGAGGACCAGCTAAGTTCAAACTAGGTGCTCTCTGCAGTTGGCCTCCGATAAGAAAGTTGCCGTTGCCAAGGGGCGTGGCTTGAGGTGGAGGAGGTTCTGTGACCGGTTCAATCGCCGTTTCCACGGGGGTGCCGTCGTGCTTGAAGTGATGGGCGTGATGGTGCTTATGGTCTTTATGAGCCTTGCCAGCTGTCAGAGCTACGTGGTACATTTGAAGCATCGTTATTTCACCAATAAGACCGGATTGTTCTGAAAATAAATTAAAAGATTTTTGAACATTTTGTAGTACTTACAGAAAGATATAGGTAGGTGTGATAAAGTTTATTTAAAACTTACTGATCACGGCCTCTGAACCGTCTTTGGGGAAGAGAAGAGACTGTTCTTGTCCACTTACGGCAACTCCTCCGCCCTTGATTACGTGCCCGACAAGCTGCCAAAAATACAATGCCAATGAAAAAATTGTTTCAATGTTGTATCATACTCTATTTACATTAAAACGATTAAAAGTATAAAACAAAATTAAATTCGCCAATGTCTTAATGTCTAGGGCCAAGGGCATCGCCAAGGGGGGCAGGGCAGCTGCACCCCTCCCCCCCTTGCCTCCCCTAGATACTCGAAAAAAATTAATCAAATGCCAGGTCACTTATTGTCCGATTTATTATAATAATAAATAACTTTATTTTCAGACAAAAACATCCATAGTTACAAAACAAAACAAAGAAATTATTATAAAACATTAAAGACATAAATAAAGATTAATTAGATACTATATATAATATAGGCATATTATGGGGCCACCAAAAACAACCCCAATTCACGTTGCCAGGTCCAGCCACTTTTTGTAATTGGCGGTAGTCACCAGCATGTCGGAGCGAGCAACTTCCTTTAACTATCATCTTGCCCCAGGCCCGCCGCAAGCCTACACAGCTACAAGGCGTGCACCGCACACGGGCGGCACGACCAGGGTGGCGGCAAATACAGCGATCTTATCATGTTCAAATCAAACGCTTGTACATCCTACGTTACTTTATCCCTTTAACCTCTAACCCATCAATCTCATCGGATCGGCGCTGAAATATCGAGCTCGTTTCGCTCGCTCTCGTCCTCTAACCAAACTAATAATCCATGTCAGATCCGGGCAAAATTTCGGGCTCGCTTCGCTTGCTCACGCCCTTGGCGTAACTTGACCCGTCATAACCAACCCCATAATCCATGTCAGATTTGAACAAAATTTCGAGCTAGCTTCGCTCGCTCCCACCTTAGTTCTTTAACCTAACCCATCAACCATATCGAATCCACGCTGAAATTTTGAACTCGTTTTAGTCGCTCCCGCCCTAGCGCTCTAACCAAACCCAAAATCCATGTCAGATCCGAGCAAAATTTCGAGCTCGCTTCGCTCGCTACCCCCACACCTCTCTATCTAACGCATCCCATTCGCAACAACAATATCACAACTTCGGTTCGCTAGCTGGCTTAATTTTTCAGTCAATATTTCATTTTGACGAAGAAGGCGGATTTTCCCCTAAAAGAGGGTATGGGGGCTGGCATAATCCGTTTTGCACGCGGGCGCTCAGGGCGCTAGAGGCGGGCCAGCGACGCCCTTGTCTAGGGCACGAGACCGCGGCGTAAGCGTCGCCGCATCGAAACCACCTTCTGACTATTGTTGTCTACTACTATCCAAATACAAGCATTTTGTAGCTTAGTTGGAATTAATGTTTAGAAAATACATCTAATATCTTACTCTGTTGTGGAATCCTCTGCCAACACGCTCGGCGTTCACCCATACCTGCCATTCACCAGTTTTACCATTCCATGACTGGCAGGAATGGTACCACCTGTAATTGATATGTACCTATAATTATAATGTAAAGTAAAGTAAGTACTTATGCGGCCTTGAATTTTAAAAAAACGTTATACAGTCAATAGAGTACTATTTTTGCGAGGTGGAGCGACGGTGACCACTTACCATCAGGTAGCCCGTTAACCCATCTGCTTTTCTTCAACATAAATAAAGTCAGAACTGACCGAAATAGTATATGAGTTCTATTTCGGGTCAGTACTATAAACTTGCTATTATGCATATCTAAGATAATATTGGTAAGTGATATTTAATATTAGTAAGTGCTATTGTAGCATCGATATTGATAGATATTGACATATGTCGCGTTCCGTAATATGACAGGGCTTCTGAGAAACTCTGAGCAGCTGGTGTAGTTGTTGATCTGCCAAATTATTTTATTTAGGTTATGTTATGTTTGATTGTCAATGAGTGTTCGTGAAAATTAATCAAACATGCTGGACATAGGCCATGGCACTCCATTGAGCATGAACTTCGGCTAATCTCATCTTCTCATTCCATGATTAAAAACTGTACTGTGGCAAAAAAAATATATCTAGAAGATCCGGTCATAGGTTATGTTGCAATGGCTGGTGGCTATGAAAACCCAAATACAAGCCATAGAATATGTTCGATATTTCCATAAAAAGAGTACTAGACGTCAGTTTAAACAACAGGATATGCCAGTTTATATTTTTTTTACCAAAAAGTTCGGTCGAAACGAATTGAAGTCTAATGCGTATATGTCTTTGGTACTAGATGTCACCATTTGACCTCCATCTATCTAGCGCGGCTTCGGGAGAAGTTGGAAAATGGTGGCTGCTGTTACATTCTTCTTCTAAGTCGTATTCCTCATTGCTGAGCGTCGTGATCATTGTAAGAAATTAATCACCTAGAACAACTCTCGTGACAAATTTAATGCAGTGGTTTGCCATTGCCTTCCCCATTATTTCATATACTGGTTATCTCAGTGTGCCGGTTTCCTCGCGATGTTTTCCTTCACCGTCAGAGCAGTCGGTAAATGTACTAAGTCTTTCAATAAAACCGAAAAACTCATTGGTACATGGCATTGCCTGGTTTCGATCTCGGACCTCCCGCATGGAAGTCCGACGTCCTAGCCACGACGCCACCGGCGCTCTGCCATTGAATGTGTATTCCCATATCAAAATACCTGATATATATTATATTTAAAATAAAATCGCACAAATCCGTCTTACCATTACAAGATGGCCCTCTTCGAGCACACTTCAGGATACGGTATATCTATACCAATTTATAAAAGTGCATCCATCGTACTGTGCCTTTTCATACGCGATGGTGCTTCAGCTTCAGTTCACTCCAAATACAAATTATTAGGTATTCCTTAGCTCGTTTATATAATAAATATTGTAATACTGTGCCTCGAACGACCATACCTACATCCTTCATTGCACTTCAATAGGCACCTAATTGACTAATCTTATTATTCATAAATGCTGAACTGCGCAGTGCGATCAATCTCGTAAATATTTCTCTAACGAAGCCCTAACAAGCTATTTCAGCAGTTAATCCTAGCTACTAGAGAAATCTTAATTAATTTTAAGCTTGAAACTTGTAATCCTTTGAATATTGAATCTAAAATATTAGTTATTGGCTTTGGACTAGGTGCTTTTCATTAAATCTTATTTTATACTCGACTTGTCTAGGATTTTCATTAAGAGTATTAAATAAATAGATATACGTCTGTGGTGATACATTTTTCTGCATTACCTGTCCATAAAAACCTGCCAAGTCCAATTTTAAAAGTTTCATATTATTAGATATTTAGATGAATATTTACTTACAATGTCAATATTTTAAGATTGTTCTATGGTATAGTACATTAAACTTAGTCTCGCGTTGGATATCAAAAGTGGTGGAAATTCAATATTTTTTGGTAACTAGAGAACCTTGAGCGGAATCCATTGAATATAACTCTAAATTAAAAAATTTAAAAACCGAAGAATTCATTGTGAGGATCCCCTTACTATTTCCTGGTCATCATCAGAACCTTGAGATTAAAGATTTGGAAAGGGCTCCATGGTCCTAAACATATGAGCTCAAACTCGAACCATCTAGCTATTACCGTTCCAGAGATCCCACCTGATATCAATGTTACTCCAAGATCTTGGAAACCACTGATCCAATTTTTATCAAACCTAGCTAAGAACACTGTCGACAAAATTCTCTATTAGATAAAAAACGGGTCTAAATCGGATCATCCGTTGTCAAGTAAAGTGCCTAAAGCTCTTTTCTCATAGGTACACATCTCAATATCTATTAGACTTATTGTTTTTATACTTAAAAATATGAAATGGAGCATTCCACTGTCACGTGCGGGACATTCGTACACATTTTTGAACTTTGAATTTACATGAGTACCAACCACCTCAATAAGTAAATAAATCTAAATAAGTTTGATATTTCCTAATTGTCTAACATTGCCTTAATGTAACATATACCATTTATCAAAAACTACCGAGTAACAAAATATTTACAGATTTATTTACGATGCGTCACGTGCGGGAAATCAAAACCACCGGGTCTTTCAAACACCTCGCTTTACGTGTTAGTTATTAGTTTAAGCAAAATAAAAATTCCTTTAGTAATTATTTAAATAAAAATTAAAGTTTGACTTGTCATGTGTCATATCCCTGTCACGCGCGGGACGCTTACGAAATTAAGTACTTATTACCCAACTACGGCGAAGGAAAAATGAAAAGTAATGATTTTTAGTTTTCGTATAACAAAGGTTTTTACTAATAATTGGCAAGAAATGGCAAAATACTAATTACTACAAGTGGAAAATTGTGTGTTGATTTGATTACACACTGTGTTTTTTTTCGTGCGAATATTATTGGTGTCTCAGGAGATGATGTGGAAATTATAAATTCCAGGTATAGTCCTAGGCCTTAACAGTACCCCAAAGAACTATCTCGTTCACATTTAAAGTGGTTTGCGACTTGAATATGTACAAAATTTTGTTCATCTTCATTACATCTGAAGCCACTTTGACAAAGTCCTCAGCTGATTGTACCAGCACTCCAAAACCCGCTTGACTCAGCATCGTTTGTTCGACCAACTTTCAGGCATTACCCCTTATCCCATCCACAATTCCTTTGCCAGGAGACGTATGTAGACGCCAAAACTTCCAGCAAAAAGTTTGCGGAATTTTAAGCGCAGATGGTTTACTAATCTTAAACATGGACTTGTTTTTAAATTCCAATGCATATTATATTTTCAATGAATACCGTCATTGTCGTCTGATCCTAGAAAATAATTGATAATTTATTAATCGTTTTGGCAAGTTATTAATTTTGCTGGTAATCTTCCACATTTTTCTATTTACGGATTCTTCCTTTACTTGTGCTAGATATATGACCTTTCTTGATGCCTAATTACAAGATTCTATTCTATTCTAGGTCAACGGAAAGTACCCAATAGGTTTTATTAGCTAAGGAGTACGAAAATAAAAAAAATAAAGTCGTCATGTTAAAATATTTTCTCTGGGTAATCGTTAGTTATTTCTAATGTTTCAGTAAAACTAATTCATCTTTTTGAGTTTCGACGAGCTGCTAATTTTTTCTGGTAATCTTCCACATTCTTCCATTTAGTATTTGATATATACATTCACATACTTCATATATTTAGCCGTTCCTGTGAAATAAAGGTCTTGTCGTACATAAGGACAACAAAGTGATCCTATGAGGGTTTCATGTTTACCTTTTAAGGTACAAAACCCTAAAAACTAAAATCGTGTCTTTATCTTTATGATTACTATCTGAACAAGCAAAATGAAATTGATTTGCTTTTAAAAATACCACGGCAGTAAACAAAAGTACATTCGAACGTGCCCAAAGAATTTTGTCGCGTACGGGACACAACAGTTTAACAGAGTTTTACGGAAAACTATGAAGCCTAAAGCAAAGGCGATTGGCACAATAAACTAAGCCTGACAAATGATGTTTGCATTGTAAATATAAATTGTTCATTTACTCTCTTCATTTAATAACAACTATTATCTGTTCCGAAGCGTTTCGTGCGGGACAGTGAAGTACGCCCTGATATTGTGGCATATTTGTGACATTAAATGATTAAATAAAAAAATAAAAAATAAAATTTACAAGTTATATGTCCCTTCTGTCATAACATTACCATAATTTTTTTAAATTTAGATAAGTTTAAAAAATCGTCGCAAATTCAAGTTACAATTTCATGGAAAATTGGTCGCTAACTAACCAAGATGATGAGTGTTTAAAGTAGGGCCGAAAATATAAATTAATGCAAATGCTTTATGTAGTAGGTAATCCTGTTTATTTTATCGATGAATACCTATACTTTTTCCCATAAAAATTACAGATCTAGTTGACTTTTAGAATTTGGTGTCGCGGTTTCATTTTCCGTGGAATGCTCCAAATAAGTGTCTGGCCGACCGATATTTCTGAACTTGGCCAACGCACTGCCATGCGCTTAGATAGAACCGCTAATTGGATACCTACAAATAATAATAGGTAGGTATTATCGTCCTGTTAAACCCAGGGCCGGATCCATACAAAAAATGGCATCGGTTACTCAAATCGGAAGGATAACAGTGCTAAAAACCGGTCAAGTGCAAGTCGGGCCTCGCAATTATATAGTTCCGTAAGTACATACGCGAGTATAAGGTCAAATTGTAAGTATTGAGCAAAAATAACTTGCTTCTTTTGCTCACAACTTTAAAACTATTACAAATATATAGGGTTTTATAAGATTATAAGAAATATATTCGTTACTCTACTTGATGGGCTACTTACTTACTCTACAAAAATATTTTATTATTTATCGACCCCATTTACTTGTATAAGAGCCCGTTTAAAATATAATTCTATAAAATTTTGAAGTCGATATTCGAATTCGGGTCAAGAGAATACATGGAATGTGAATTTTTCAAGTCTGTATCTTAATCCATTTATGGGTGCATGTCGATGCGACGGCAGAACGACAGCAATAGGGTTCCGATTTCCCCTTCGGCCTACGGATCCCTAAAAACCAGATATTGTGATCGTTAGCGTGCTCCTAGACTTTTTGCCTTTTGTTTTCGCCTGGACGTTGCTTGCATTAAGTGGCCTGATTAAAAAATAAACAAACGCTTTCACGTTGAAAGCGGACATGTGAGTTTAGGGTGACGCGTGGCTGAGGCTGTTTCTCAATCGCTCGAAAGCGGATCTCACTATGCAATTTATATTTGTATGACCACGCATAAAATGCTAGATCTACAGAGAATTACTGTGATTGCGTAAACAGCGGCTCTCGGGTCGCTACGAATTACATTTTGCAGGAGACATGTAATATAGATCTCGCGTTATGTAATTATTAGTGTCATACGATACGACGACGCAACAAAAAATAATTTGCCTAATTTTCATTGTAACCTGTCAGAAGGTGGTAATTGAAGATTAATAATTGTAATTAATAAGTGTATCTACGTTTATCTTTATTATATTCCTTACGGTTACACGTTCGGTAAATTTACTTCGCATACTATTGTTATGTATAGTAGGTTTATTAAATTATTACTGGCCCTGATGAAGCAATCAAGAATGTAAGACTAATCAAGTTAGCCGAAAGTTTAAATGAGCATATTGTAAAGTAAATGCGCCAATTTTTGTGTCGCGATCGCGAATACTTCTCTTTCGTCACTGATTTTGTGGCATTGAAAGCTGTCACATTCTTGAAGCAATTGCCAAATTTCACAATATTTTTGTAAATTTAGCGGTTAATAAGTATCGCGCAACTATTACTTGTTTACATACTTATTTTCGATTTTAATATCCATTCCTTTTTGTTGCTAATTTACCAACACTGTATCTGTAAGCTGCATTTCAATTATTTTTCCGTTTTGTAACAATCAACCTTTTAAACCTACTTTTTATTACTCTGTTACTTAAAGCTACTTGCGATTTCCAAAGCGGTTGTGCAGATTTAATGATTAAACGGCGTTTCATCTTCGCTATTGTAATCTCTACTTTTTGATACTATTAGTCAACCGTATTTCATAACCTCACCTGTGTCACAGAAAAGCCTCTGTTTAGTATACATACTAAGTACTTAAATTTACATTTTGTAAACAGTAAAATCTGTTCAGAACTTTATAAAATTACTGACGACTTAAAATATTGTATTAAATTTTTTACATAATGTTAGTACTTATTAGGTATGTAATTATTGTTCAGTGTAAAACTGACGACTTAAAATATTGTAGTATTTTTTTTACATGATGTAAGTACTTATTAGGTATGTAAATATTTTTCAGTTTAATAAAATTATTTCACAAATCAACAGCAGTTAACTGCCTTGCATTTGTAAAAGCATAACACGATTACGCATGTACTCGTATATTTGATCAGAATCATGATGCGTTCAAAAGATTTAATTAACTGGTACGTTCTAACGAACCAGTACCTCATCAAGTCATCACTGCAGGTGGGTTAATACAAACACGAGTAATCGCAAAAACATTTCATTACAGGTGCATTCACTGAACACAGTACGCAATCAGTCGTTTAAAAGAGCCGTGTTGTAATCATGTAAATAACAACTGTCTTTCATAGACTTCGTTGATCTAGAATTCTAGAACGTGTACATTTACTTACTTACCTCGTATGATCAAAGACCTGAAGACTCTACGTTTTTAAATTTATACATATTGTAGTTTACATGTAAAGTGCTGGAATAACCTATATTTTCTCCTCGCATCAGTCACTTTACTCGTATACCTAGGTAATGATATTTTGCCCGCGAAAGCGAATTTTCTGTGGTATGAGAGTTGGCTAGAATAACGATGCGATGCTTTCGAGTTTCATAAAAATCCCTTTTATTTTAAAACCTCACAAACATTTCCCGGCGAATCGATCAAAATCGCGGGAAAAACCACAAATCAAACATTTTTCAATTCAAAACGAAAAAGATATTTTGTGAATATGATGCATACGAACAAAAGGTCGCGTATGAAATGACGGAAAAAGTTACACGAACTTTTTCCGCCATTCCTGCTGCATTCATTCCGAAATATAACTTATTTAAATTTTAACGAGCGCAACGGGTCTGGCTAGAGATACCTACTGTGAAATGAAAAAATCTGTCATAAAAGAGTAGAAATTGAAATAGAATAATATCCTTAATTGAAATCATAAGGAAATGGCTATTGCGATTTGGCATGGGCCACAGATCTAATGCTTGTAGTTTTTTATTGCTGTATGGAACGTTGAAATTATATAATTAAGACAATATGCATAGGTCCTCATTACAGTAACACAAAATTAACTATTTCTATGTTATTGTCAGATATTTGCAACTTTCTGCTTCTATTTATTACACAACGAAATTCAAACGAACTCATACAGCTTGTTAGGATAACGAGCGCAATTTGTGTCACCTGTATCACTAGTAACTATTAGGTAACCTGTGGTATAGTCATTTATAACCCCCGACCGATCGAGGGCGTGTTATATAAGTTTGACACGTTTGTTTGTCAGTTTGTGTTTGTCTGTGGCATCATAACAACGGATGATCCGATTTGGACCTGTTTTTTTTTTAAATTTAATAGACAATTTTGTCGAGAGTGTTCTTAGCTAGGTCTGATAAAAATTGGACCAGTGGTTTCCAAGATCTTGGAGTATCTTTGATGTCAGATGGGATCTCTGGAACGGTAATAGCTAGATGGTTCGAATTTAAACTATTATAGTTAGATGGGATCTTCTCGAGCTAAAGTTGTAGGGAATCCTAAGACATTTCAAGATAAAAAAATTTAAAGATGGGGGCCAAAAAATAAATGAAAATGATGTGGAGCTAGGCATTTTAAGTTAGCCATGGCGAGGCCGAAGGCCGACCTCCGCGTAGGGCGTAGCCAGGAGCATGCCCCCGCCTTCAGGCTTCGCAGGTCTAACCTGCTAAACGTTCTTAGCCATGTCAGATGAAATATGGATCAGGGTTATAATATCTTGGAGTATTTTGGGATGTTCGAGTATGATGGCATCTCTGGAACGGTAACAGTTAGGTGGTTCGAGTTTGAGCTCAAATGTTTAGTACCATGATGATCTTTCCACATTTGGAATCTTGAGGACCTGATGATGACCAGGAAAAAGTTAGGGGATCTCCACAATGGTACGTCGTGGGTTTCTTAAAATTTTAATTTAGAGTTATTATTAAAGAAACTTATTTTAAAAACTTAGTAGTACTTACGTGTTTAACTTCAGAGGATAATTCAGCCTGAAGAAAGTCTGTCCGTGAACAGCTAAGCTGAAGTAACTGGCTTCGTTGGTGTTTGATATCCAAGACGATATCTCTTTCGGACTATCTCCAACTGCGATAAAGAAAACCGCGGCTGATTTACAACAAACTTAAACGTAGGCTTAAATAATTTAAATGTTGGGTCTTATCAATGGTGAAGTCCAGGGAGCCTCTTGAAATTCATATGTCGTTTGCTTTTAATGTTAATCTCTACCATTTTCGTAATTCAATTTAAAAAGAGAGTAGGTACACAAAAGTAAATATACAAAGTGTGAAGTGAAGGACATAAGTGAAATGTTGACTTAATTCATACAAACAATGAAGAAGATAGACTAAACATTTAAATGAAAATCAGTTACATGCCAAATCTTATTAACAGAATCTCGTTAATTCGTACGAAGGTTAAGAAAGGTAAACATAAGCCAATCGTTACCTCTTATACCCAACGAGCTCATAATAGTATGGAGGGATGATAGTAGTGAAAAAATTGCATTCACCAAAAACGTAGTGCAGATAGCGGAATTACAAGTCACAATAAAGTATATCCGTTTAGTTAGTGATCTCCTTTATGATATGCCGACAGGCGCGTGCTAGGGAATTAATTGTCTTTTAATATCGACGCTTTACAGTGTTTTAGTTTATGTTACGTGCATTAAAAAATGTTTTGTCGCTCGTGGACAAGGAGATTTCACAACAAGAAATTCCCAAGAACCTAAAACAAACAAAAAACAATGAATCTAATACAAAAAGACACAAATCTTGCAAAACCTGTATGTAAATTATTGTGAATTCCGATGAACGGAACTGTGTTTGTTAAATTCTTGATGGAACGAATTGATGAATTTCTTGATGGCTCGCCCCTCCTTTGAAATGGATAACTACTTTATTTAGATGGATAAGCCTGCTAAAATAGAAGAAACTTCAAAAATAGTGGGGGTAATGTTTTATTTTGTCTAATTAATTTATTCCCTTTTATTAAATTTAGTCTAGTTTCAGTTTTATTTGTTTATAGTCAGTAACGTAAAATCTTTACATAATTCAATAGGGTATTGTCTGGTTGCTATACCACAATTACGTTTGGCTGTACGATTACTAAATAAACAGATAGACTTTACACATACCTAGTGTGGTTATGACTGGGGCGTAAAGTAAAAATCATCGTAGACGCAATAAACAATCAGCGGCAGTGACGTTTATCTGACTCGAAAAGTATCGGTGGAGCTGATTGTCGTTTGTTTGGTATATGCCGTTACCTCTTTACCTTAAGAACTCGGTGCTTGTACCCTTTAGCAGCTTGACTACGCAATGATAGTGTGTTATAACATGTTTCGTAATCCATGCGTGTCATTATGTAGGGTAAACCACCGCGTGACGTGAGGTTAGTCGAGCACGAGGCACGTCAAACCGTGGGGTCCAATTTTATCGCAATATCTGTCAACCGTGGAAGTAACAAGCGCCTGGTTTGTTTTCTTCGCTTTGTCAACCTTGTAGTATACATTTACATGTTCACAAAAGAAGCCGTTTGTAAAACAGCATATTAATTCGGAAATGCGACAATAGTGTGGCCTCACTCGGTATTTTATTCACAATACTCCCACTCATGGCCAGTCGAACACAAGGGGGACTGGTCTAAGGGACAAACCTGCACTCCACAAACCCTCAAATAATCCCTCCCCCCAAAAAATTTTGGAAATCACCCCGCTCCTCTAAAGGGAAATTTCTAGCTGCGGCCTTGCTCTGTCTCCATAATGTGCAATACGCTCATGTCTAGTTCTGAATTTTACAAGCCACAATAGTGTACTAACCTTTGGCCTCATTTACATAAAACTTAAATGATACCAAAATTCTGGGAATTAGGGAAGGTTTCTGGTGATGATTCTAGGATTATAGTTCCTTGGCATTTATGATCTCGAGCCACTAATTCGTCGAGAGATAAATTCAAAAAATAATATTTAACATTCTACCAAATTCTGTTGCTATGTTTTCTAAGGTATTAATAAATTAAATTTCTAAAAATTCGCAGCCACGAGCTATGCTGAGAATTTAGTGTCAAATAAATTTGAATTCACACTCACCGGCATACGAGAACAATGGATGGTCCTCAGAGTGATTGTGGAACTTGGTCCACATGCACAGAGTGAACTCTTTCAGGTCGGGCAGATCTTTCTCGTACTCCAAGTATTGGTAGAAGAGTTCTTGGTTCATGGAGACTTTGTAGACGCTGCACGACTCAGAAACGTGAGGCGGACCGGCGTGGTTCAGACCCGGACCCTTGCTGATGTACGAGGGCGGGGGCGGCCGTCGGTTCAGTATTTTGATCTGGGGACTAAAGCGCGAGAAACATGAACGAAAAGCATTTCATAAGATTATAATAAGTATTGCTTGCTTGCTTGCTTATCGTATGGTTAGTGGCTAACCTATTAATAGAATAAGTATTAAAAAACTATATGTACAGTGGAAGATACATCAAGGTCTACTCTGTGGAACCCTGTCACCTTAAGTTTTTGTTAAACATTCGTATGAATATTTCAAATACGTTAAAGCGACAAAGTACCAAAGGGTTTACCTGGTGTGTTTGCCAAGTATTTCTACAGTACACCTTTTACTAAACATATTTAATCAAATAAGTACAAAAAACGCTTTATATATAAGAGTTATTTGTTATTGGATTTTTATGAATTAATTGAAAAGTTTATGAATGTTTACGGTTCATTTAGTTTTGATAAGATTATTATTTTGGTCTCACCACCTACACGATGAAAGTAACAAACGATCCCACATGCATAGCATGTGGTACCGCACCATCACCACTGTGGCTTAACCAAACCCAGAAAGTTATAGGGTTCATAAGCTTTACAGAAAGTACGAAAACGTCGCTACCTTTTCGAACTCATCGTAAAGTGCGAGTACAAAAATTCCCAAAGGATCGTAGTTCCCGGCCCTAAGGTTGTTCCTAAAGTCCTGTTACAAAATAACATAACTGACCTGGATTCCAAGGATCTTTCCGGGGATTTGGCATATGTGGAGTAGGTGAAAGACGCCTCTGGGACGATAGGCTGCCAGTCGTCCTCCCGTGCCGCGGCGACCGCCAGCACGCAAACGATACTTATTAATCGCATTCTCTGCAACAAATTAGCAATATTTTTCCAATCATGAATATAAACTAACAATTGGAACTGAGTTTAAAAAAATCAAATGCCTTTACATTTTGAACGCTCCGGTGCACAGTCGCCAACATATCAGAGTACGTACCCTGTAACCCTTTAGTATTTTGTCGCATTAACTTGTCTGATACATACATGCGAATGTTAAGTAATCATAAGAAAAACTCAATGCGACTGGGTTCGCTTGATGTGTCTTCCACTGTACTCTTAACATCCCTAAGTAACTTATTTAGAAAGTCCTTCAATAAGACAGTGAAAGAAAGTTATATGACAATATTTTCATATACTTCGGGGTAAATACTGAGTATCAATTTTAAAAAAAATGTAATAAAGAAGCCACATCATTGGACATAGAACAGAGCAGTTATTTATCTGTGGTGGTAATCGAACCACGGCAATTTCGCTCCCCAATGATTGCGCAGAGGAGGGTCGCGACTTTTATTTGTAGTCTTTGAAGTCCGCGGGTTATTGATGCCTCAGGTTTGTCTCGTTTTATTACCTGCTTTTTATTAAACTGTTCGGTATTTTTGTATCAAAGGATTCTGCATCCTCGTAAAATAAACGGAATTAAAATGGTATATAGTCTATAGACACATCAAGCTATAGGTAACCCTGTCGCAATAAGTTTTTGTTATTCTAATTTGATATTCAGAATGTGTCAAATAAGTTGAAATGACGTGTTGTACACACTCGAACGTTCATACATCCAATTTATTTTAATTATATTATATTTCTATAAAAAAATTTAAAGTCGATATTTGGTTTTATGTCAAGTGTTAGGCCTCGCGTAACTAATCTCTTGAGATTTCGAATCTTACAACTGAGTGTTATGTTAGTCATGTAATTTCTATTTCTGTATCGTACTATTATGAGAAGTCACACCATACATTCTAAATACTCGTTAGAGTTGCAATGGGACGATTCTTACATGGGCGTGGAAGGAAAGTAGCCATGCGTGTATTAAATGTTTCCGTGCTCCACCAAGTCTCTTCTCGTCAAGTGCACATGTCCAGTTTAGTCCCATTTCGGCACATGTCCATAAGTATACGGCTAATTATGCAGTTCAAATAATTTACCTTTATATTAACCTGGTTCAGTGCTTAATATGTACATTATATCTATAATATCCTTACGGGATGTTATTTTTAATCAATTATTTGGATTTTATTGTTGCTCACCCATAACCATCAAGATTTGATGGCAATCTATTGTTTTTTAAATGACAATAAAATTTCGCACGTTATATTATAAACCACTACCACCGAGAAAGCCTAATATTCTTCTTCTAATACCTGAAGCGGTCCACCAAAATGGTCCAGCCAGAGGTATGATCGATCCAGCTACACTTGCGCCAGTTCGATATTAATTAAGCAATTGTTTGTTTTTCTAATGAAAAACAATCAATCTTATGTAAAGAGTGAAGAGAGTTCCTATTAAAACAAAAGTGGGGTTTGTTTTTTACAGTTAAGTCTTTACACTCTTTTTCCAGTTTGAATTCTATAATAATTGGCAACGTAGGTAGATGGTAGATACCTAAATGGATTTCTAATAATTCGTGTCGAAACAAAACTGGTGAAGCTGTCAAATCGTATAAACCGCCGCAGCGTTAAACAATTCATTCACGGTGAAGATGACGCACTGATGTACCACTTTACCTTTTTGTAAGAACAAGAGTGGTGCGTTAATGCGACAGCCTTGTGTCTAGTATCACTGCATGCAATTTAATTAGACCGGGAGCTACAATATATGGGATTCTCACGTGATAATCAGGGCCGCCTGTCTAATATCTATCTGTCTATTATGCCCATATTAGACACTAGATGTTGTCCGCGACTTTGATCTCGTGAATTATACTTGAACGCTGTAGAGACGTTAATATAATAATCCATACAAATTTACTTCCACTTTTGACCCATTTTTAAGTAGACTTTTTTAAATATATCCGTGAAAATTTCATTATATCCTTTCATTAATTTTTACGTGCGTTCAATTACGATTTTATCATATGTACCTAATATCAAATATAGTTTAATAAATCGGTGACTTCCTTACACGTCACATGGTTTCGTAAAATCACTGCTTACGCGATATCCTGAAAGTTTTCGCGACATCAAGGATTACACGTTCTTACGCTGATATAAATGTTAAGATTAAGAGTCTACTAGGGGCTCTTAGTTCAGCCCAGCCACACCTTGAGTCGCTCATGCCGTTTATATCTTACGCGTACCTGCAAATTGATAATTATCTAATATCTCTCTGCGTAAATGTGCTACTTACACATACTTATCTATTGAGTATAGTAGTATACTTATCTATTTATATACCTATAGGAAGCGTATTATTTAATGAAAGCCATCCCATTAGCATTCATCGTAGACAGGCATAAAGTTTAGTACTCGTAGTGAGCTCGTCCTTTCTACACAGTTTCACTTATTTCACCTGTACGGGAACTTCACGCATGTGCGTCGCCTCGGCATATTAATGCCTCTTTATTGGTTTTCGAGATGAAAGGCTTAACGGTGACGCATGTCGGAGTAACTTGGCGCAAGTGCGACTTTAGTATCGCATTATACTCGTATATTTTATTTTTATTGCAATGACTGTTTTTACTCATAACATACTTGCCTACAAAACAATAAATGACTCATTTTTTTAAATGACACAGACAGCAAATGCCACATTCAAAATATTTGTCATATTTTGAATGTGGCATTTGCTGTCTGTTTCTTAGATCTCATATTTAACTTTCATTTTAACTCAGCATATTTCATAATAAATTTGTTTTCCATTTAGAAGCTTTTAGAAATTCCTCGTATATGGGTAAACATTTTCTTGAACTACAATCTAGGTTGGCATTCAACAGAAAAGCAATTTTGCGTTCCAGTGAGGTATTACTAAAATTCCTTAGATTCCACCTGTTGTCTTGAATTGCCTTCATTTTACTCATTGACAATAAAATAAAGTAAAGCGTGTAATGTTTTTGGAATATTTTATTGGATGAAGTTTTAGTCCATTTGGAAAGTAATGTGGCATGACAGAGTGGATCTATGCTGAAGGTTTCGTCAAAATAACGACTTTTAGAAATTATTTAATGACAAAATCAGTAACTAATAGTTAGGTTGTAATCATTGGGGTCACGGAACTTAATATTTCGAGTGACCTTTCAAATCAAAGACCTCGACGAGTACTTCAGGTTGATATAAGGTTTCTTAGGTGTATCTCTTTTGTAGAGGCCAGGATCCAGCTGATGAAGCTTCTTAAACATCTGGGATGTTTAAGAAGCTTCACCAGCTGGATCCTTCAATCGTATATACAATAAGACAATAAATGGCTAGCGGGTTCATAGCCAGCTTTAAAACTAGTACCGTATAGGTTCTAGTATGGCTGGTTTAGAAGTTATATTTGGCTACCTAATGCGCTACTCAAACATTATAAAATTTTAATCTGAGTGGGAAATGTAATTTCTTTAACTTGCAGTGGGCAACGACTGCGGTAAATGGGCAATAATTACTGTGTTGATTATTTTTTCACTGATTTGGTAAAATAATTATATATCTGAGCGAAGTATCCTTCATTTTGTTAATTACTTACTACGCTTATACGCTCGAATTACTTACAGGCATACAATTTTAATTCATTGCAATTTCAATAATCGAATAAACCTCTCGTAATTTTTCGGATATAATTTCCCTTTGCATTTTATAGCAAAGAAACTCAATTACGATTCAATTCATGTTTATTATGAAAGTACCTACTTACGAGTACTTTGTAGAAAAGCTCGTAAACCTGTCATACTAAGTTATGACGTAATAACACATCTTATAACCATTGACCATCTGTTCAAAGTTTTCGTAAACGGTCTGTTGCTTGATGAAGTTGACTTCTTCTTCTAAGTCGTATTCCTCATTGCTGAGGTCGTGATCATTCTAAGGAATTAATCACATAGAATGACTCTCTTAGCAGATTTTAAGTAGGTTTTTTCACGATGTTTTCCATCACCGTCAGATCAGGTAAATGTACGTAAGTCTTACGAAAAAACCGAAAAACTCATTGCATTGGTACATGACATTGCGTGGTTTCGAACCCGGACCTTCCGCATGGGAGTCCGACGTCCTAATCACTACGCCACCGACGCTCAAGTGTTGACTAAGTATGTATAAACACAGAAGAACTACTATTGATATATTTTTTTATTGAATATACAGCCAAACGGAAAGAGTTAGGTCGGTTAGGTTAGAAAATATTTAGCCCCGTAAGTCATGCCAATCATGTACCAATGAGCTTTTAGGTTTTTTCAAACGACTTACGTACATTTACTTACTGTTCTAACGGTGAAGGAAACATCGTCAGGAATGCTGCACACTGAGATTACCAGTGAAATGGGGAAAACTATGTGGGAAACCACCCCATTAAGTTCTTCCAAAGAATAATCACGAGCCTCAACAATGAGGAATATGACTGAGTAGAAGAAGCAGACTTGAAAATGTTCTAATTACTTTTTATCTAAATTATTAATTTTAATTCAAGTAAATCTCTATCAAAGGAATAATATTTCTGCTTCCTTTGTCATACCTGTTGAGTCGATCTCGCCGCCTGTGTGTGTACCACAAAAATATCTACATATGGCAACAAAAATACACAGGGGGAAAAAATAACTGTCTGTAAAGTACCTATTACTTTAGTGTTGCTTACTGTGAATTTTAATTTTTCTTGACAAAAATGGAGTGCCGTAACTCATTTGATAGATTCTAGGAGCCAGCACCTAGTATCTGATAACAGCTAATTTGTTCACATTAACTTCATTGTTATACTCCGTCATGCTTTCTAAGCTTTATTGTGTAATTTTAGTACGCTCCGCTGGCCTTTGTAACTTGACAATTGTATGTATTAACCTATTGTTATATTTTAGTTATTACAATAACTCCATAACACGTCCTTTATGTATCTATGTAAAACATCTCGTAGTTGGGGTTGTTTTGGTAATACGAGTACATAGTTCATTTTAACATTTAATTTTAGCAAGTGGTAAATGATTATTATAATTTCAAACGACGTTACACTGACTCAAATATGAACAAGGTCGAGTCTATTATTTTCGGAAGAAATAGTCTGTCTTATAGAAGAAAATACTATACCCATTTAGAGAACTTCACAAAACACAATTTAGAGAAATGTTTTGCTTTTTGTTATTATGTATTGGTTGGTAGGTATTAAAAAATAATCATAGTGAATTTAAATAAAGGGGTTGTGTGTTTCGGATATAATTGCAGTGACGTTGATTACCACCCACCAGGTTGAGGTATTACTCGTATATACGTATTAATACGCCAGTAAATACCCAAGCGGCATTTCAACCCTTGAGGAGCTTTTGTGCCTACCACATTTTACACACTGGTCATCTCAGTGTGCAGGTTTCCTCGCGATATTTTCTTTCACCATTGGAGCAGTCGGTAAATGTACGTAAGTCGTCGAAAAATACGAAAAACTCATTGTTACATGGCTCTGCACGGTTTCTTGGCCAGTATTAGGACATTTGAAGAAATCCTGTAGATTTTAAAGGAAGTTAGACTTATTACAGCCACACACACAAGCATACACAACAGCAGAAATGATCGCATTATACAATACTAGACTTGCCGTGACCGTTTTTTACATTTTTTTACGATCTGGTTGAATACGAACGTGACCTGTATAACTTTTTTTTAGTTTGAATAGAGTTACAAGTCAAAGACAAGATCGATCTCATATTATACTTGATTAATGTTAATTTCAACAACTTCAAATTATGAACCACATTCCGTATTATTATGTAGGTTATACCAAACTTTTCCGTGACTTAACCTTTTACCTGTATTTTATAAGAACACTTCTTTCTGTTTTGTTTACACCATCATGTACTATCAGAGTTTCTAATTGCAGACGTTGATCAGAAAGAATGCTTAAGATACACGAGGCCGTTGGTTAGTTAGTAAAGTGAAATTATTCTGTTCGCCCGAGGCACGAGGCGAGTTTACGTAACACATCATTCCGCTTCCGGACATTGGGTGTCCGCGACTTAGATAGCTCATACATTACTAGTAGTCGGAGTAGTAGTAGGGCAAATTTTACCAAAGTTGACAACTTTAGAGCCAGGTAATACTTACCAACTTAGTTTCTCAAAAACGGTTTAAAAATATATACTCGTATAGATATAATGTAAATAAATATTCCAAAGTGTTTGTGATCTGTTTCTGATTATAATTTTTGACTGAAACACACCATTTTTTTCTGACAAAAAATCTGTGATTGCAAAGTTACCAGAGAGTTATATTATGAATATTCTGGTGTTCGCAAATTTCCACGAAAAACTGTTTTACAGTTAACCCATTTATAAAGAACTTGTATTATAAATCCTTAGTCATACCGTATATGTAATAAATAATACTGCATAGGTACTCGTATATACGATGCGAAGTGATCAGGTACTCGTATATACGATGCGAAGTGACCTGTTCGAGAATCAATGAGTAAACTTTAAATTAATTTTAATAGCTGGTTTTGATTCTGCGTGTTTTTGGAATTCACGTTTTGAGGCCCATTAAAATACTTTTAGTTCGATTATGTAAAAGTTTACGACATACCGGATGATTTTTAACCGGAAAAAGTACCTATGACATAACCTCTATAACCAGGCACAAATATTACCCATGAGGTAGTATGATATTGAATTTATGATTACAGATTAAAAATACAGGAAAGCGGCTACGTGATCTTTAAAGAATTTAATTAAGTATAAATCTATGTAGTCCAAAAGCAGAATATAGCTTGCATTTAGGTCACTACGCGTCGAAACTGAGCTCGGGATTTTCTTTAATTACTTGGCGACTACTGGACCAAATAAGATGCTTTCAAAAGCTGTGACGTAGAAAGTAAAGGGGCACTTCATGCAACTGAATGACTATCATTTGGTGTATGACATTTTGTTCCCTGGCTGATATGAATATTCCAGTAAAGTTAAAATTATTTACAGCGAGTTGCTTCTTCGTTCATTATGCGAATGGCTAAGGAATGGAACAGCCTGCAGGCGTCTGTATTTCCCGAAACCTACAACCTTGGGATCTTCAAGGCCAGTGTGAATAGGCATTTACTGGACCCGCATCCTCATCGTCGCTTACCATCAGGCGAGATCGAGGTCAAATGCGGGTTTAGTAGTAAATAAAAAATAATTTAAAAAAAACATGTCTTCTTCTTGATGATTTGGTTTAACTTTTTTTTCGTTTATCTTTAGAACTTTGTTTTTAGCCTTTGGAACTGTGTTGCTTTAACTTATTTGATATATTCATATCAAGATATCATAACAAAAAATATTCGATAGAGTTAAACAGAGTATTGGTTGATGTGTCTTGGCACCGTACAATGATAAAACTCGTGCGAGAACTTTTGTTCTTGATCCTACATAATTTAATGCAAATAAATACAACTATTAGACAAATAATTCAGAACGTTTTATAAAAATAATTTCCAAGCAAAAGGTAAAACTATATTTTTATATGACTACTGGTAAGTAGGTACTTGTAACTGATTTTAGAATGATAATGACTTTGGTAGATTTGGAAGGTCGATTGAAGTGTTTGACGGTCACGGAAAGTCATTCACACAATAACCTTGATTCTGAACTTAGAATCTTAACTTAGATTACACGTCACCCTATTTGTTAAATCACCGTGAAATCTTCATAAAAAACAAATTAATTCAAAGACTGTTACCTTAAGCACCTTAGCCCCTCATATCTACGTTTTAAATGGTGATTACAAGACAGTAAAAAAGTTAGGTTTTTTATAACATTCACTGTACAATGTACTTACACATTTTTATTAATCATTCTGAATGAAACTTACAAAGTATCTCGAAAATATTTGCTTGAATATTTATTTAATATGTTTAATTTCTTGAAACTAAATAAATGCAAGATTTTCTTTACATACGAGTATACGGTCACTAAAAATTTTAGACAAATAACAAATAGGTTCCTACTTACTTATAAAAACAAATTCAGGAATTCTTATATTTTTATAACATTATATATTATAGTATTAGTACCTAGTGGGGTATTTTTGCATAGAAACTACTTACAAAAAAATTCAGGAATTTGTGCATTCTACATTTACGAAAATGTCGATATTTTCAGTGGACAAAACTGTAACTGTAGGATTTTCCATTCAGAGTTCTAATAAAGCGCAATCGACAAGTAAAAATCTTTTTCGCGTTGATCTAAATATTAAAAAAGCACTATGTATCCTGAACTATAGAAGCGGTTCTATTTTTTACTGCAGGTAACAGATCGCAACGAGAAAAGTAAAACTAAGTTGTCTTGGATGCCATCGAATGAAGAATGGCTTTTACTGTGACGATAGAGTGCTTTTATGGAAAAAATTGAAATTAGTAGGAATGGACGCCTCTCATGAGTTTTGTATGCCAATTTCTGAAGTAGGAGACTGTATTCGGAAATCCGAGTGAGCGGCAAGAAATCACAAAGGGATTTATTTTATTAAATAATGCAATGCTTATGGACACCCATGAATTAGATAACTACTCGTATATAGCTACCAAGTTTAGAGCGGTATCGGTATTGATTATTGATAATTATTTGAAGAAATATACCTACCTATTATTTATGGATTAAACTTAAAATATTTCGTATAATAGTCTGATCATTGCACGTCATATTAACAAAAAATCGACGTAATAAAAGAATGCATCAAAATTTCGCTAGGCTTAGCTTACTCGATGAATAAATAATAAATCGCAATGCAAGTCACACCAAGTGACACTTCCAATAAGAACATGCAATCACGCACTAGAAAATAATAAACAATCACTGACATACTAACTTTGATAAGATAATAAAAGGATATGTTAAGCATTGCGCGCACTTACAATGTATGCTCTCGAAAGTATCTAGTAAACAGAGAAGGCGCGCGCGCACGCTTCCACGATTGAAACACACACTGAACACGACTCGTCAAGTGTCCGCCGTTTCATGCCCCACCAGGAGGCTTTCTTTCAAACCCTTACTCTCGTTTTAGGACCTCACGTCCAGCTACGGCGGTTTTATTTGCCCACATTACAAGGGACTTACAAAATTCATTTACCAGGGCAATTAAAGAAAAATTGCAACTCTTCGGAATAGTTCCGACTATTGGATAAATTTTGGTACACCCTTATAATTAATTGTATACAAGGGCACAAAAATGCCATACAGGGGAACGTATAATTTTTTGCAGTCCGGTAAACGATTAAGAAAAGTATCTATCTCCAATCCTATTGATATTACAACTTCGAGTTCAAATTGACAAATTAAACTCAGACCATTATGACCATTATCTACAAGAATTATTGTGATTTATATAACTACGAGTATAATCTTAGAAGAAACCCCATTACATTATGTATCTGTTTTTTCACAACTCGTATGAAATGTATATGAAAATTCTTAATTGACTTATAGGCACAGAATGTAAGATAACTGTTGTAACCGTTTGTGAACCAAAATTTAACTGAAATTTAAAAGCTGAAGTATTACGATGCAAAAAGTGCTAGACTAAAATAATGGAAACAAAATTGCTCACAAATCACAACAGAGTAAATGATACCTACTAGATTAAATTTTATACATGGGTTCACAGGTAAAGCTTCGAAATCCTTTGTAAAATCATTATTAAGTAGGTCAACTCGACTACTGCCTCTACAAAGCTTTGGATTCGGAATAACACGAATATGAACACAAACGAACCACTCGTATACGAATTGTAAAACTTTATAATTTTGCAATAACACTAGAATATGCCGTTTAGACAACAAACACTTGACAAATTTCCACTAATGAAACAAACAGGTCGAAATAAATAAAATAATGAAATACTTAGATGAAATAAATTAAATGTTGCACTTAGGTCGAAGCGTCTTAAATGTCTGTGCTACGACCGTGAGTCAATATCGA
Source organism: Hofmannophila pseudospretella (assembly GCA_947369225.1). Taxonomy (NCBI): domain Eukaryota; kingdom Metazoa; phylum Arthropoda; class Insecta; order Lepidoptera; family Oecophoridae; genus Hofmannophila; species Hofmannophila pseudospretella. The sequence goes on from OX376311.1 coordinate 16,267,533, forward strand.
CGTACGGTGCTGGTTATCGTATTAATTCATTGATTTTAACGTTGTTCTTCTTCGTTTAACTTCTTGAAGGTGGTTAGCAGCGCCAGGAAACCCCTCTGATAACATTATGATATACCATTAAAATATGAGATGTCTATGGGCGACGTTTTTTTTTAAATATATATATTAGCTACGACAAACAGGCAGACGGGCCACCTGATGGTAAGTAGTCACCGTCGCCGAGAGACACGTGCAATACCAGGTGTATTGCTTGTGTGTTGCCGGCCGTAGAGGGAGAGGACTTTTTTAACGTTCTTTTTGGAGCATCCCATGTCATAGCGCTGTGGAAAAACGTCGGGTGGAAGAGAGTTCTACATTTTGCAGGTGCGTGTAAAACGGCTCGTGGTAGACACCCAAGACTTTAGAAAGTGCGGGTGAAAATTGAGCCGCCGACGGTGACCCACTTATCATCAGGTGCCCATTTGCTCGTCTGCTCTCCATATTAAACAATGGGAATTGATATTTACCCGCCACCACAAGCGCCCAGCTGGAACATCGGATGACCTTATTTAAACTATCTGCGCTCTGACGTCAACTGTTGAACCGATTCAGCTGATCGATTTGTGCTCGCATAAAATGACAAAAAGACTGTTTACGAAAAGCAAAAAGTCGTACAACAAAAGTTGTTCAGATATGGATACCAAACAAACACTCCCCTCCCTCCTTCGGGTTTAGGCCTAGGTTAGGTTCCAGCCCCGGTTTAGTTCGCTGCATGCAACCAATTACATGTGTGACTGGATGCAGCGAACCGAACTGAGGCTGGAACCTGTGAAATTCGACCCATAAAGGGGTTTTTGTTACACCTAACATATTCCATTTTGAAAACGATTCGGGAAGTATTCCGTAGAAAAAACGAATAAAAGGAAGTAAGTGACAAATGCATTCATTTTATTTTTAAATACCCTTTGTCGAACTTAACGAACTTTTTCTCGTTTATATACAAAAACTTTTGCTTAGCAGAGACCGCCTGGCACTCGAACATACCTAACAAGTGCTTGCGAGCTTTTACATTATACCTAAAAGGTCATTTTTCAAACTTTTTACAGTGACGTAGTAAAGCTGTTTCAATTAAAATTAAAATATTCAGGAAAGGCTGGGCTGAGCTGTGAAATGAAAACAATGGACCATTGATTCCAGGTAAATTAATTTCTGTGTACTAGGTGAAAAACCAGTGAAATGGAATGACTTTATAGGATAAAAATCGGACTTTAAAAAAATATTCTGATAGAAATCGTTTGTTCAGTGTTTTGTATCGAATGTCCAAAATTTACTTTTTCATTCATTGGTACTTTCATCCCATGAAAGGATGGCTAGGTTCTCATTGACTTCTGAATAATACATAATATTTGTACATAATTTAAGAGCGCAAAACTGGTAAGTATATTTAAATTCTAGAACTTTTTCTAGTTTCTAAAAGTTGTAAATACGTAGCTCAAAAGTTGTTCCGTTATACCCTGAGGAAACAACTCCGGAGATTGTTTTTTTATATTAAGGAAAGTACACGAGCAATCTGGTCACATGATGGCAAGTGGTCACCGTCTCCCATCCATAGACACCTCGCCTCACTATAATGTTACTAAAGAGTGTTTGATGCGCTGGTAACCTCGAGGACGTAAGTTGGAAATTCAATTGCCGTTAATTACGCTGGCTTTTACTCTTTAAACCGAAACACAATAAAGCAATCATGTAAGCATTGCTGCATCATGGTAGAAATAGGTAGAATCATGCCTGGATGTGTTCCATCTACAGGCATTATCCGAAGATCTGACAGCACTTGTTAATAACCGAATAACCGAGCGCGTTGAAGTCTTTTGTATGAAACAAATCTTTGTCATGTTATTTAGTTTTACTTCACTTCTCTATCTCTCTTCTTGTGAACCTTTCCGAAGGGCTTCCGAGGGGCTCCTTTCACCAACCCCAATGTCCCCTAATATTAACGCTAGAAATTCTGAATTAAATTAAATTTAGTAAAAAATAAAAGCCGCCTTCACATGACTTTAAAGTTAGAAATAATTATAATACAATTAAAAACTAAGGTGTAGGTAAGTACCTATAATTATTTGGAGTTAGTGCCAACGTTTGACTATCCATATTTTATTGCTTGTCATTCACTATACTCGTACAACACAGATTTAATACTATAAAAAAGGTTCATTATAGTAAGTATAATATTGATGCCTGTGAAATGAACACAGGTGTTGAACTATTTTTTTCAGCAGAAATATCTAAGAAAAATAGTATCCTGTAAGTAATAGTCTAGGGACAGGCGCGCATTCCTTTCCTCATGTCACATTTTATTTTACGTTCCACGGTGATAAGGCGAAGGTAGTCAATTATCCAATAACAAGATCACATCTCTTTTGACATTATTATTTCTGATCCCAGTCGTCACTTCCCAAAATGAGCACTGTACTTTGGTTATTTAAAAAATAACATAACTTTGTCAAATAATTACCAAAGTTAATTTGAAATTAGCAAAAGTGGTTTACATTTACAAATGTGGCTTTGGTTACAATGTAATAATGTTACCAATAGTTTTGTAGTAACTGTTTTCACGTTACACGATAGAGTTAGACAAAGCTTTGGTTACAAATAACGAAACATTTCTCATTGTATTTCGAAAATACGGTCATGCAACCTTTTAGCCGGATTAAGGGCCCACGCATAAACCCGCGATACGATGCGATGCAAATTCGTAACGCGTAAACTAACGATATCGCGTCACAAATCTTCTTACCACCACATTACAGGGTGAGCATTTATGTGGGGATCGTGAACCATGCTAGACGTATTGTCTTGTTGATATCTGTCTACTCGTGACATGAAAAGAAAACTGGCTGAAATTGTCAGAAAATATACCTTGACCAATGGCCGTAGATTATTAGTACGCTCCGGTATGCTATTGTAAGATCCGGAATGCTATCGAATATAACAATAGCATTTCCAATATAATATTTTTTATGCACTCCGGGTTTGCATTTCCCGTTTCGACACTATACGCTAAGCCAGAATGAACTATAATACCTAATAATAATCACCAAGTGTAACGTCACATAGCAAGAATGCGCGTCGCGAATTTCGTCGCTAGTTTTCGCGAAGTATCGGGCGCACACTCAGGTTTTGGGGATGGGACGCGTCGATTTGCGACGTCGTCGCATCGCGGGTTTGTGTTGCGACCCTTACTCAGGCTGGCCATTGAGTGTCAGCCAATCAGTCAATCACTCGGTATATTTTCTAAGCGACCAGAGGTTTTCGCTTATTTACTTAACAATCAACTTTGCTAGTCATGTTTTTTTACAAATTATAGTCATATTTGAACAAATATTTTATAGTCTGCAAACGAATATAAAATAAAAAATGCTTTTAAGTAGATATTGTAGTTTTCATCTTATTGTTATATACGGGTAATTACTTGAGATACTCATTGTATTACTCTAGTAAATGGACTATTACCTCTTGCACAAGAATTAAAGAAACTCTTAATAATTACACATTGTTATATTATATAATACGCGTCGCAAATAGATTTTTGTCTGCATTAAGCACGAATACCAATGTACGCAAAATAAAAAACCAAAACGAATAATATACTTTCTCTTCCGCAGGTAGACATTGAAATTAAGATTCTCAGTTGTCTGCACGTCTGTACGTTCTAAGTATTCACAATATTACTTTTGATCCGTACCCTGTTATCGACAAATGGATTATCTATAGTAAAATAGAACCATATTATCGACTTTAAAATTTTGGTTATTTGATGTAAGCGTCCGTCAAAGTCGTCGATTTTAGACCACTTTTGTCACACACACACATCTATCTCGTGAACGGTACCTATTATCTAGGAACTTCAAAATTGGCTAGAATATTGGTTATATCCTCTACTTAAACTTGACACATCCGTACTAGTTTATGACCAAAACAAGCAAAAAAAAATTTGCGCATTTTTTTATAAATAAATCTTATTATTATCGTACCTATTAGCGCTTCGCTCCGTCCATAGGGATCCCCTATGGACAGAGCGAAGCCCGACTCGCACTTGGCCGGTTTTTTAGCATTGCTTCAAACAATGATGACTACATTGTTTAACTGATGATACTTTATTTTGTAAACTTTTATTGATGGCAGTGTGGCATTGTTTATAATAATTCATAATAAAATAATCAAACGTTGACGCTTCGATGAAATGGATTTATCATCCATCAATTAGCAACAATGAGGTACGAGTAATATCATTAAGTAATATTATTGAATGAATACTATACTTCTACTTATACACAATTACAGGAATACGAGTAGATAGGAGTAATTTACTTATACGACACAATTTTGCCTATACTCTATATTGAGAGTTCCACCTAAAACTTCAATCAGCTTCTGATAATTATGGCATTAACAGATTTTTAAAATCCGTATCGTGGATACCAAAATTAGGTTTACGAATTTTTTAGCATTCTAAGTTGATTAAAAATAGTTGCCTGTTTTCACATTTTTGAGAAATGACGTATAATTATCAGTTGTATAGAAGTTTTGGAAAATTTGCCTTACCTATGCGGATCTTAAAAGCTATTGAATAAGCAAACTTAATTAGTCGACAATTGCTCTGAAGAATGCAGTAATCGATGACGCGGATCCAGTTACGCTAGAAAGAGTTACGATTACTGTTCATCGTGTAATATGTATCATTACTTCCATACAAAAAAAGTCACGCGAATCCATTATTTGTTTAAAGAATCCATTTTTTTATCAATAATTAGCCCTGTTTCTTTAGGAAACTTGTTCACTTTGATGAGTGCTCTCACAGGTTTTAAAGGTGTTTACTGTATATACTGTTCTATACTGTATTATCATCATTATCATCGTATTAACATCATCATATTATCATTTTATTTACATACAATAATTAGAATAATATCCGTATGAAGTCTTTCTATGAACCTCTGGTAATAAAATAGAAACGATGTAGCGGTTATATAGTTGGTCGCTATAATATATGGAGTAATACATATGTATTTATTAAATAGTATTTACACTACTTACTTATAAATCAAGTAAGTAGTGTAACTACGATTTACCTACTGTAAGCGGAACCTTAACTTTCATAAATCATTACTGACTCGCCCCGATTTATCTAAAAACCGATATTGTAAACACATAATGGAACAAGTGGTTGTTTAAAGTAAATATTTTGTTTTTCTATGTTCGCATGGGTGAAAAAATCATCTTCGGGAATCAATCTATAGATCACGACCGACTTTAGTAGTGGTAGATCCTAAAGTGAAGGATCGCCTGGGGTGGTACCACCCTCTTATCTATTTCTGCCGTGAAGCAGAGATGCTTGCATTTCTGTGTTTCGGTTTGAAGGGTAAGAGAGCCAGCGTAATTTCCGGCACATGAGACATTCCATCTTAGTCCTCAAGGTTAGCAGCGCATCAAAAACTCTCCAACATTAATACAGTGAGGTGAGATGTTAACGGTGACCACTTACCATCAGGTGACCCGTTTGCTCGTCTGCTCTCCTTATTTAATAAAAATTAAAAAAAACTCGTCACACCAGCTTGTAACATTAGTGATATGTGAAATCCGGAATAAAATCCATACTGACGTTTCCGTGAATTGCTTTTACCAGCGTCTGGAGGACTTTGTTTTATATTACATAATAATAATAATAATTACTTCCTTAATATAGTCACAGAACATCCATCAGCTTTGATAAAACATAAACTTATTTTATTTCATTGTAACAATAAATGTTTTTATTATAATCACCACACCATAATTGTACAAATCCGGTGTCTACTCAACCTACATGAATACAATGTATAATAATTAATTACAAAGTTGTTTCAAGGATTGTACGTACACCTACAATCGCAAAAAGAAATACCTAATAGGAATTACACAGGAAAAATCATAATTTTGACTGAGGATAAATTGGTTCTCCCTCAGCAGTGTTTAATAAATATATAATTTAAATTATCCTGTTAAATAGGGTTATGGTGAAATTTCATCCTTGAAGTTTCATAACTGCTTATCTCTACTTAAACAGTTTTGATAGAGAACATCACAAACACTCGGTTTCCAGCATACAAAGTTGATAAGTAAGTTCATAACAGTTATCTTAATGTTGCAAATAGTTTAGAGCTACGTAACTGTAATTAATAAAGGAAACAGTTTGGAAACGTTTCGCGACTCGCTTCGCGTCCTTTGCAAATCGCGACGTTTCACAAACAATAAACTCAATTAAACAAGTCGTGTATCCGTTTTAGATTAAGTTACGAGTACTCCAACTCTGTTGCCCTTTCCGTTAGTTTGTCGCTGGTTTTATATAACATTTATATCTCCAGCAAGAACCTTAGTGTTTATTAATAAAGCTAAAGCTCTGCCTTGACTTGAGTCTAAACTTAATTACACTGCCTAGCCTGTGCCTTCGTCCGCGTGAAATTCTTTAATTGGGATTTAAAAAACATTCGAGTTGTACATCGAATCTTAGCCAATCAATCAATGTAGACTGTGTTGATATTTGTGCTTTCTAAATTACAGAACAAATTAATCAAATTTCTCGATTTATAAAAAAATACTTACTGAAATTATTATTATAATTTTACTTTAAATATGTTTGTATTTAAGGATACGATTATCTATTGTAATTTGAATAAATATTTTTATTTAAAAAATAAGTAAGTACCTATACTTTATTTTACAATCACGATCCTTATATTCTCTTGGTGCGGTGTCATCTTTTGACATAGGTTTTTTTGATCTACTTGACGATCTCCATAAACACTGGTTTAGGAAAATACACTAAATTAATACAAACAAGAAAGTAAATCCTCGGTATTAAATCTGTATTCCAAAGTATATACTTAAACGTTCCGCAGTGCGTGCAGATAGATTACTAGGATGTTCTAAGCCTCGTTCTATAATGGCGTCCTAAATAACTCGAACACTGCTAAATTACCGCCATTTATACTGTGAAATTATAGAGTCGCTGTTTCCCCTCGACGCTATTCGAAAGAAGTATCCAACTCAACTCGGTCTAGTTATGTATTGCTACAGACGTCAATCAGACTGAAGAGTTAAATTGCGTTAATGTTCCCTTCTTTTGCAAACGTTTATACGCTCATACCCCTATTTTGCAAACGCTAGCGATGATAAGACACCAAGACGACTTATTTAAAATAGCATCAAGCAGGTTCAAGTAGAACAGACCGTTGCATGCTTACTGTTGGAAGACTTGTGTAACCTTACTTTACGCCCAGAATGTTTGCTTTTTTAATCAGTGATGTTGATTATTGAATGCAATCTTGTACATTGAAATAATTTCAAGATGAAGTTTAGTTAGATAACTACGGTCAATATACAGATGTATATTTTATAAATTCTAGGTTGCCCTCGCTTTTATTCACAAATTAACTACGCCCGCTTAACGTTACGTACCGCAGAATACCTATTTATGTGGCTGTATATTGATTTTATATTTACGTTTATCTGTAAAATCTGATATCTGAAATCTCATTTCTTTTCATGCTCTTAGTAGGAGGAAGTAATTCAGAAGAACAAAATTCACTCACTTGCTAGATCGTATTTTGAATAAACACAACTTTGAATGAAACTTTTAAGATACCTACCTAAATATAATAATTTATTGTCTTTTCTACTATTTTTTTAAAATTTTCAAAGCTATTTTAGTAGCTATACCGGGTGTCCCAGAAAGTATGGATCAAACGAAACGGTGATGCCTGAGTTCGTAATTTGTCGTAAATTTACTTTTTTCCTAGGATCGAAATGGTAGTTGAACTGACCAACCATGTAAACAATACAAATTAAGAAAATTATTTATTATATACAAAAATTCTCTTATTACTAATAAACTTCCGTAATACTGCACAATTCATACATAATATACCTAATATTTATTTGTATAAAAAATATACACGAGTAGAAAACTAACAGTTCTATTATGTGATGAAGGTGAGCAAAGAATTACGAAAAAAATTAGGCTCGTTCGCCCCTTTAAAGAACTAGCGCATATTCTCTATATTCAGATGATCTATTGCTCATACAAAGATATATCTATCGTAGATTGAATTGCTACATAATTAAACTTACAACTCTTCGCATACATGCTTAGATAGGTTTACAATACTTGAGTATCATAGTGTCTTACTTATAATATTAGCGACCTCGAAATAGAAGGTTTATATCGGATTTTCGCCTATGGTGGCAACCGGAACTAATTTGCCATGGCTATGCTATTTTGGTGGACATTTAGCGGTAATACTCTTGTAACACTAAACTGTACATTATGGCGCCGTTCCCAATGAAATGGTAAAGTCAAATGAAATAATGTGATTGCATTCCTGCTTTCATATTTAAAAGAAACCGCAAAGGTCGGTTGTTTTGTGTGCTTGCGCGCCTCCAAACAACCTCACCGGAGTTTTATTCCAATGCAATAGCAGCAAGGAACTTTTACTGAGTGTAGACTCTTCTAGTGAACATTTCTTGTAATTTTGAACTACAAATTCTATTCCAATATTTTTCCTTTTTATTGGTGACAGTATATGGGTCATATCAATACTTTCGTCAGGCTGCACATACAGTATATGGTCATATAATTCGACGTTCTTACAAATTCTAGGTTTAAGAGATGGCGGCACATTTCCCTTTATATCGTCTAGGTCGGATCTGTATCTATTAATATCAGGTATCTTTTCATTTCCCCCAATGAAACTTTGTTTCTTCTGCTCTTCATTAAATCCAATAACTTGACGTTCGTTTAAAGCGTTGCCTATTTTTATTTGTTTATTAAAGTTATCCTTGCCATTAATTTTAAATTTATTGTGTTTACTCTTCATAATTGAACCGTCTTTATGGACAATTTTCCTATGGTCCTCGTGTCCTGGTAGAAAGCCGTGATTGTATTTGAGTATGGAAATAGAATCTCTATTATAATCTGATTGATTCGAAACTTCCATCGCTAATTCTCTACCTTTAAGTATATCTTTATCGTCATAATTAGGAACGAGTTTGTTACTCTCAATTTTATATTTCAATCGAATAGGTGGATGTTGTCTTATATTATTTTCATATATTTTATCATCAAAATTAGTCGTCATATTTATTCGTCGCGGTGTATAATCATTGTTATATGATTTAACATTGTGCCACTTATTACCATTAGCTAGACTCTTTGTATACATATCGTTACTATTCACGGGTTTCCCTGAAGCAGTATTTTCAGACTCCTGTGTAAAATATTCCACTGACTTCAAGAATGGCAGAACAGTTATTAAACTGTTACTTCTGTGTTTATCCAAATTAGTCCATAATTTATGATTTTTTAAATTACCTGAATTTGTGAAAGGTCTAGCTTTAGGTGTGTCTTCGATCCCAGTATTTTCAAAGGATTGTTTATCGACATTTCTGTAAAATCTGTGTTCCATGTGTTTCTCCGTTTCTCCTCTAACAGTTACTTCAACATGTTCTGGTTTAGTTTGTGCATGTGACTTCAGAATAGCTCCCCTTACATCATCTTCAAATATTTGTACATTTATTTGCGGTTGTTTGGCGTTTCTTTTCTTTATGTGAAGACGTTTAATTGGAGATTGATTTAGAAACATGTTTTGATTATATTTTCGTTTTTCTATGAACAGATTCTTTCTCCTTAATGATATAGTTGTTGGTTTCACCAAATTCATTTTTAATTCTGTGGCATATGGGAATGTATCCGATATTTTAGTTAACGGAATGGTAGCTGGAATTCTTTTTTCGGTATTACGAAAGTTAATACTTTTGAGATAATTTAGTACACTACCAGCAAATCTAGAGCTAGTCCATTGACCGTAAACTTTTGTATCTTGTGGTGGTGGTGGTGGAGGCGTTTCTATTTCAGATATATCATTCATATGCCGTTTATTAAATGTACTTTTAGTAGTAACGGTTGTTTCTTCGTTAATCTTATAAATAGATTCTGAGGCAGGTGGTTTTTCAAGTTCCAAATATTCTTTATTTAGGGGATCTAATGGCGGAGGCACTTCGTACTCTGATATCGTGGGAAGTTTTTCAGTTCCAGAACCAGATTGTTCTCTGTTACTTTTTTGCGCAACTCGGAACTTTCCAATACGTCCTGCTTCATTTACAATATTCCAAAAGTTTATTTTGTTGTCATTGTCCTCATTTGACATGTGTTCAGTCACAACAATATCCAAAATCTCTTTTTCATTAGATTCAATCGTCTGTTTTGGTTTTCTCGGCCCAGTTGTTAGGCCAACATCATGTTCTACTAAACTATATGGAGTTTTAAATTTGATGTAACTTTTATTCGTATTCGGTGGTAGCAGAGCATTTTCGACGTTGTTATGTACTTCATCGGTTTGTAGATCTTTGAGAATAATATATTCAATATTATTATTATTTTTAATCTTGTTTCTCTCAAACGATTTTTGTTCATAATTGGGATGATTTTTTATAGTATAGTTTCTTTCTATAGTCGATGTCAAGATCATGTTTGCACCAAATATTTCACCTTCTAGTCCATTTGGGGAACCTGTAAATGTAAAATTAATATTACATAAGCACATGCCGTCAGAAAATTATTCTTTTGCTTACTTTATTTATTTTTTACTAACCATTGTCATTGTCAGTTGTTCCATAACCAAGAATCATACTCCCACTTCCAGGTATTACGAATCCATATAACTGAAATATAAACAAAAATATGTTTTTAGTTCTTTAAAAGGAATTAATTACTTATACAACAGTTAAACTACAGTTATTGTATTATTTTAACTTTTTTATCTTTCGTGGTTATTGTTAATACTATAGTTAGATGTTGTTGTTATATGTTTAAAACAACCCAAACCGTGGTAAGAATCCCGTGTTATACTATAGTATTGTAGTATTTTGTTTTTTTGCAAATCAATCAATCAATAAACGTTCCACAATTTTATAGGACACGGGATGGGATGGGAGACAGCGCCACTGTTCCTTGATTGAATTCAGTCAAGTGTAAATGCGTTCAACACGGTTAATCTGCGATTTACACCCTGTAGAAGTCATTCAAACTTGATCAGAATGAATTAAGTCGAGTGTAATAAGCGCTTGGATATTTTTTGCAAAACAGCATTCAAGTTATTGTAACGTTACAGGTTTTGCAATATTTGTAGAGTCATAAAATGACTTTTGTGTTACTCAAGAGGTAAATGCTGTCAAGGCACTGATTTGCCCCAGGTGATCGTAATACATAAATTTGAAGGAACTATCTCTTTATGGACATGCATGTATACGATAGCCTTGTCCTGAGCTCTAGTTTCGAAACTGCTGCCTTTGAAAATTTATCACGATGACAATCGCAGTGATCACAGTCGTGCACTCAGTGACCTCTGGGGATGAATACCTACATTACGCGGTCACTAATCTCTCCCAAATATTTGCACTCATACTTGTAGCAACTTCACGTAGAGTTTAGACATAACATGTTTACATGAAATCCAGTTATGACGGTTTATGTTTATTCTCCATAAATTTGTATATCTATAACTATACGGTGCCGGTACCTACCAATCTATTCGGCTTTGTAAGTGGTTAAACTTCTAAATATCATTCTCAACATGAATAACTTCTAAATTAAAAGTTTAAGATACCCCCGACGTACTTTTTCCTGCTCATCATCCGGTCCTCAAGATTCCAGATGTGGGAAGGTCACCATGGTCATTAACATTTGAGCTCAACAACCTTCAACATCCCAAGATACTCTAAGATCTTAGAACCACTGATCATTTTTTCATCTGACATGGCTAAGAACATTAGTAGGTAAGACTTGCGCCGCCTGAAGGCAGGGTGACGCTCCAGTCTTCGCCCTGCGTGGAGCTCGGCCTTCGGCCTCGCCGTGGCTATCTTAAAATGCCTAGCTCCACATCATTTTCATCTAATTTTGGCCGCCATCTTTAATTATTTTTTTTGAAATATCTCAGAATTCCCTACAACTTTAGTTCGAGAAGACCTCATCTAACTATTATAGTTTCGACGGACTGATAATCTTACAATTCATCCAGTTTCATATTGGGAAATTGAAGTTCACTAACTTTTTCCTGGTCTTCATCATATCCTCAAGGTTTCAGATGTCGGAAATGCACCATGAACCTGAACGTTTGAGCTCAAATTCGAACCTAGCTATTACCGTTCCAGAGATCCCATCTGACATCAAAAATACTCCAAGATCTTGGAAACCACGGGTCCTATTTTTATCAGACCTAGCTAAGAGCACTCTCAACAAAATTATTTATTAAATTTTAAAAACCGGGTCCAAAACGGATCGTCCATTGTTAAGTTATGATGCCACAGACAAACACACAAACAGACAAACGTGTCAAACTTAAAACACGCCCTCCGTCGATCGGTCGAGGGTTAAAAACAACAGAAATTTTCCACAGTAGGATAATAGTAGTCGAAAATACAGCTGACAATAGCTTAAAGGCTAGAGACTGCGACAAAAGAGTCGTCGCCGTCGTCGAAATGAATCCACATATGGATCATTGTGGTGAGCCACTGCTAGCACAATTTCAGCGTAATAGGAGTAGTTAATAACGAGCATTAGTAATGTGCAAAATTTACTAATGTTTAAAAAATACTTATTTAATTAATTATTAATACTTATTTATTTATTTACTTATTTTATTTATAATAATAATGTGAATGTGTGAAGGGTTAAATCTTTAAATATGCTTTATAGGTCACATTAATAACAAATTATCAAATATTACGTTCAAAATATCTAGTCTTATACTTATTGACCAGTAAAGTTTTGACAAAGAATGTTCATTGTCCGTGTTTTGTACAAAAGTGGCCCTTAGCTTCGATGCGTTTTGTATTGTATCCGAATAAATACTAATATCTTTGAAGGAAATACAAGGTGTTCATTTGGTAATGCATTAACTTCGACAGTATACTTAGTTACAGAAGTGTTTGGCGAAGTTAATGCATATCCTCAGGAACACCTTATATAGTTGAGGAGTTCTAACAGTTACCGGAAAAAAATGAAAATTTAGTTCCATTTTTCGAAAACAGCATAATATCCTTGTTCTTTTATCTATAGTGTAATAAAGAGTACAAAAAGACCAATTATAATGGAATATAAGTACAGTAAATAGGTAGCCATGGGGGTAAAGGTCGTTGTTAGGGGTACGTACACTTTGTGCCGCTTCACAGGATATGAGCCGGGAATCGATGTAGAGTGCCCACGCGCCGTAGTCCGACTGGTAGGACAGACACACGTGCCGCCACACGTCTGTGCCGATGTCCACCGGGACTGACGACGACACTTTCTCGTTTATGGTGATTTTCATGTGCCGGCCTCCAGAGTCCAGCCACAGCCTTATAACCCGATTGTTACCGTTAACTGCAAAAAATTCCAAATGTCAAATCATTGCATTAAAAATGGTAATGCACTTATTGGACCACGAAGTTGCTTATCAAGTGTTCATACATTATTAATGTCACCCCGTTTCGGCCTAAGCACATGTAATGAGCAAGAAAACAACTACCAAAGTTGGTGTTGATTGAGTTTAATTTATTACGAGACATTATGATTCATGAGAGGTGTTGCCTAAGTTCAGAAGGCTGTCTAAGGCATATCTAACCCTTAAGCCAGTAGAATGGTCTCAGCTCATCAGTCTGTTAAAGTCCCCATTGTTGGAGCACAGGCCTGCTATTGCAAGAGAGGTACGGGGTGATCCACCAAGCGGGCCCAGTGCTGATTGGTGGATTTCACACGCCTTAGGAATTACTTTTTCTCAGACATGCAGGTTTCCTCACGATGTTTTGCTTCACCGTTAGAGCAGTCGATAAAGGTACGTAAGTCTTCGGGAAAATCCGAAAATCGTATTCATTGCTTGCATGGTTCGTAAGAAGTAACCAGGCGTCCCGTGGGATTCCGGCGTCCTAGCCACTACGCCACAGACGCACGTCGCACAGAACTTTCAGTAGAGTGCTGAAATTACTGAGCTCCTGTGTGGTGGGTACATTGTCACCCTAATTTGTTCAGCGTTGCATGAAATGTGTCGGCCGATGCTTGAAGAGTGTTCATCCCGTCAGTATCCCTTGTCGGTTTAAAGTGTGTGGTAACAATGTTACGTCGTAATTATTTGCTGGTTATTTGTGAATATTTTGGAGTTTTACGTATGCAGCAAAAATGTGTTCGTTGTTGTTTAGATGGTATCAATCGATCATGTGAGACGCCGATAGTTATGATTTGTAAATGGCGAAAGTAGTACCGAAAATGAAATTGCGATTTTTTTAGAACAGTGTGGGTACCTAACAATGTTGTGTATTAAATGTACCAGATTCAGCTTTTTTCTGGACTTTGATTCCATTGTGATGCTTAGTACTTACTTACCTACTAATATTGAAAAAAATCACTATGAATTGATCTTGATAGACTATATTAATTACACAGATAACAATTAGTAGTTAGTAGTACTTTAATTGGATAATTAGTCTAATGTATTTTAACATGAGATTTGAGTTTCGTATACTTACTTCATTTTATTACAAATCGCTAGCTACCTTTCAATCACGTTCCGAATCGGATAGTATACGACGACCTTAACTTTTCAGCTGTCAAAATTTCGAAAGTAAAGCAAAAAATTCAAGAGTGCTATTGAGCAATGCCCAGCTGGACCTGCATGGAACGAGTCCAGATTTAAGGGGGTCAATATTAATTATGGTAACGCAATCTTATTTGCTCAATATTAAGCTTTTGTAAGCGTTTTAGCCGCAGTTTACTTTCTAGTTGCCTATCGTTTAGCGACATATATATGATTCGACCTACATTGCCATTCTTACTGGCGTGTTAGATCAGAGACGAATCCAGAGGCCCAAGGAATTATAATAAGCCACTACACTAATGAATGTAAAGGAAACTCGAAACATGATGATTCAATTGTTTAAAATGATAAATGAGAACATAGACACGTGTAAATTTTTCTACATCGCCCGATTTTCTCTAAAAATGACTCTGTAAAAAGAGTAAAGGCTATAACTATATACTATACTTACCAACGTATGTAAAGATACTGTGGTCATGGGTAAAGTCGTAAACTCGTATCCAAGTGCAGAAGGTGAACTCCCTCAGGGGCGGTATCTCAACGTCGTACTGTAAAAACTGTAAGTACATTTTGTGTGAGCATACATTGTTAACTATCATAGGTCATCACAAGAACGACGAGGAGAACAGGAACAGGTAGTAACAATCGCCCCTAGGTACCCATATTCAAGGTGAACGTAAACGTGTTTAAGGAGGATGTTTTTGTAGATTTATTTTTAAGTCTAGGTCAATCAAAATTCGCAATTCTCTCTTGATCCGCCAGGTCGAAAATAGACCAAAGCCCAGGGATTATTATCATACAAATACGTTCAGTCGCTGTCTCTATTTGACGTGCAAATATACTCCCCCATCATTCATAAATTCGAGCTACGTGATTAGTCTTCTTAAGCCGCCTCACATTTTTTGTCTACAACACTCACATACGCGATCATGTCTTTGCAATTTATCAAACAAAATACCATAATGGGCAAAATAAATTAAACATGTGTATAATTAATAAAACGGATTACCTGCGCAAAACCCTTTTGCGTGAGTATTATTTTATAAACCGGCTTGTTTATAGTGCTGCCTGCGCCCAAGATGCTCAGTAGTACCACGATCGACGTCCACGACATCGTTTGCACCTACCTGCATTATGTAATCCCATCAAAACCATGCTGGTGTGATGAAAAGTGTAATACGAGTATATTATAAGTATTATAGTGTACTTTTCATAGGCTTAACAGTAACATATTGCACAAATACGACATTAATATCGGGCATTGCCCGTGCTTCATCTAGGTTTTTCTAGCTTCTTCTAGCTTTATCTACCTAGGTAGATAAAGGCTTTACTATCTACCTAAGTAAAAAAGGGCGTCCGAACTTCTATAAATTATTGCTTTTTGTCAATAACTTGTATTCAGACTCCCATGGGCGTAAAGATGTGTGGATATAGGTAGGTAACTACTAAAAATCATATTGAAAACACAGTCAATTACATAATATGTTATTGTAGGAATCTATCGTCGTATATCGTCATGTCAGTCCACAGGAAATTAAGTACATAGTGGTGGACTCGAAGAACTCATTTATCAATTCTTTTATCAACCGATCACCTAGTTACATTTTGAATTGACAACCACTGCTGTGCCAGTGTTTTTAATAAATATGACAGTAATAAATGTAGATATACCAGTAATTGCCCACCTACCGTCCTACAGGCCGAATTTTTAAATCATCTTCCCTTTAAATTAAAGCTCTTATGTAACGAAAAACATCAAATAAATTTAACTCACCACACGCGATCAAATGCTTGTTCAAGTAACTGGTTCTATAAAATATTAAATGCTACAAAACATTTTTACACACTTCGATCCAGCGTAATACTAACACCGCAACTATGTCAGTACTGTGTTTTCTCCAGAGAAGCAAAGTGGTGACTGGTGACTGTTTTCCATTGTTTTGATATTTGTTATTGCTATTGAATTGTTTGTAAACCACGAAGCTATTTCTTACGATACATTGTTGCATTCTCGCTGCACAATAATTGATGCTTCCCGTTGACACCGTAGGGGCAAGGATTCACTAATCAGTCGACAATCACTTCTTCCTTTTTTACAGTAGCTTAACTAAAACTTATAAAAGCTTCACGTCCTAGAAATTACACTATGAGACAGGTGAATCTACCTATAAGCACTTATACTATAATTTAAATTTTATGCCTATAATCTATTTCGCAGATTCGTTTACAGTTTTGATAAATACGTAAATCATCTAAATGCTTTATAGATTATAATGATAGATTATATAGAAAAAAACAATCAAAAACGATCCATTCAATAAAGTCATTGAAATACCATGTAAAACTATATTCACTAATGGATATTGAGAACCCTAAGTTATTCTACGTTGATTTCATATAGAGTATTCATTCATTCATTCTTATGTGTTATGCTCATCGAACATTATATCATCTCGTTACTTATATCAATAATCCATCTTGTTTTCAATGTGTCAAGGAATGACACATACCTACGGCCAAGATAAACAACATTGATTGAGAACTCTAGGAGTGTTTGCTTGCTTGTCGTAAGGTTAGTGGCCAACCTATTTGTCAGAGTTGTTCAGGCCACCCGTAGACATCTGACATGGCTTAACGACTGCTGTCGAACGACAACAACCGGGACCGACTGCTTAACGTGCTCTCCGAGGCAGTTTTAGTAGTGCTAAAACTAATGTATTCATTTTATCCGAACCAATAGTATTATAATAAGTAACTTATTTAACCCAGTTGACTATTTATTAATCACTGTAGTCTGTAATATTTTTTCATGTTAAGGACAGCAGATGAACAAACGAACTACCTTATGGTAAGTGGTCGTCCACTTTACTAAAAGATTTTCGATGCGGTGCAGATCATAAGGACTTGTGCCTCATATACCGATAATTACGCTGGATCTCTTAGGTACCCTCTACCGAACACAGCAATGTAAGCATTTCTGACTGCAGGGAGTATAACCCACTTACCATCTCATTTGTTCATCTGCTAACATGTTTTTTTTTATTACAGACAACAGTGAGTAATATTAATAAGCTACTTACACCTATTATTTCAGATAAATTGAATTCATTTGTTTTTGCAGTCCTAGATTTGTCAATCATTGTTGTTTATCTAGGCCGTACGTCAGTATTTATATTATATACTATGGTAAGTACTACTGTTTAAACTGTAATTTATTTATTAGGTAAAGGCGCCGGCCTACTACATTGGAACTGGACCTGCTCCGAGTACGCTCCCTCGCGGGGGCTCCATGCTCCGCGCCTTTTCGCCATCGGCACCCCCCGTGCCCGCAGACCGAGTCAAAACTGGTACAGGTAAGTCCAACTCTCGAAGTTAAATTAATCTAATCTGAACATGGGAATAATGAAAATGTTTCCAACAGAGTCTAGGAGCAGCTGTCGGTTCAACCTTAAAGCAAAAATTGTCGAACCGAGTAAAATCGTGAAAATTCACTAGAATTTCCCATTGCCCTGAACGAGACAAATCCAATTATTTACTCTCAAACAATGGCGGACTTGTTTGTAATACCAAAGGAAAGTTAACGGTTGAAAAGTAGATTGTTGACGGGAATGACGTGTGAGCGGCAGTGGTGCATCTTCCTTTGTGGAAGGTGGACATACAGGTTTCATGGATATTTAATGAAGATTGGAGATTCAATTAAGCACTTTTGTCAATAACATATAATAGGTATCTATAATGTTGTAATGAAATACAGTCCCGAGAGTCTTACAATGGGATTCGGGTCTTTGAGGAGACTTCGGTTATTGACGGAGACAAAAATAAGTAATAAGTAATTGATTGATTCTGTCCCTTCTTTAGCTTTGTAGGTAATCAAATTATAGCTAGTAGGTAGATAAAATTACTATGCCGTGGCACTACTTACGTAACCTATCTAATTATTATGGAGACGAACTATTAGATAAGTAGTTAAAACAGACAGTTGTGCACTAAGTAAAACAATCAATAGTTCGAAGCATAGATCATTATTTTCATCTTCTTATGGTTGGAAGACGTGCGTTAGTTTTTTGGGGCAAAAGTGGAAGTTGTACGGATTCTGGAACCGTAAGTCCTGGGATGGATTCTGAGGATCCTAAAGGTCTGAGGTACAGAGAGGTGTGTGTCTAGGTGCGCCCGCGCCGGCCAAGCCTATGCGTACGTACATCCCGGGCAGCGGTTCCGAACGCTGTTTCCCGTTCGTGGCTGACGGTCCCCGGGGCCCCGAACAACTCTACACCATTCCTGGTAACCCCAGCCTCGCCCTCGATTTTACTTTCGCCACAAAATAAATAAGGACAGAAGGAAAACTCAGATTTGCGTTCTCGCGCGAAGCACACACACGTTCTCGCACGCCGCGCGCAATCATTTACATTGGCGCAAGCAATCGACCGGTGGTGGCGGTGCGGCGCGGCGCCTGGAAGCTGCAACGACTCTGTCTGTTTCCATACAAGTCATTTTACACATTCATGTCGTATTCGTCCAATATTTTACTGAAATGTTAATTCAATCATGTCAATCACGCTGATTTTATTATCGCCAATTCATAAATTTCTTACAGTTTATTTAATAAAATAAACTGTAAGAAATTTATAATTTAGCGAACCGAATTTATGAAACTTTTAATAAAAAGGTTTATTTTTGCACTTGAAGGTTTTACAAATATTGAAAGTTGAAAATTAATCATATTTAAGGTTCTAAAGTGTATTACATTGTTGACAATAAAACAGTATTTTAGTAAAACATTCCACAAGTACGACATGAATGTGTATAATAACTTGTATAGAAACCGAGTTGTAACCTTGCATCTCGTTCGAGTGTTCCACATTGTGCCGGTTGCTGGTAAAGGCTCACCCGGGGAGGCTGGTAACCGCGAAAGCTCGGCAGCAGCCTAAACCTCTAAATATTGAGCTTTCATTCCGGAGGCCCCGCGGTACTGGTTGTCATCTGATTGAACATCGATCGGTGTGTAAAGTTTTAGTGCCTCGCGTCCGGAACAAATTTTGCCTCCTGTTTTTATTTATTTTGTGTTTTTGCTTTACACTTGAGGCTTTACACTTGGTTTGCTTCAAGCTTTTCGCAAATTTGGTGCTAATATGCACGTAGGTACATTTTTTCCTATACTATAATATCTCTATTGTAACTTTGTTTCCATTTGTCTTTCAAATACTTAAAGGTTTCAATTTAATCTATTGTGTATCCGTTTCATAATAATGAATACTATTTTCGTTAATAGTAAACAAAATGTCCCGAGGAAACGCTGGTAGGTACCTTTGTATAACTGTGACTCCTTTTAGTACATGAACATAACAATTTTATCATCTTTATTCGTGCCTTTTCTTTATATTGTTAAATTAACTCAATAATTTTCTATGACATTGTTGAAGTTGTTATTTCATTAACTAACACTATAAGACATATTATTGTTCAGTGTACGTGGGGCGGTCCAAAAATTGTTAGTCAACGGCTCGTTATCAACCTCATTGTTTTACTATTATTCCTTGGAGGAAAAATTTATTACAAATTCATTAGCCAAATATCACTTGCGTGCGAACTTTAGTTATTTTTTAATTATTTGTTAAAACCATGTCTATCATTTTTCAATCGCTACCATGGAGATAACGCGGGAAGCATTTCGTGCTATGATTTATTGTGACTTTAAACGAGGGTTAACATATAAGGAATCATATGAAAATTGCATCAGTGCCTTTGGGGAATTAGCTACATCACTTGCCACCATATCACCTATTGGTTTCGTGAGTTTAAGCGTGGTCGGAGCGACCTAAAAGATGACCTTAGACCGGGGCGATTACCAATGACAGTCACTCAAGAAAACTCATCAGGGTGGAGTGGCTAATAAAGGAATGTTACAACATTACCAAGCGCGAGATTCAGGATGAACTGAAGATTGGATCACAGACAGTTTCCACCATTTTACATAACCATCTTAAAGTTAGGAAGGTTGCATGGCGATGGATACCCCACCCTCACAGAAGAGCAGAAAGTCCTACATGTAGACTGGTGCCAGTTTAGGCTAGATAAATTCGACGGAGGTACTTTCTGCAAGAACAGTTTTTCACATGTTTTGAAAACTGGTTCAGTCGAATGCATAAGTGCATTGATGCCGCAGGTTAATACTTTGAAAAATTGTAAATAAACATATGTAATATTTCTTTTATTTTCTATTTCACTAAAAATTAATGGATCGCCCTAGGTACACACCTACGAGACCATATTACGACAATGAAATTAAATTCAACTTCTACACGGATTTCAAAAATATTTTTATCTGTATTTCTGTAGCAGTTTATCTAATATCGAGTAGCTATTTATCAAATAATTTTAGGTAGGTACTACATAAAGAATTAAATCCATCAGTTTATAATTCGCATGCTTTCATAACAATATATTCAAAAGGCTTCTCAATTTACTTAGTTGATATTCTGTACTATAAAACAAGCCTTTTTTGTATAATATGTATTTCAATAAACAAGTCTTTTTAAAAAGTACTCCCTCATAGCCTCATAATATTCTGGGGTCTATTAGATAATTATGCTTGGGGTGGTTAACTACTCTATTCCGCGGCCACTTACTGTAAACTTATATAAAAATGCCAACTTAAGGTGAAACGTCACCAAGTGGTTGTCATGCACAAGTTTTTACATATTCACGTCATATTAATCCAACATTTTACTGAAATAATGTTACTATTAGGTCAATCAAGCTGTTGTACTGTCGCGAATATTATAAGAAAAATAATATACGTTAGGACCTTTATTATGGTTAAACTTCAACTTAAAAAATTGTTCAAAAATGTAAATTAGTAATTGTGATATAAATCACAATAATAATTAATAATCACAATAATTTTATATTCGCGATAATAATACAACATGATTGAACTAATAATAACATTTCAGTAAAATACTTAATGCACAAATAAGACACGAAAGTGTAAAAACTATTGAATGGAAACCACTTGATAACATTTCATCCTCGCGGAACCACTAGGATTAAGTGACACTTGTGACTCCAGGACATACAGGGGAAGGGTACATGTCGTCTCCAGAGCGCGCATCCGCCAGGCCTCCTTATGAGGACCCTTACTACACGCAGTTCCTGGGACCCGCTGCAGGAAGGCCTACCATTACTCCTGTGATTGATGAAGAAGCCAGGTAAATAAAATACTTTTAGTTTTCGTACTTGTATATAATGTTGTTAAATACTTCTTCCTCGGCCACAAACATCAGTTGTATGGTTTGACTCGTGGGAAGTAGGATACACAAGTTTCTTGCGTTTTCAGTGATGGCGTCATTATCGACGAGTCATATCAGATGTATGGAGTGAATGCCATCACCTCGGCACCACGGCCCATGCCGAGGCCTCCGTACGATAGCAGGTAAACCTGCAAATGGGTATATGCTCCAAAATTATTACTTGATTATCTACTTAATTGTTTTATTTTATTTTATCTCTTGACTCGTTATTTAATGCACTAGTATTGAGTTGAGGCTTAATGACAGATATTAGAAAATATAAAGTATATTTTCTTGGAAATTTTCATACGCTGTGCGTTATTGTGGCCACAATAATCTGTAATGGTAGGTCGAGCTGGCGTCACTTCTAAACTGTGCTTGCTGCGAATTGTTCCATTATACGTGATGTCGACTACTCTTTTGAGCAAAGGCTCCGAGATCACGGCATAGATGCGTTAACAACCTGGTTTTCCAGGATTAACCCACAAGTCGATGACATTCAAAGACTTCGTGTTGAGAAAATGGAGCGACAGCTGGCTAACTTGACGGGGCTGGTACAAAAAGCGCTTCAGGTGCCCGGACAGCCGTCGGCGCCGCCCGCTCCTACACGCCAGGAGTTTCAGACCTACGCCACCTCACGACCGATTAACTCAGGTATGAGCGGAAATATCTCTAGCCCTCATCACAATAGAGGCTATATCATAGGCAACAAATTCGTCACTATTAATCGCAAGCATTAACCGGTCAACTAAGTTTGTAGTCATTTTAAACAACCAAAAAATACCATTCATTAAAACGTCTATCTACGAGTACCTAATTCATTATAAAGTCGCACGGACTCAAATTAACAAAATAAAACTAAAATCTATTAATAATCACTCTTCGTGCCTCTGTTTCTAATGTCGTAAGCTTATTGGCTCAATATGACAAGCTTGATTGGTTAATGTAGCTTGCGTTTTCCTGCACTCAGATGCCGCGAGATTTGGAAGCACCGAGAGACCCCCTAAATTAGGGCGAGACAAATTTCGTAAGTGTGATTGGACGCGGCCCAATTTTATTTGCTGGTGCATTGCTAACGTCTGGGTACCTCTAATTTTAATTTAATTGTAGGTCCTTTATTGAAATATTACTATTTCTCCAAATGCTACATCTTCTTAAAGTAACCTTTTAGATAATTGTGTCTACAAATCAATGTTGCATCAATAATACTTGATCATTGATGCATCAAACTGGCAGGAATATCCAACTTGTACTAGACGTCACGAAAGCAACAACACTATAGACACGAAATGAACGAAACCGCAAATTATAGGCTCCGTCATATTACCAACCGCGCAGATGTAAAAGCCTAATAGTAAGCTGCTTCCGTACATCTTGGCTTATTAGTTGGGGAAAGCGACACTTTCACCATTGCGAATAAACTCGTACTATGTCGTGTGTACAAACTACAAACGCAACAGTAAATTGATACAGTTTGGTCAGTAGCAAGGTACAAGACGACGTTGGCAATGCAACGCGTAGCCTCCATCCATAGTCACGCCGATCGCTTGCTTGCTGACTCATGTGATTGTTCGTTTCAGCTTCCTTTTAATGAAAAATTGGCTTATTCTATATATCCCCTTGGGACAAATCCCCTGCATTTTTTTATTTTTTTCTATTTATTATATTTTATTAATTTTTACTGTTATTATTAAATTAAAAAATATTTTTTATTAAACTAAATTTATAATAAAATTCAATAATTTTAATTCAAATCAAACAAAAAAGTAATCAGGAAGAAAACTTAATGTTATGTGCAAAGGTGCATCGCATTTAAAATGCTCTTGTAATATTTTTATGTACAATAAAAATTAAGAAAGAAAATTCATTTAATTTGAATGTAATAGAATTTAAATTAACTTTTCAGTTTAATAATTTTAATAATAAATTTTATTTTATTATTTTATTTTATTTATTTTAATCATAATGGTTAAGGGGATTACTGGACTTTTTGTCCAAAAATCCCCTGCGATACTCAACGGCGACGCACAGGGGATTTCTGGACAAAAAGTCCAAATGTCCCCTGCAGGGGATTTGTCCTAAGGGGATTTCTGGAATAAGCCGAAAAATTGTATTAGGTTGAATTTCATCTGTTTCATCATCGTCTTGTAACTCCATGCACACTTTGAATCTCATTTCACCTCCGCCTAATACAATAGTGAAATAGCTCATGTAGGTAGGTACATAGACGCGCGAAGGCTCTTGGTACATATGTTGCTGTTAAAAGCTGAGACCAGTAACTCATGTTCCATTAGGACCATGCCAAGAAGGCTTAATGTCGTAGTACGTCTTTGCTAAAGTAACGACTAGGTATTTATGTTTTGTATATAGTGGTTGCAACCATCATTCTTTGAATGTATGAAAAATAAATTTGAACCATAACAGTTGAATTAATTTCAGTTTATCTGCATTATTAACAAGTAGGTATAATATCATCCGGTTACATTCGACTACGGTACAAAGCATTTGCTGTCCGTTATTTGGGATCATAATTATAATGTATGTAGGTATTAACAATAGTATCACCAATCGCATCATTGGGTACTATAACCGATCGGTTTCGTTATTGTGAAAACTGCACTAAGTATTTTATTGTGTTATTTTGCTTTTATCAAACAGTTGTGTGAACAATATTTTTTTCCACTTACACTTCAGTAAACAGTTAATGCTCGTCACTTCAATTATTTCTTTTCACCACACCAATAACTTAATTTCAGCCAACAATCTTGCACTTCGTTTCTTGACACATGGTACCATGCCACGTTTTTAATCCAAATCAAATCGATTGAATTGGAATGTTCTTTTTATTTTAGTGTACAGATATCGTGAGTGACGTCCCGTAGTTTGTTGCCAGTTGATTTGAACTGTACACCACATTTACAGATCAAGTAACGAGGACTGCCGTTACACGAGATTGTTATTTTTAATTGACGCACTAAAAATTTGTGATTTCAGAGAAGTCAGTAAGCTTTGAGAAATCAGTCTCCTTTAGCGATGACCCACCAGACATGAACTCTCCTAAACAACATTCGCCTCAACACTCAGGTATGCATACAAATTGTGATCACTTAATTAGGAAGTCCTGTGCAATTTACAGTTGCCTGTTGTGTAGCATTAAGCTAGGGTTCGATATGTATGATGTTTCTGAGAGATAGAGTTTCTCCCTGGTGGTGGTACTTCGGGCCTATTTAGAGTACTGTAATTTGTAACCAGCTACCCGTCATTGTAAATATTGTAATTCAACTTTTGTCACACTTCGTGTAAAGAAATACATTTTTTAATTTTACAGGATAATATGAACACGAAAGTGCAGAGCATATAATGATATGTTTATGATAATAAGATCGGGTGTTGTCTGTACACTTTCTTTGAGTTGGTTATCAGTTATACTTTTCCTTTATTTTGGTACAGTTGTTATTTTATTTTGTTTTATGGAATAGGTACTGATACATGTACTTGTGTATGTATTAAATTTGATGCTAGCGTTTTTATTAATATAAAATGAACAGTACCTACCTACATTGTACAATGAAATTACTATCGTATCTGTTTCGGTTTGACGCGGAATACACTGCAATGTCATTGATAAAAATGCCGGCAATCAACGAAGTCCCCGTAAAAAATAAGAAACCGATTACATCTACGAGTATGTACATACGTCCATTGTTATGTCCGTTCGCATAGTGGTCAACTGTTTGATTGATATTATTTTACAATGAGTTTGTATCATTAAATCATTGGTAAATTACCACATCCTCGGCTATCATATTGGTTTCTTTATTAAATAGGTGCTAAGCATGATGTTAATCTGACAACCCGTTTACTTTCTCTACTTACAACGGTGATACGTAACGTACCTACTCGTATCTACTTATTTACCTACATAATTATTTATTAAACCGGTTTGCTTGACTAATTTTATGTCATGATTGGTGATAGCAGCAATGATGCTCTAGCTCGAAATTTGTTTAATGATGACCTCATTCTCAGCACCGACCAACCCATGCTACAATTCTCTCTCTCTCTTGTCACTCTAGTAGTTAATATCATAACCATGTTCATAATTCTTGTATTTGATTTCTTTCCGCTTACTTCTTTGCCATAACAAGCTGATACAAAGCCAACAAAACCGGCAATCAAATCTTCGACATTACCGAGGACATCGTCACAAGGTAACTCTTTGATATCCATTGATATTGACTTATAGGTATGTGATATATGGGAACAATGCTTGGAAAAGTAATCACGGAATATATTACCTATAAAGTAACTAACCCCCACGTAGATGAGCTATTCTGTATTGTATTGTACATAGAACAGATATCTGCATTTAAATGTCAAATACCTACTTCAGTAACCGAAACAATAGCCTATGAGCTTGGCGACAGCTTGAAATCTAACGAATTTCCCCATTGCTGGCGTCATAATTTGTGTAAAATTTGCCGTGCTTACATAGTTGGCTAATTGATTGGACGGTGTGTCCAATAGAACAGTGTGCGAGGTATTACATGTTTGTTTTTGTATGAATTGTATTTCAGAGCGCGACCGTCTGAAGCCGGCGCCGCCGCCGAAGCCGGTGGGTCTGGTGGGTCAGCAGCTGAGCCTGGTGCAGCAGAGAACTTACACCATCAACGTCACCCCGGACTTTTTCAACCAACTCCGCATCCTACTGAAACAAAGTCGAGACCTGCGCATTGAGGTAGGTCAACTTGCAGTTTATTACTAGACTTTGTCTTGTTACTGCTAGATGTTAACTTTGTTAACATGCGAATTTAAATTTAAAGCTTATGCGAATGCTGCGAATTAACATACTAACACGGCTAAAATAATGAATTTACCATAGCATGTAGATACTGATCGTTGCAGTTCTATTTAGTAGACGGGTACAGTTTTGGACTTTATCAAATTGTACTCGCAACTTGTCATTGAAAATAACAAGGTTGTAAATATGTGTCCATTAATAATAGGAAATCGCTTTTTGCCTAATATAAATTCTACGGATATAACTTTATGTTTATAAATCTGCCGCATGCGAAATTTGGTAAACGTTGTAATTAATTGACTTAGGTATTGTTATTATTAACTTATGTATCGGAATAGAGTATAATGATTTATTTATCTTGAGCGATCCTATCTGGTCCGAAAAATCGTATGAGATAGTAAATAAAATAGTAGATAGTAAGTTAGTAGCCTTCTACTTATTTCACAAATAATATGGAAATTCCCGGATTAAATAAAACTTTCACCCAAATTACTAGGAGAACCTGAAACTTCCAAAAACTTACGCATGCTCCATGACTCCAACGTGGTTATCTTTTTAGAGTACTTAAGTTTTAAGTAATATAGAACTAAGTATACAATTGAATAGAACGGAACTGTTCAAAGCAGCAGGACCAGATGTACTTACCTAAATATTATGCAGTTTGAGTCTTATTACTTATGCTGTTGCTAATATTCCTGTTCCCGGGAATTTGTCATATAATAGACAATATTGCGCGTAATATTACCCAACCTGCCAAAATTACCAAGAACTACTACAGTAGTTTGTATCACAACTAAGTGAATTACTTGGTACTGTATATTACTATTACTATATTCTGAATATTATTATACATATTTCAAAACGATGAAACGATATCATAATCATAGCATAAAAATAATGCTCAAGAATTCTTCTTGTGCCATGATAATATAGCGCTGTCTCTGTTTAGCACATCGCATGGTATCATTTCATTGCTTTGATAATGGTAATAGCCACGTAGGTGTAGCGGTTTATGGTTGAGTTATTGACGTATGGTGGTATGGTGCACAGACCCGCAACCTGCGGCGTTCCACGCTCACGCACGCGATGCAGATGCGTCAGCTCATGGCCGAAACCATCGTGAAGATCGGCGCAATCGCCGCCAGCCTGTGCGAGGACCACCCTGAATCGGTACGTACCGTGGAAGACACATCAGGATATACCCTTTAGTACCTTGTCGCTTTAAACTTATTTGACACATTCATACGAATTTCAAGGAATCATAACAAAACCTTACTGCGACAGGCTTCCATTGAGTATAGTTTGATGTGTCTTCCACTGTACACTAAAACAAAGAATATTTACCTACTTCAGTTGTTTCCATACAAGTCACCATGTATGCCTTCATGTCACTTCAATAAAAAAAAGTCACAGCATCATAACCCCCCCCCCCCCCCCCATAAGTTTATTATTATTTGTTTATTTATAACTTTAATGCATATAAATAGTAAAAGAGGCGAGCGGCATTTTCTACCATTGGGTGTCAAAAGAGCGTCATGGCTAGGCTAATTGATTAAAAAATGATTAATGTATCACCCTAGGTACATTATTGTACATAGCCAATTTTCTTGACCATAATCCGAATATCGAATTAAAATTTTATTTTAGAGGGGATCTCACACAAGTAAAGGGGTCGATAAATAAAATATTTCTTACCTCTACTGTATCGTCCTGGCCATATTTGATTGTGATTTTTAAATAAAGGCTTTATTGTAGAGGTTCGTGGTCCATAATTACCAAGCTATAGCTCACTTTCGATTTCTAACATTTAATGTTCTCGCTTTAGCAATTGACACGCGAAGAAGAGATTTACCGGCAGGATATGCTGCTGCTGGAAAATGATCTCTATGAGCTGGAAGCTACGGTTGAAAGGCTGCGTGGCCAAGCCGCCAATAGGTAAGCGTTACCCTATCAATAAAAGTAAGACACTTTCTTTTCAATTGTGTGAATTCCAAACCAAATCTAGTGCGAATACTTGTCTACGGATTTCATTTGAAAATGTATTTTCGTAAAAATCCGCAGTGAAATCCGTACAGTGATTTCTGACTAACATATTTATTTTACTTTCAAACATGAATCATTATTTAATTAAATTAAGTACCTACTTCTAATTAAATTATTTATAATGATGATTTTATTTAACGTGTATCATAAGATCTACCCCGTATTAATTTTGTTTTATTGTATTGCAGAGAGATCCGTGTCAATATGGGGGATATAGAGCGAATTGCGATGGTGCTATCTAAGAGCAGCAAAACGGTCGCGGACTGGAAACTGAAGTTCCCAATCCTGCAGGAAACTATGAAGATCAAACTAGCTTCTGAGATGGAGAAAGTAAGATTATTTTTTATGCTACCCCTCGTTTTTAACCTCCTACGGAAAGATAGGTTTGACACGTATGTATGTTTGTCTGTGGCAATCATATCTCAACAGATGATCCCATTTGGATGATACTTTTTTATTTAACAGAGAATTTTGTCGAGGCTTCTATGCCATGTCTGATGAAAATGGGATCAGTGATTTCCAAGATCTTGGAGTACCTTTGATGTCAGATGGGATCTCAGGAACGGTAATAGTTTGGGTGGTTCGAGGTTAAGCATAAACATTTGTGCTTAAACAAATGTTTAGGAACACGCTGCCAATTCCACTGGAACCTTGAGGACTTTATGATGGCTAGGATAAAGTAAAGGGATCTCCACAACATCAAGTTGTGGGTCTCTTCTATCAAATTCGGCAATCCATACAAATCTGTCGATCCAGTACTTACTCGTAAGTAAAATTCATCATCTTCAGGTTGTTCGGAAGGAAAAAATGCTGGAAGAGGAGCCAGAACGACTGGAATTGGCTCTTCGTCGCTGCAAGAAGCTGACCGGGACTCTGGTCACGCTCAAAAGGTAAGCCGTTATGTTTAGAAGTATCTTACAGTTACAGTATTTTATCCATTGTTTTTCTTTTAAATTATACCTATATACAATTCTAATTATTTTTTATTACACTTGCTCCAAAATATTGTTTAGGTAGAAAGTAGGTATCATACATTATACTTATGTGAATATGAGAGCATTACTGAATCCGCCAACAAACTGTTAGTAGAGTTTGGTAAAAACATTATTTATAAGAAAAATGAAAAAGAAAAAATATATTTATAATAGTTAACAATCAACATTTAAATTCCGTAGTACAGTGGTTTTGGATGTGGAAATATAATATATTTATTTTTATGGCTCTGAGTTCAAGCCTCTTTGAGCCATCACACCATAAAACAGCAGCAGTGTTGCTACATTTGCAGACTGGCCTGCGTTCAAGAGCAGCGGCTCCCCATCGCCGACGGTCGTAGCTCGCCGAGTTCGTCCCAGAGCTCCAGCTTCACAGCCGGACCTTCTTCCGAAGAGTTCACTTCCGATAGCACCTGCCACCTCCCCCCCGTACATAACAAGGTAACAGCTGCTTTCTAGTACCCGCCTCCACTGTGCGAACAAACTACAAACCGATTCAATAGGGTATATGCATGTATTATTTTTATGGTTTTAGCTGGTTATTTACGTTGGTGCATTACAGTAAAAAAATATCATTTATATAAATATGAATATTTATTATAAAAATAAATATTTAAAACTGCAATCAAATTCTGTGACGTCATCGTCCACAACAGCATTGTCATGTTGTGTGCTGTGGAGTGTTTAGTCAAAGAACATTACTTGTTTGTTGACAATCCAACAAAAAACATGGACGGTGACGTCACATTTCGGTCTAACCAATAGTGTTGCGTTTTGCTATTTTTAATTTCTCTCACATTTTACGTAATGACGAGTATAAAGCGATTAAATATAAAAAAATATGATATTTGTACAATAGTAATAAAGATGACAAAAAATACTTGACCTATATTTAATTAACATGCATATTCCCTATTATTATTTTACGATTTGGGGGAAAAAATAATCAAATTGCTCTACGAAGCGTCCGGAGACGTTCTCCGGGCATTGTATAGAAATTATCATATATTAAATTATTTTATTCCTCAAATCCGCCTACCTATCTATAATAATGTTACGCACTATAATGTTACATAATTAAAATATTTTACGCAAATATTTATTTACAGACCGATTATGCAGACACGCTCATTTTAGGTTAACTCAAAACGTGTATTTAGTAATCCTAAATATTCGCTTAACAATTGCAGGTTTGCCAAAAGTTTAAAATTTGCATTTTTTTCCAACAATGTGATTAATTTGTAGAGTATTTGTTTTCGTTAAATTACCTACTTATTTATAGTATTTATGATATTTTTTGCCTCCCCTAGTGCTTATTTAGGTATAGTAATAGTAGTATCGTTATAACCTAAGTAAAGGTTTGCACCAGCCTCCGCTTCTCTTCACTCTAAGCATGAGATGTGCCCCTTTTAGTTTTCTGTCAACTTCTTTCTACTAATAGCATGTATAACTTTAATCCCTAGACAGGCATTAACAGTTATTTTATAGTAGTTTACCGTAGTAGCTTACTTCAGTTTACCTTGGATGAACTTGGTGACATTTTTAATGTGTTTTACGAATTGTACTATTATTACCTACGCATTGTGGAATGATCTGGTTTGTACTTGAGTACCATGTATTCTGAATGTTTTACGAATTCGGCATCAAAATTTTGGTGTACTGATGAAATATCGGGTTTCGTCATTACACTACCTTTGAAAATGAAATTGGCATACTAAAATTATTAAAATTTCTTTTAACAATACTATTACGTCACACTCTGACTGCGCAAAAGTATAGTAGGTAGCAGGGGTAGGGGGTAGGCTGAGACAAAAGAGTTTCACCAGCAACGATCCTCGTTCTCGCTTCTTCGACGCGTATCAATTGCTTCATACATGCTTTTCGGTTACTGGTTGACCTTTCTTTAGAACGTCCGCAATCTGGTCGACGTAGGTCCTTCTGGTTGTCCCCTCCCTACTCTTCTAGTCACCTTACACCGCATTAATTACCACTGCTTTCCACGATTCAAAAAGATGCTTCTGGGTACCAATTATTACTTATTTTACAAAAAAACCTCGGTATAATCTTTATCAAGCATCTTAATTTTAATTCCAGTACATAATTTTACATGTCTAAGTACTCTACTCTTTTCACTTGGTTTTTTTTATAAAAAATAAAAAGTAACACTATTTTGTAACTTTCGACGGAAGTCGAGTAAACCAAGTGAATTAAGTTATTTATTCTAAGAATTAAATATAGTGAGTTTTATTTCTTTTTAACCGACTTCTATTCATTAAATATTTTGGACATATCTCAGTAATGTAAACCAGTTATGGATTTTGTTTTAAGAGTTAATAAACACTTGTTACTACGAGTACGTTGACACCAACGTTCCTCCTTCCTCTGTGAATTAATTAGATGATATCATGGTTATTTAAGCCCGTGAAGCTTTTGGATAGTTAGTAGGTGGAGCAGAGTGTGACGGAAACTAAGTATAAAAATTAAAACAGAATACAACAAAATTTAAAATTATTTTGCACTTCCCTGCAACCAATGCACCATCCGTAAACGTTGCATACTTTGATCCTTGCTTCAGGAAAACAATGCCAATTTTAATAACATTTTCAACCGTCAGACTTCGAAGTATGGACCTGCCACACCCAAATATTTGTTGTCCAATATATTTTGTATTTGTTCTTAGGTATATGAACACCCGCGTGAAGAGGAAATTTTTACAGGAACAGACCCCATCGCTCTCTAACAAATAACGGGCCTATTGATTACGTTATTTCATGGTTTAAAGTCACTTCATTTCAACGCTGGTGTTTATTTTCTTCGCATAATTTTACGTTTTTTCACCCACAAATGAAGTGACTGGCTAAAACAATAAGGCAACAGATAATTCGTTACTTCTCTCTCAATTTACCATGTTTGGTGCTAACCTATATATGTGTCTGGTCTCCATTCCGAGATCCCTTGTTAGATACCTACTTACTGTTTTATATTTACTGTTTTGCGTTGTGATATTTTTACATTATTTTAACGATGGTCTTTTTTCCGTGATGGTACCCGTCAGTTCGCCTGGAGACAGAGCCAATACTTCAGAGAAGCTATAGTTATTAACGAGTAATAAATCTCTTCCTAATATACTATTATCAATTATTATTAATTATTCATTAATTAATTACTTACTTACATTTGGATATTTATTTGTATATTTTATTCCACATCCGTATTTTACTTTTTATAACATACTTACTTATTTCTTTTATTACTCATGTTATCTTTGTTAATTAAATTACCACAAGTTTAGCTATCTTTATGTAGGCATGTTGGTGCACTGAGTGGTACACGACGCTTTGGCAATATTGTTAAGCAAATTGCGCTTATCACAGTATTGGGGAAACTTATAGATATTTTGCATATTTTTTCCAGTTCAGACAGTATTGAAAAAATCGGTACGCATGCTTATATACATTTAAATTGTTTGGCGTATGTCGATTTTGTTGTTACCACACAGAGCTGAGAGGTATCGCTGCAAATGGTCACTTCGATCAACATACTTATTTCTACTTGTATTTATGCCATTTTCATGGATACCTTACAATTTTCTTTAATCTATAGCTAAGAGCCTGTAGACGCGACAACTACTTTCAACTGATGAATGTCTATTTTTATTGAATAATTCAAATATTCGGTTGAAAGTAGGATAGGCACACGTGATGTACCTATACCTACTTCAACTTTATTTGTTCTTTTGACTGGGATACTTTATTTACAGCGTATATTTAACTGGAACTGAAGGCACATGTTCATTGGCTGAACCAGGCACTGTGCATGCTGCATGTTAAACTAAATTACAAAACAATAAAGAATAATATTGCTACACAAACAACAAATATCTGTGCTGCAGAAAACTGAGTGTTCCTTATAATTATTCTGAACTTGGATGAAGGATTTAATTTTAGTATATCTCTGTGGTACATTAGGTAAGTCCCACCCTAGGTTTATTTAGGTATTTATATTAATGAAATAAATCAACCTACTGACTGCCACTTAGTAACATTAACAGTGTCTAGTATTTTTCTTTGCGTCTCGGCCGAAACCTTTATTACATAAATGATTGATTTAATATGTATCCTTCATCGTAGTTCTGTTGTACTTCAACCGTCTGTAATGTCCGAATTGAATGACTGGCGATTTGCAAACGTGAACTCTCATATACACTCGATAATTCACGTGCGATTCGCGATCATATTTCCCCGATTTGTAAGCAGTTGACGGATCGTTACCTGGTAACACGTTCGCAAGTCGCCAATGTGATAAGGCCCTTAGATACCTGAAAGACTTACCTTAGAGTTTTAACTTTCATTGTCCAGAATTCTTTATAATTTATTTTGTTTCTAAATATTTTAGTAAATATCCTGACAAACAAGCAATCACTTTGGACATCTACAGATATAAAAAAGCATGTTGTAGTTATGTTTATACCTAGTCGCTTATCGGTTTGTGCATTTTGCTGTTTTTGTTTCTGTTGCAGTGCATTCTCGATATCAGGAGCAGCACGCAACCCTGAACTACTGGAACCTAAAGAAATGCCTTAAAATTCTGGTGTTCCCTTTTCCTGGTACATTACTTTAGCTGGTTATGCTTTTGTCCTAATGACTTCATCACTTACTAAACCATTTCCTGATTTTCCTTACGAGCAGCCTCTTCACTCAATCTCATCAACACAAATTATGTACCTATTCTAGTGCTCGCACATTTGACTCTATCGACATTGGCTGAGGACCATATTCGAGAATCGTCACCCAAGTTCTTCGATAATCAATTGGCTGTTCTTTACAATAGTGAGCCGGATGTAGTGACATTAATAAACTAACCCATGCATCCAGAGCACAGGTAATTTTTTCTAAATTTATATCCGCTTACAATATTTATTCTTGTTGTGTAATACCTCGTAGGTAGGATTTAAACAGCACAAAGTAATTACGGAAACAGTAGTTATTGCAATTATTCACTTGAGCTTTCATTAGATTAGTTCTGTATTTCATTGTTACCATATAATGTTACTATAATATTTTTATTCAGTAGAGTTGTTCAAATTAAATTAAAATACACACATTTTTATTAAATTTTCGACTAATGGCAAAATCATCACAATTGTTAAGATGAAATTATTCTTTAAAAATTTAAATATTTTCATGCATTTTATAAAACACAAGTCTTTATATTATATCTTTCATATCACGTTCACTCAAGTGTATTGACGATATGTATCTCCTATTTTATTTCTTCGCCTGTAAGCCCATCCGATACTGACCACCATGTTTCGGTTCTGTTTTACCACAACATGTCATAGGCCGCTCGACTACACTTCCTTTTTATTTTTTGTCGTTGAATATCTATGTTGTACGGTATGTATTACCAAAATTACTTGATCACTTTACAATATTCACCATAATTATATCAATAAAAACATAATTTACTATTCGGCGACAAAAAAGGAAGGCAATCGCCTTTTGTTTCTATACTTTTATTCTTTTTGAATGATTGTGGTCGCATAAGATATAGCTCTAAGATAATTGTGAATATTAAGTGTTCTTAAATGGATCTATTTGAATGATTGTTTCTAAATGTTTCTTTGAGTAAATGTTAAAACGTATTTTAAAAGCGTGGTTACAAGCTCTGCATTACATTAATTCATACATTCTAAATTAAATCAAAACTGATGATCGGCCCTTATTTGCAACCTCGCTTTTATAATGTCTGTTGGAGATTGCCGGGCACAGCTAGAAGTGCGTGGAATGGTGCACAGG
The DNA here is from genome assembly GCA_947369225.1 of Hofmannophila pseudospretella. Classification (NCBI taxonomy): domain Eukaryota; kingdom Metazoa; phylum Arthropoda; class Insecta; order Lepidoptera; family Oecophoridae; genus Hofmannophila; species Hofmannophila pseudospretella. The sequence goes on from OX376311.1 coordinate 16,303,098, forward strand.
GCGCCGACGTCGTCTGCGGCGGGCGAGGCGCTGCGGGCCGGGGAGCAGCGGACGTGCGGCCAGAGAACGCCCTCGACGCGCTACTAGACGAGCTGCAGACGTTCGCCAAGCCGGGCGCGACCGCAGGCGGGCGCGGGGAGGGCCCGCTGCGTCGCCTGCACTCGTACCCCAGCGGCAGCGACACGGACGCGTCGCCGCCGGTGCGCGCGCGCGGGCAACACCCGCCCAAGCCGCCCGTGCCCGAGCGCCACCCAGAGCTGCTCGCGATGGCCGCGCGCCGCGCCCCGCCGCCCCCGCCGCCGCCGCGCACCACCTCGCGCTCTCCGCTCGCCTCCCCCACCTCGCCGGCCTCCCCGCCGCCGCCCCGCGGCGACTGCGAGCCCCTCGACGACGACAAGGCGGGTTCGCGGCAAGCCCTTCTCGAACTGCGCCACCAGGAGCTGCTCAAGAAACAGAAGGCGCTCCAGGAGCAGTACGCGCGGCTCCAGATGATCCAAAGGAGCGGACCCGCGCTGCCGCAGACCGCCCAGCCTGATTTGAAAAAAACTGGCAGCGAGTCTAACCTGTTGTCTAAAATGAATCTGAACCTGGCCCCCGCCGCGCTGTCCGGCAGCATGAGCCACCTGGCGGGCGACACAGCCACTCGTATTCCGGCACTCGAGAAAGCTGGCGCACAAGTAACACCGAATACGTCCGAAACAGTAGCCACCACAAACAAAGTTTACGAGACTGACATTCTGTGACCTTGTCGCCGTTTGTTCATGGTATCGGTGTAAAGTAGGTCGGTAGGCGGTTACTTATATAACCCTCAACAAAAAGTTCCGGGAACGAAAAGCTTATTCACCACTGGCCCGAGTGATAATGTCCTTTCCCGAAACATTTTGATCAAGGTGTTAAAACTACGAGTATCTTAATAATCCTACTATATTTTTACATTTTGGCACTAAATTATTAATTTCAGCTCAAGTTACTTTTCATTATAGGTAGGTACATATATTTTGTGATATAACCCTAACTATACCGTGTCACACATTATTGTACTAAAGTAAGTTAATAAATATTGTTTATTAAGTACCTACCAAAGGGTCGTCGGCATACAGTTGATACTTTGTCCTGCATTGTACGATATACATACTAACATCATAGCCCACCTTTCAACCGTAATATAGGTGTATAGTGTGTACTACACTACTATACAAAAATGTCGCCGAGTGCACAACCAGGCACTTGTAACAACACATTTAGTAGTTATAATGCAATTAATTATACATTTTTTCTCCGAATTTAATCAAGTCTTAGAAGTTTTATCATGCTGTCTCAGGTTCCCGGATGTGGGATAAGCTACTAACGTACTGTGGTGTGAGTAAATTATGTATATGTATACCAATTCATCATTACACCAATTTTATCTCCGTAGTGATTTCATGTTTATGGGCGCATTCATTACCTTATATGTAGGTACCATAATGATATTAAAAAGAAAATGAACATAAAAAAAGAACATAACAACAAAGAAAATATACAAAAAATATATATGTGTAGTAAAATCATTGAATGGAATAGTCAATATAAACCATAGCATAAGGTTTTACTTCAAAATACAGTGTTGTTTAACTAAATAATATGTACGTACCTAAATGTCACACCATCTAACTAATAAATATCAAAATAGATAAATGTCTGCACAATGCTTTAAGTAATATCTTGATTTTATCAATTACTTTCTGTACATAAACCACTAAAGTAAGTCCCTAACAATTTAGACCTTAAACTTTCTACTTTATACCTATTATAAATCGTCTATCTTTCAACTAAGTACATAGATAAGATTTATCTTGCATTTAAGTGCCAAATTTTTTATTTTTTATTTTATACTGTACCTATATCTATTAGAAAACTCACGCATCCATAATTCGATTATGCAACGACTTCAAATGTATACCACCTCGAAAAGTTAAACTTGATCGCGATTTAGACAAACAACCTTCCGCGTAAAAGTTCTGTCTATCACAACGAACTGTAAAGTTGGATTAGTCTAATCTTTATCGAAATTTCTCATGTAAAAGTAAACTATTTAATATTTTTGACGGCTCTGTTTAGAATTCATCTGAAAATATTTTGATGTAATGTAAATTTGACTGTGATAAAAAGTTACCTAGTTAAAATGCGTAAGAATTGAATTCTTCAACTTTTTTCGAATTTTAAACATTTCCATGACTATCATCCAGCTTAACCCTGTAAATTAAATAAATTCCCTTATATTATTATTCGATACTGCTTAGCTCTGCTCACTGTATTACAATGATAACTTATTATCGGCATATTAACATAAATAAATAATAATATACATCTGCACTCGCAATTCAAAACCGTCAATAATATTATTATAGTTAAACCGAGCATTATTCATTAAATCATTAAGTATAAATGTGGTCAAATTGAAAGAAAATAATGAAATTACGAGTGATATTGTTGTATAAATGTACCTATGTGTTAAAATATCCTTATTTTTAGACTCAAAATATATCTGCATTAGAAAATATATAGAGTCTAGGTCTTTAGTGATAGAATACCTATAATAATAATAATAATAATATACTAAATGTTTGCGCTGTTTTTAATGTTTGTTGCAAAGTCACTTTCATTATTATGCACAAAATATCAAGCACTCCACACCTAGTACTTAATTTCTCTGTAATGCTAATAAAGAGCGTATTTAATTAATAGATTCCAAATATTACTAACTTCGAAAGCATGCCAGACTTTAAGAGATGAAAGCTTTTTCACTTCAATAGCCCTAAAGGATAGATTATTTTATTTGAAAAGTTCCCGAAAATATGTATTTGTCTTTTATAAAATACAACCTAAATTGATAAGGCAGTATCCATGGCGAAACTAGCGACACTAACGAAAAAATAACTGGAAGTAATGAAAACGAATTTGATTTTCAAGAGTGGCGACTAGTTTCGCTCTGGTTAACCTTAATAAAACCTAATAACAATATTACAAGGAATTGTTCGTTTGTTTTCATTTTACATTCCTTTAAATATAGTTTAGGTTTACATTTACGATTACTTGCTTTTTTATTAGTATTTTATTGGTACTTTTACGTCTATATTACGATCATATTATATTGAATTTCCAGAAAAATCGTGCCAAATCATCACAAATTCAGTTTACACTAAATAGTTATTTTTGTACGTATACACTACTTTTTATAACGAGTAACAAATTGCTTTTTACGCCCTAATGGTGTAAGACCGTCTACAAGGAATTATTTACCAACAGGATTTTTAGTAAAATGAAATGATTATGGGCAATTGTGCTAGCTTTAAGCTTTGTATAATTTGTTGTTATTATTTAATACATTATTGTGTATTTTCCTGTTTAGTTTATAGAAGATCATGTTAATTGTATAGTGAAACCAAGATATCTGAACAATGTTTTAATGTGGAATTAAATAAATATATACACGTCAAGTTATTATTTTGTTTTAATATTAATCTATATTTAGAGATCCTATAATAACTTAAAATCTAGACGTATGTAAACTGTCAAAAGAAATAACTAGAAACTAAATGAAATGCAGTATATAAGTAAGTACATTCGTGTCACCCACAGGCATCTTTTTCACTTCGTAAAAATACCAACTGAAAATAGCGGGATTCTAGATATAACAGCTTCTGTTCAAGCATCTGAGGTATACACCTGAAAAGAGAAATCGAACTGAAAAGACATGGCATTGAATTTTTCATCCTATCTATTCTAAACACGCTCATTGGTTCTTCAAAAAGTGCGAGTAAGCTAGGACCACATGGTCCGGTTCCAGCGACGGTTCGGTTCGCTCCATCCACGAAGCGCTGTTTTCCGTGGTAGGGCGGAACATATATGATTGGTTGCAACGAACCGAACTGGGGCTGGAACAGGACACGTGTAGTCCAGCAGTAAAGTAGGACTTTCCTAAGAAAGTGTTGAATATGAATATTGTTCCAACAACACTCCACGCCCAAAGAGATCGAACGAAAATATTGTATGAAAAAAGTTACTGGTCGTTTACCTAGGCAGCGCGACGCGGTAGTTGTATTTAAAACTTTGTTCATGGTGCAATTTTATTGTTTTATTAGGTACGTAGATTGGATGGTCTTCGAAACAAAATATCCTTGTTGACCAAACGACCGCAATGTAAAACGTCATGGGAGCAAAACGTCCACAATTTAAAAGGTATTATACTTACTTTACAAAATACAAATACCACATAAGAAAATGCTCTGATCCATCATAACTACATCAATCCTATAGGGTTACCTACCTAAACGGTAAAAAAGGAATACAAGGTGAGATTTCGGTGTCCGTCTGAACTTGAAATAATTACTTAGTATTGATAGAAAGTGTTGTATAATATGTTGCAGGGAAATGGCCGAATTCCATAGTGGTCATTTTAGTTCAATGAACATTATGCCTATAGAATTAGGTAGCCGAAGACCATCCGATCCGTAATCGTATGTACCGGATAGGTGAAATGAAAAGCAAGCAGAGTGTAATCACTCGGCATCAAGATTCGGTTACGAAATCTACTATTTATACTTGTATTGCCGTATAATTACAAATATTACCGTCTTCCTGAGTATCAAATTTTTGTTTTCGATGTAGTCCTGAAGGGCAAAGTACAAGAACCGGTACTGTGCCTTATTCTGGACCATGCCGTTTCTCTGCGCGCGCACCAGTTTCACCGTGCTGTGCACGTCTATATCGCAGTTGAAACCTGCGGAAAAAATGGTTCAATATAGTAAGTTCCTATAGATAATATAAGTTATTTGTCAGCGGCAAACGGTGAGAACTGAAACAGGGTCCTAACCAGTAAACAAATCGAGATGCGACATAATAAAAAAAGTTGGGTACAGGAAAGCGATCGCAATGGAATGATATCAGCAATTTTTCAGGCTTTTTGTGCCAGCTTACATGAGATATGTAGATACAGTCGCCGAAGTAAGTAATTGATAGTTAAACGAGTATATCGCCCGCAATAAAACACGAGTCAAATACAGGTCATATAACATACTTAATAAAATACACGTCTAGGTACTTTATTTTGAAAAGTTACCTAAAACATTTCCAGTTTCATTGTAGGTAAAGCAAAGCATTAATTATCAATGTAGGTAGCTAGCTTAAACCGTATTTTGTGTGTCGGAAATAAATCCAGTAAAAATATATAAATAAAGTAGACAAGACGTTCGCAAAACATCAGAAAATTTCGCATTTCGCAATCTTTTACAAAAAGTGTAACCTAATACGCCGAAAGAAAAAAGGAGTCCTCACCAGACGATTTTATTTTGTCGATGATCATGTCCAAAACAATGAATGTGCCAGTCCTGCCCACTCCTGCCGAACAGTGCACGCAGATTATATTCTGGAAATATATCATCAACACTAAGTAAATCGAACCAAGAAGGTTTAGGTATGACCAGGAATATAAAAAGCCTGTCAAGAGGGCGCCATTGGTACTTTTATAGTATGTTATGAACTTATGAAGTCGCTATGAAAAAAATAGTTGAATTAATTTCCGCATTATGGCGAGGGTATTTATATTTCTGGTCAGGGTTTTAACAGTGAAAATGCCATTGATTTACTCTTTAAAGCGCAATGTGCCGCTGAGCAGGCTGACTCGATTGCATGGGCGCTTTTTTTACGGCTATGGATGGAAGTTGAAATTGGTCCGCCATAGTATGCTATGGGTTCCAACTCGTAATGAAATAAACCAAGTGGGTATATCAAATTCAAAATGAATAATGGAGATAAAACGATCCACAATGTCATTGTGTTATTTTTGAGTATTATGTATGGACCAAGTGATTAATGGTAACAGTATTTATAATGCCCGGGCAGTATGACTAATGACAAGTCGAATTGGGCAATGTGTCACAGAAACCTAGTAGATGCTAAACCGTCCCGGATATAGTAGGTGATGTTAGGTTGTATTATGACAATCACGCAACGAACCCCGCTCCTTCGACTTCTCATTGCGCCACTTTAACGACATTTTGACCAGCCATAGTTACTATCATATTACCGCCTCATTTTGGGCATTATTCAAACTGTCTGGACATTATGAATAATGTTCTATTAATTACTTGGTCCATAACATATAGGTACATATTATTATATAGGTTAGATGTGTAATATTAGTAGGTATACCTGTTCTGGTGGATTTTTACTTTGCGCGATCTGACTCAGTCTTCTGTTAATGTCGTCGATAAAGGACAGCACCCCATTGGATTCAACCGGCGTGCCATGATCAGACCATGTCTAGAAGAATTTAAACAAAAAGGGTTAAGGTACGCGCCTTCAGCACACTGCAGCGATTATGAAACTAAGTGTAGATATGAACAAACCATGAATTGATACTGGTAGATGGTCCTGCAGCAATTCTTGTCGTCTCTGACGTCGAGCTCCCTCACCAGGTAGTCTTCGTGACACGCCTCACTGATAGACTTTACGAAGAGGCCACCATGCCTTTCCTCGTGATTTAAGTGAGGCCAGTAGCGTTCGCACTTTTTCTGTAAACCAAGTTGAATTACGTTCATAATGACTAACTTCCCAAAATTACTAGTAGCCAGCCTACATTCCCAAAAACAATAACAAAACCACACGGTGAAGGAAAACTCGCGATGAAACCTGCGTACTGAGATAATCAGTATTTAAAATGGAAAAGGCAATGTCAAACCAACCCATTAAATATTATAAGAACAGCAGAGCTCGGATCGGTTCGATTATACAATTCGGTAAAAGGGGACAGACCATCTCTGCAGTACTAACTTAAATAATTAATATATCAGATGTTAGTTAAGATACCGAAAAACGAATTTTAGATCCATCTTCTTGGGTATTCCCAATTGCAAGTGCGAAAGTGGGACGAGCATGAAATCGATGCGTATGATTGGATGTAGCCGTTATACTGTAAGGCCGTAGAAAAGTTAAACAAAACGTACCTTTCCTTTTTCCACTTCGTTAGTAATCATAGCAATAATCCTCACGTCCTCCTGCCATATCATCCGCCAGAAATCGTCCTTCGTGTTTGAGAGACAACCTTGTGTAGCGATGTAGAGTTTTCCTTTAACTACAAAAAAAATTATCTTATGATATCACAGATTTTACAAAAAAATAATTCTTAGGGCAATATTTTTAACGATTTCAGAAACTGATAAGATAGGTACGTTACCTGTGTCGCGGCATATATTTCCATTGATTTTGTCCAGCTTTATACATCTCTTGACCTCTCGAAGCGCATCATCAGATAGAGACTTGGACACCAGCGTGACGGGTTTCTTCGACTCACCACGCAGTATCAGAGCTGACGGACAAAATTATAATAAGTACCTATAGTGCACTATTTGAAGTGATCAAGGACATGTATTTATTGAGACACCTCGTAACTCCGAAATGCATGAAGGAAGTGACGACCAGACTAATTATTTTTTCCTTAATGCTGAAATGTTACTAAATACATATAATAAGTATCCACCCCTATATAAACCCATTCGTAAGCCGAAACAGCAGTAGGTAGGTAAAAGCAGTTCTTCCATAACTAATAAGTATACTCGTATTATGGTCTTCCCGCAATCTTTCCGGTAAGCAAAAATATGATTATAATGTTTTTTTTTAGTTTTACATAGAGTTATGACAAAATTATCGGTGCTTATTCTCTATAATCCAAAAATCGGCACTTTTATGATCAAAATACAAAATTTTTTTTTGTTGTTTCTTTGGGAATTCCTAGAAGTCGTACGTTACGGCTTTTTATTCTTCTTCTAAGTCGTAATCCTCAATGACGAGGGTCATTTTCTGTGGGGACTCTCTTGGGGTGTTTTATTTATTTAACGCTTAATTAAAATGTTACATTTTTTCTGTTTTGATTGGGCGCTGCACATTCCATTCTGCTATATTTATATAAAACTAAATATCACTCCTTTATACCGATATACTTATACGACAAACACTAAACATTACCATAGAAATACATAATATGAATCGCAAGCAGGTAACTGTAGGTAGGTAGGTATCTAACGCTGGATCGCCGGGCACTGTCGCTTGACCATTTTAAATGCTCGTTTGCCATTGCCTCCATTTTTGTTACACCTTGTATAAAACTCGCCACAAATAACGAAATTTTATTGAATTCGAATTGTATGATGTTTGGCTCCAGAGAAGGCATTTAATGGAGTCAGGCATGTCTTAACACCTTCGTACGTCGCTATTAGTTTGAGGATCACGCCTGTGTGCCGCATAGATATCTCGGTAGGTAACTAAGTACACACTTAATGGTAATTTTCCTTGTTCATGTTGCCGAAACGCTGCAACGTAAGATTTCATGTAGCGACGTAGGACTAACTCAAACGTAATAAGTGTTAAAAGTATGCATGCCAGACGATATAACACACATAAAACGTATTCGTAGAAAGTGGCTGTTACATTACGAGTGGATGTGCGAGCTTTTTTAAATAAAAAACACACAACCACAACCGTTGTGGATGGGAGTTAAAATGGCCTCGCCATAACTTGCTATTGCTTCCTACTCGTTAGAAATGTCTGCTCAATTCTGCTAAAGTTTTGGTACAGATTATACTTACATTGGACGCTGTTCAGGCTCTCGTTGGAGGACTGGACGGTGCTGGCCGAGTCGCCGAGGCGAGAGGGCCGGATATAGTTCGCGTTGATGTAGTCCGTCTCTGGACCGTCGTCGCGCCTGCGCAGCACGACGCGAGTCTGGTCATCTGCAAGACGTGAAAACTTACTGTAGCCTTGGACGTAGCCAGGTAGAAAGGGGCAGGAATGTACCACACTGCAGTGTTTGACCATCAGTAGGTTTTACTGACTCGGTTCACCCACGAGTCCTAGACGGCACTGCCCGTGGCGAAACTAGCGCAACTTCTTAAAAAAACAGATCACTTTGGACACATTGGATTTCTACTTCTTATCTTATTGTTTCACTATGACAATACTAAAACATTATTTAAAAAATCTTCATCCATCGAACAATTCTACCTAATTTTCGAGAGTGGCGCTAGTTTTGTTCAGGTTGAGCCTTTTTGGTAGTTTATTAAATGATGATCTTTTTTATTATCATCATGACCAGCAGCCAATTCTAGTCCACTGCTGAACATAGGTCTCTCCCAGGGCGCGCCATTGAGACCGATCATTGGTTTTTCTCATCCAGTCACTGCCAGGCACTTTACGCAGATCGTCGCTCCATATAGCAGGGGGCGTCCCCTTCGTCCCGGTCATGAACTACTTATTCATGAGCATGTATAAAGGTTGTACAACTTACAAGGCAAAATATTACGATATCTGTTCTTGGTCGCGTTCTCTGGTTTCATCCCCTCATTGGAACTGAAGCCAAGCCTGTCTTCAAGAGCCTTCAACGACTGGAACTCGCCGTCAAAGCCGCATTTGGTTTCTATCTTGTCATCCATCACCTGTGAACATTGAATCAGATTGTTGAGATGTCAGATTCTAACTTATACCTACCTACCTTATTTTACAGGGAAAGAATCAAGTCAACTGCTCATAATTCCCTTGGGGAACGAAGAGTGTAACAAAACACCTGTACCTAACCCCTTCATTAACTGAATAAGATTTACCACAAATATGTTGACAATTCTAAAAACTATCTGATTAAGAATTAAAAAATTATTAAGCAATTTGGGTAGGTAAGTAACTAAGTAGTTTCCTAATTTTTGGCAATGTTGACAACCAAGACACCCCAGAAGTTTCACCTCATACACACGAATGTCAAGGAATCATAAATAAACTTATTGCGACAGGGTTCCACAAAGTATAGCTTGATTATGCCTTCCACTGTAGGTAGGTACATTGCCAGTTACTTAACGACCTGTAGTCTGTAGTGCTTGATCAGACCCCAGGTCTTAGCCATCAGTCCTCACCTGCATCTCTTGCACCTTTCTGTCAATGTCGCTGGTTCGCAGGCGAGTTCCACTCAAGGGCTGAAGTAGTCGCAGCACGTCGCCTGACGTCTCCACTATTGGGTACGACCTGAAGTGCTCGATCAGACCCACCAGATCGTCGAATTGCTCGCCACTGCCGACGTCGTATTTGTCATGCTGCGTGCAAAATACATCAGAAAGTTAGTAACGAAAATAGGTTGTGTTCTGGACCAGTAGTTTAGTCAGCTGTTGTTTTTTCTTTGGCTTGTTTACGTACTTCCAAACGCCGATCACGGCATCATTATTAGATTTCAAATATAATGTGAGAGTGAATGGAGGAAGAACTATTATAAATAATAAAATGAATAAGTTCTTTATTCATTTTATAAACGGTGAAATGTGTTTGTTGTGGACGAGAATACAGTATTACCCTTTTTTATTGCATCAATCAGCTTACATGGACATAGTAAAGAAGGATCTAAAAATAGTTTTTCGATACCTTGACTAACATCAGAGATATTAATTGTTAAAGTTAGAAAGATAGATAGAAACACTTTATTGTACACAAAATCAGGAAAAGTAAAAACTACAGGAGTAATAGCAGGATATGTACAAAGGCGGCCTTATCGTTTAAAGCGATCTCTTCCAGGCAACCTCTGAAGTTAATATTGAACAGGCCCTTCCTAGCAAAACAGTACCTACTTTATATGCAACCAGGACCTACTTGTATGGCGCTAGAGAAGCGTTACATCATAAAACTTATTGCCATTTCTTTCTATCGTTCTGATTTTTGATTGCCTGTAGCTATTTTATTTTAAAACGAATTTTCATTCTGTTTTCACATTTGACCATCAATTTATGACTATTTCTTAATTTTTAAGAAATGTATTTAATATTTGATACTTGGAAACTACCGTATTTACAAGAAATCATTGTCTGAAATGTTTGTTCTATAGGTAAGCAAGTACCTACTAAAACAATAACGTCTAATGCTTTTACAAAATATATCGTCGTCGATAATATCGTCCCAAGTTCTACAATTTTCCGAATCATAAAAGATCACAACAAGCGGAGTTATGAATATATATAGCGATACAAAAGACCTCGATTAGTATTTGGTAAATCGCCCTTAAAGTGGTCAATTTGTCGGCTCGTGCATGTTCAGCTCTTGTTTGCATCTTAACTCCGACCAAATGTCCAAGGTCGAGCCTATCATGACAATAGTCACGTATGCACGTAAGTATCCTATTTCTTTGATGTCATAAAGTTTCCTTGTCCTACGTCCTATTCAAGCACACGTACAGAATATTATAATTCTGGACACGTATATCTTACAGGCAACGTGTTTACATCTTTATGAGGACAATAAAATATATGAGTATCTCATTGCTGTAGTTACTCCTGTTATAGATATAATGGAATTATCATCACAAATTAGATCAAATCGATCTCAAGATACTTATAAACATCGTAACGACAGTGGCTATTTATTATCATGTGGACTGTTTGTCCTGCACCTCAGAGCACAAATGTTTCCGAAAGCTTGTGAAATCCACCATTAAGCACTGGGCCCGCTTGGTGGAACATGGCTCGTTGCCCCGTTGTGCAAGAGAAGGTTTGGACCCCAACGATGAGAGATGAGAGAGAACGATTTAATGTAATCATTTGTTTTGGTTGTACCACTATATGGTTTACCCTAAGTGTCTCTTCCCGCAACAATCCCTAAAAATCACATTTAAACGTAATTTGACAGCAATTGATTGGAAGAAATAAAGCCTAAACAGGAAAATGAATTCAAAAGCGACATACGTAATCAATAATAGAATCTATGTTATGTATTAACAAGTCTCACAGATACAGAATATACGGTTATTGAACATCTGAATTACTATGTACTTCTGAGCTGACACGCAACTGACAACTCCCAAGAGTGTAATTTACTTTTCCCAGAGTTCTCTACGTCATCGGTATTGTTTTACAATTGATTCGTTACAAGCTAATACATAGGTAATCTGTAGAGTTTTATTTCCATCTATCTTAAGTACCTACTACTAACTCCAAACATCTAAAGTTGAATGTGGAAATTTATAAATTAGTATTTTAAATAGTTAATGCTAATTAAATCGCACATAGAGACATGTACCTACCTATCTAGTTAGTTTTACCTATCGTTCCACTGCACTATTTCAAACTGCATTTCTACTTTCCAATGGTTATAATTTCCTGGTATTTCACTGCAATATTATGCACTTCATATAGCTACCTCCCCATTTCCCTCCGCACCACCCCCAACCCCCTAGTCTAGCCATCACAGACAGTCCAGATTGTTTTGTTATAAATTTACGTAGGTATAAAATAGACTTTCCGCGCATGCCCATTCTTCTTGATGGTTCTGCAGTCCTAGTAACATGCACCGTAATGCATAGATAAATTTATATATAGGTATCTATACGAAATTTTAACTAGTATAAATAAATCTAATACTACAGTCTTACGAATCAATACTTGGGTATGTGAAGTAAAGGACGCGCCCCGCCACGAGGGGAGACTATATTTCTTTCATTCAAAATAGGTAAAAGTAAAACGGTAAAATATATTTATTATAGTAGGTAGAAGTATCACTGTGAAAATTACTATCCAATATACCTACAGTAGGTGCTCGGTAATTCGGCGCTCGCTAACCTGGCACGTCCAGTAGTCCGGCCTTTTACGAATCAGCTCTCCCGCTCAATAATCCGGCAGCTTAAACAATAAGCTGCCGGATTATAGAGCGGGTGAGAGTATACGCAGATTGTTCGCCGTTTTTTTTGTTTTGAATTGTTGAACATGATAATACGACACAACCTATATACTCGTATGTTACTAATTTTTATGTGTAACATATTTTTTATGAATAATGTAGATTTTTTACTACGATAGAATTATTTCCTATTGAAATCCAATAATCCGGCGTTTCCATTAATCATAATCAATCATAATTGGGACAAAAATGTGAGTGTCGGACTACCGAGCGTCTATTGTATAAGTATATAAGTTGTTATTTCTAATAACAAAAAAGTATTTAGAAAGTACCATTTCATTAAAAAATATTGAGTATTTGCATAATGCGGGTATCTACTTAATCCTATACTTATCGTCACCCATAGCAACAAATGCATCCTCATTAATAAATTAGTGTTACTTACTAGAATAACTGATCTGAGAATATGACGTTGGAGAATATATAAATTATGTTCTTATTATGTAATATTTCGTGTTCTCTGCTATTCACAGATGTGATATAATATAATAGTTCTATTGAATATCCATATATGTTCATATTAAGTAATTATTTAAGTTGCTTTGTGAGTTACAGATGATCATAAAATATTACGTTATAAGGACATATGGCTAATCACGGCTGATTCACGTTGTTTAGTCGGACAAATTCTCGGAACATACGAGTAAGATCAACCCTCGCAAAAGATACAAAATGAGTCACAAGTATTATACAGAATTTCATAAAAAGATAGGTCCGTAAGTGTTTCATAAACGACAAGTACATAATTAAAAAGCTCATTAATTATTATAAGAATTGGTAATACAGAATAATCTCGAGTTTCAAACTAGACTTCTTGTAAGTCGTATTCCTCATTGCTGAGGGTCGTGATCATTCTAAGGGATTAATCACATAGAATGAGTCTCGTGGCAGATCTAATGGGGTGGTTTGACATTGCCCTCCACATTTCAAACACTGGTTATTTCAGTCAGAATAGTCGGTAAATGTTATGTACATTTACCGAAAATCTTTCGAAAAAACCGAAAAACTCATTGGTACATGGCATTGCCTGGTTTCGCATGGGTGTCCGTCGTCCTAGCCACGGCGCCACCGACGCTCTCCATCACCAAAATTACTCCATTAGAATGTGAACATTTTACGGAAAGAGTATACATATATATACCACATATCAAGTATAATCATAATAGTCAACTTACAAAATAGTAGTTATCTATCACTTACTTAGAGGTAGGTATTTTTACAAGTTTATTTATGCAAGTAACGACGTTGCCATTCATTAGTCGTACTGATTTACATTACATTATTTAGGATAAAGTAATGCAAATCAGATATGTACCTACGACTAAAGTGTGTCAGAAATATATTGGAGGCGACCTTACCGCGGGCACATATCGACCTCGCGTGGAGACCTCATAATCGATCAATAAACGATCGTAGATTCGGCGCGTTGCCGCGCTCGCGACGACGACGACGCTAGAAATAGATGCGGGGCCGTTTTGTTCTTATAAACCGGAAGACGGCCCTGCATTCCTACTTAGCCTCGGACTTCACGGGTCCGGTTCCAGCCCCGGTTTGGTTCCCTGCAACCAATCACATGCGTTCCGCCCTTCCCCCACTTGATGACAGCGCTTCGTGATTGAATGCGAACCGAACCGGGTCTAGAATCGGACCAGTGAAGTCCAGGCCTTACAAGGGAGAGCACCCCCCAAGTCCATACAAAGATTACAAATCACGTAGTCTTTACACCATTTTTTTTTAGTCCGTCTAACTTTGTTAGGTAGAAATTATTTTATAATTTTATAGTTATCTATAACATTGTCTCAGAACAATATAATGGTCACATCTCAAAACTCTAAAAATAAATTAAGGTCTTTATTTTTTTCTAAACTATTGTAAATAACCTTATCACACAAGTATACCATGTCAAAGGTACCAGGTGAAATTATCTAGTCCATATCCATATTTTGCTAGCCGACCAAGGAAATTTTCGGGACCCAAATTCTTCATCGAGCTATTTGTTCCCGAAATATTTCTTCCGGACAGACCTGCTGATGTGAAGCAAGAATTTTCGACCGGATCCCAGATAAGTGTCGACTTCCTTGTAAATAACCAAATTTGATAACTGAATATCAAGAAATATTTTTCCTTGTAGATAGCCATGTTATCGAATTTGGTTATCTACAAGGAAAAATATTTCTTCTTAGATAACCGGGTTTTTGTACCAAGAATTGTTTTTCCTTATAGAAAACCGTGGTTTCCTACGAAGAAAAGAAAAACATGGTAGATAACCGGGTTATCTATGAAGAAATATTTTTCCTTGTAGTTAACCGGACGGAAAGAACGGGCGTGCTTTCAGAGTAATGTAGGTAGTCTTGTTCGACAGCCTCTGTAATCTATCCGAACTTTTTCTCTTGTGCCACCTGCGGAACTGGTAGACATGATGACGTTTTTGTTATGCCACGCACTACGCACCATGCACACACCCGTAGTCGCCATCGTAGTAGAATACGAACTTTATCATTTGATCACGTTCATGAAGTTTATTTGTGAACTTTTTAATTACAGTTGAAAGTTACTAAAGTATAGGTTGCTAAGGTACAACAATATGATTTATTCCTGAACGTTTGGAAGGGGTACTAAAGGCAGCTTCAAGAACCGATGTAGTAAATTGAGTACCTATATATATTATATATGTAATGTACCTATACTTGTGCAAGAAAAACAGATATTTTTGCAATAAAATATAAACAACCAATAAATTCTATTTAAAAAAGAATATATGCTGTCACATTCATTTTGGTATTTATGCAAATCACAGGCAATTTTATCAAGGAATCGAAAACATGTTATTTTTAATAATATCTAAGACCATCGGTGAAACCAAATATAAACGATCTAATTCTACGCAAACGTAAAAATAACAACTTACGTTTTAGGTTTAGTTAGGCAATCTCGATTTAAAGTGATACGATATTAACTTGCACCTTAGACTTGCACCGATAGAGGCTCAAGTGTGCCTACTAAGTGCGCAATAGACCGTGGTATGTATATACATAGTTAGGTACCTATTAGCATAAGTAAACAATGGACACACACAAACCACATCCAAACGCTGTACTTACAAAGATTCAGCAGACACATGGCATGACTGACATTTAGTTGACAGAATAAATATTATATAGACGAGAGTTTCAGTTCTGAAGATTACATTTTTTTAGAATAATAGAGTAGTACTTAGAAGAACTACCTTAATCATATTTTATTAAAATTTAAAGCTTCTAAAAGATAGATTAACAAACTTTAAGGAAACATGTATCAAAATTCAGCTCCGCTACCTTTCTTCTCTCCTCACACCTCTAGATGTTTAGGTATCAGTTTCCCAGAATCAATTTTGAATGAAAAACATTAAGCCAGGGTTAATTATCAGCGCAAGTGGGCCTAATAAACTCCGACATAGCTGCGTTCATCATCGATACGATACGTCAAGGAATAGAAGTCGGTAAAGCATCATGGTAGGTCCTAACCATTTGAGCTCTAACTCGAATCTCTATAGTCCAAGACCTTGGAAACCAATTCACCAACTTTGATCTGATCTGGCTAACTCTCGATAAATTTAACTAAACACCCTCTCTTTAGTTGGGGCAAGTAGACTATTACCTACTTAGGTTCATGAATAATTTTATACATGCATTGCATGCGTTTTAAAATAATATGTTATTAAAATTAAATAAGGAATTTGCAGTCTACGTAAAACTATACTAAATTCTAAACTATTTTAATTTCACGGAAATTCTTGGCCGCAAATTCGATGAACGTAAGAACAGTATGTCAGTAAAGATCTATTCTTAAATCGAGTCATCATACACCTACACAGGTTAATGTCGGCTATGGTTGGAAGCTAAACTCATTTATCAAAATAACATGATCAATGTCTGCAATTCTTTATTGTTACTATGGTAAAGTAAGAAACAAAATTATAAAAAATTCTCAACATTTTGTCGTAGGTACAAGAAATAACACATCTATATTATTATTAATTCAATTAAAAAAGCAATATCACAACATGCAAGCAACTAAGAAACTGCAAAGTGTGATTGCCCAAGTATCATATATTCTTGTGAATACCTTGTGGAAGCTAAGGAATGGGTATAACTATAAATTAATTACCTATCTTATCCTCATTATTTTATTATGAGTCTCCATAAGTACTTATACCAACTTACCTACAATGCTCTAAGAATTTTTCTGATCGGTTTATTCCCGGGAATGAATATTAATGATGATGTCATAAAATAGGTTCTTCGCCACTTTAACTAAATGCTACTTATATAATAGTAACGCCCATGATCCGTGTAATTTTCATTTTTTCATTACCTATTTCACATATTGTTTCAATTAACAAATGTGTAACATAAGGTGCAAATACTTCAGGTATCATTAATGTTTTGACCCGAAAAGAAATTATTTTCAGAATTGTCTTAAATGAAACACGTAGGTATTTACCTAAATTAGCATCCGACGATCCCAAAACCCAAATAAACTCATAAAGGCCCTTTAATGCATTTATTTTTCATCACCACGGCAGCATAGGTAAGTGATTTCGCTAGCGGGATCGGATACAGAAAGTAAAAAAAGTGTAGTGTTTCTGATTTTTGTAACATAACGCGACTCTACTTACCTATTGAAAAAATAGAGATACAAGGTTATGTACTGATAATTATATTGGTTATTTAGGTAAGTTTAAGTTAGTTATTTGATTAGCAAGAATTAATTATACATATAGTAGCAAATAGGTATCTTGTATTGTTCAATAGAATCGCGTTTACGTCTTTTCTATTGCTAAACTTTTTACCTCAAACAATGCACTCAGTCGTTTAGTGAATAAAATGGACCAGGCACTTTTATTAAATGTTTGTTGATAGTAAGTAGATAGTAATTCTAACAGGAGTTTCCCCATATAGGTAACCAAAGCAGTAAATTTGCCTGAGCGCCTATATTTGAACTATATATACCTACTAACTTCTCACACGGCGTGACAGACGGATATTCTTGTATACAGGTAGGTAGGTAAATACTAGTTTATTTTCTTCGTTCTTTATTATTATTACGTTCCTCTTGCAGAACTTGAAGACTAGTCATAGGTATTCAGTGGTCTCACAACTCGCCATGATCCAAACGTTTTTATCGAGCGCGGTGCGTGGGTCGTCCCACGGGGTCTCAAAGTGTTAACGATCACATGTGACATGCAAAAACCATTTTATGAAGCCCCCGCAGGCGGCGAATTGATTATGTATTACATTTTGCTGCGTTTTTTGTTCGTTAGCGACGTTGTATAACAATAACATGATAAATAATGCCTCGCCATACCCGGTCAGGTCTCCATTTGTTGTGAACAAAGTAAAACATTACTACCCAAGTAATGCCTCCATGTATATTGCTGTGAATACTTATAGAGTTACATTTTTGTCTCGTATTAGTACTGTTAACTTGTTAACAAGTGTCATTAAATGAGGCATTCATACGCATTTAGAGTACCTATGAATGAAAACGAGTATGACTGTTTGAACAATTTAAAATATTCAAATTTGTGTAAAGCTTATGAATGTGTAGAAACTATATTGACAAGATTTCTTGTTGTTCATAATGAATTTTTGGTGACCACAATATTTTGGTGACGATGATATTATCCAATTACAATGAGAATTCCCGAAATTATGGAAAAATGAACGAAATGCATGTTCATTTTCATTTGCCCATTTTCGCAGAGAAAATGTATGTCATTTGACTGAGACATCAAAATTCGTCATTCTTCTAATAACACTTCATTATCGAAATTCTAAACAAATTGTAATTTTCTGCATTTGGGGATTCCTGGATAAATTCATATACTACGGTACATACCTATACTCGTGTATAGGTATGTACCTAGTTTCCTAGTATCAAATACTAAATGCATTTCTTAAAAATTAGGAAATAGTCATTAATTGATGGTCAAATGTGAAAACAGAATTAAAATTCGTTGAAAAATAAAATAGCTACAGGCAATCAAAACACAGAACGGTAGAAAGAAACGGCAATAAGTTTTATGACGTAACTGTTCTCTAGCGCTATAACTTGTATACAAATAGGTCCTGGCTGCACATAAAGGACTGTTTTGCTAGAAAGGGACAAAGCATCTGTCCATTACTAACTTTAACCATTAATGTCTCTGATGTTAGTTGAGATATCGAAAAACTAATTTTAGATCCTTCTTTAGTATGTCCATGTAAGTTGATAAAAGTAAATTAAGTAAAATTGATAAAAGTAATGTAAGCAGTAAAAAAAATTGGTTATTACTGGTACCGTATTCATGTACTTACTTTAAATGAAACAACGTCATAAGTATTCGTATGTGCTGATATAGTATTTGAATATACCTATCACATGGCAACAATTTATACTGTCACCGAATAAATGTATAGGGCCCTTACACTAAGTGCCAAATAAAATAAATTGACTCTTGATAAATGAAATTGATACCTAAATAAGGTCCCCATAAAAGAACGCATTAAGTTCCAAAATAAATAATCAAGAACCGAACTTATTACGTGTTTTGACCAAAAAATCCTTTTGGGACCCACAACAGATAAATGGTCACCAAATATTGGTATACTATATTGTACTAAACAATGACACAAAAATGTAATTGAGTTCAAAAATATTAATGGATAAAACAAAGAAAGTCAAACTAACTTACATATCGGAGCGAAACCTACATGGATGGGTTAGTTTGAAGGCTAGGGCGGCAAATAGGCGTAGCGAGCGCAGCCCTAGCCTTCGTGGTTATTTTTTAAAACAACCCAGAAAAAAACTGTTCACATATATTAAGATATTTTGTCATCCCAATTTAGCGACCATTTATCCATTATAGTGAGCACTTATCTGTATTGGCAACCAAATAAAACTAAAAATAGTTACCATTATAATATATTTTGACAACGAAAATTGGTGATAATTTATCTGTTTTGGCGACTATTTGGATTTTTTGGTGATATAATAGGTACAATTCTGGTACCCGTTTAAACACATCCCTATCATATTTGGCCTATTTTACCTATTTATTACATAGTTTTAGGACGATTTTAATGTACTATTGTACTTAAATTTTAAAAGGATTAACTGTTAAAATATTTATGAGGACGTCCAAAAGCGTACCTATTAATTAGAATAATATTAGTTACCTATATGCATCGTAATGAAAGCGTCGGTCGCCCATAATACTTAATAGTTATACCCTGGACTACGAATATAAAAACCACGATAATTGAAAGAAGTAATAATTAATCCTTTCTTTGTAAAATTAACTTTGGACACATTACAAAAACTCCATTAAATTCTGTAAAATCGAAATAGGTAACATCGTTATATTATGTGGTTTTAGTAGTAAATGTGTGCGGGGAAATCACTAACCACTTAAACGGCCAAAGTCATTGGGTTTTATGGGGCCTTAAGACGGTCCTGTTTGAAGCGAGGATAACACGTTGATTGTCGGTAATATAGTTTTGAAGGAAGTAGGTATAATTAAGTATGTCCATTTTAATAATATTTCGACCAATATTTCGTGGAATCAATAACGATAGAGTAGTAAGTTCCTACCAGGAAAACCTAATGTACTTACATTTCGTGAGGAGATGAATTTTACTCTAAACGAGGAATCATCAGGGCAAGAGGATAAGTGGACAACTCTGGATGACAAATGATTATGTAATTATTTTTTATTATTCATTTTTATATCTGAGAAACCTTTCAGCTATACATTGTTGTTCTTTTTTTACAATTGTGCAAGCCCAAAAACAGGTTTCCTTATTTATACAATGAAAAACAGCTGATAGCTAATAAAATAATGGATGTGGGGAAGTGGGATGGGGAGTGGGGGGAAAGGGGGTGTATCTGTGTGTATAAGAGAGAGAGATCTGTTATGTTGTTTGTGTGTAAATTGCATTCTAATCTAATCATGTAATCGAGTAATGCGCTTCTCGATCCAATCTTAGCCATTAACAGTTTCTTATACACTCGTAGTTTCTATTGGAAGATATCGAGACCTTTAAACGATGTTAAATCACTTCCGCAAAGTAACGCCTGATTCCAACTACTACCAAAAAGTATTAGTGCGCACTGACCTGGCGGCGGATCATGACGTGGGTGACGCGGCCGCGCACGCGCACCGACAGCACGAACTCTCCGGGCCGCGCCTGCGACTCGCGCACCAGGAACGACCCGTTCCTGCCCTTCTCCATCATCAGGTGCTCCGCCTCCTTAGCAGACATGCTGCCGTGAAACCATCTGCGAAATTGTTGTACAAATTAATGGCAGGTTTAAAAGGCGTCAGTTACTGAATTTAATCCTTTGGAAACCGCTGACAAATCGGTCTGGTCGTGGTCCAAGTCCTCAGTCTAATTAGATGTTCCATGACCCTCATTTAGTCCAACCATTGTCAGTCCTAGATATAGAGCGGTTTACCTACTAACCACCAGCTCTGACTTCAGTAACTTAATTTGACTCGGCCATAGCTTGCTGTAGCTTTGAACTATTATCTGTCATGGAGGTCATAGAAACATTAGTTCACTCTATTTTATTCCTGGTCGGGCTTTAAGTAAAGGTATTCATTTTTATTCCCCCTTACCGCCTGACAGAATTTGTGACCAATTGTAAAACCACATGCAAATTCGAAAACTGTTTTACCTCGAGTCAAGTTCTGCCGGGGTTTAGCTTTCAAAGTGAAAATATGAAATGAGCCTCCACAAGCTCGACCGGGAATATAATAGAGTGCGCTATGTTGCGGAAATTTATGTGAACTATTTTTTTTCATAGTTGTAAAAGTACCCGTGGACAGCTCTATTATTTATTTATTAGAAAGAAACTTAAGTACACTAGGTAAATAGTGGCATTTTGTTTGAAGAAGAGTATACGAGTACTTTCTCGTACAGCCGACCACAGGTCACCCTACCCAAAACGTCAAAATCTGAGAATCTGAAATGTATCATATTGCACAGGCATAAAAGGTTGATATTTAATCGAAGGTTTTTGACAGATGGTATACTATAGCTTGTGGTCGACTGTACCTGCAATCAGCGCAGTATAATTTAATATTCACTAGAAAATTATGATGTTGATAAGACAGGTTTTATAATGTAAGTATATGGAGAGCAGACGAGCAAACAGGTCAACTGATGGTAAGTGTTCAACGTCGCCCCATAGACATCTCACTTCACTATAATTTTATTAGAAGGTTTTCTATGTGGACGAACTGCCAGGAATCCCTATGTATTTCATATATGTAATATAAGTATGTAGTATAAGTAGTAAGGTAAATATTTTTCAAAGTTGTCAAAGTTTAGTAAAGCATAAATGTGAAAAGTCTATATAAATAATAAACACTTCGTAAGACAAGTCGTGCATGAGTGGTTAGTCCTTGGTAATGCTCTGCAACGTTGTTTGTCCTACGTTATAACAAGGCCTATTGAATTACAAAGGTTACAAAAACTGTTGTACAGTGTAGTATTTATCATAAGATTAGCAAGCTGAAGTGGCAGTTGAGGCTGAGGTAACATCTGTCGCAGAACCGACAACCGCTGGGGTAGATGAGTTCTGGAGTGGAGACCGCGATTGGGCAAACGTAGTGTGGGAGCGATGATCTGCGCTAGGTGGCTGCCATCGACTGGATGAGAAGAGCCGAAGATCGGGCTCAAAGGCGCGCCCTGGGAGAGGCGTATGTCCAGCGGTGGACTAGAGTTGGCTGCAGATGTCAAAAACTGTTAATTGAATTCCTCAGTTTTTAATCCAATTTCTTTTGATGTACTTATTCAAGTAAATAAATAATTTCTTTCGTGAACTAATGTTATACCTACTTATTTTATTTATTACTGTACTGTCTTTCCAATATTTTATCTATAGAACAATTTATTTATTTACAACTTAAAATTATTTATACACAAACAATTACAGAAGCAAGAGCAATAGAAAAGAAATGTATAAAAAATTAATTTATCTATTAGTTTATATTATTATCGTTTAGTTTTTTTCTTTATATTAGTTTAAGTATATTTTTCTACTCCCATTTCGTATTTTTTTCTTTAAGAAACCACAATCAATAACGTAAAGAGGTTCATCCGTCATGATCCTGTGAAAATAGTGTTTTAATGAAATATTAAACATCAGTTTTCGATTGTAATTTGTATTTTTTTCCTTGTTGTTTAATACGAAAGAGTTCTTGTATGCAGTGGTATAGCACTGCATACAAGAACTCTTTCGTATTAAATGCACTACATTTCACTGACCAAATACTTGGTACTTTAGACATTTAAAAAAACTCGACACCTGCGCCTGCGCGATGTCGACAATACGTCACTACGGTTTCCATATTTACCAATAACATGTTAAGCTTTCATGGCGTCTGTTGAAGTCTCCGTAATGGTTTGTATTTTCTGTTTATATGTTTCATGGTCGTAGAAAAAGTGTTAACACTCGAACGATCTATTATGAAAAAGATTCACTTTGATTCATAAACAGTTTTCATTTTAAAATCGCTATCATTACGTGGCCGTTGCATAAACTACTATAGTAACTTAACTAGTACTGCAACTATAATATTCAATAAAAACTACATGGGAACGAACAGTTTCGTCAAGCTACGATTAAAAATAGTAATTTATTATTTAGGCATTGTATTTGATTGTGAAGAAACGTGTGAACTCTGCTGCCATTGCTTGCTTCATCTACGAATATTACGATAATTTCCTATTGACAATAAAATAGGGTATTTAAATATAGAGTCGTTAACTAACTTTTCATTTTATTTAACGAGAGCTATTAAGTTTATACTATACTGGTATACGAAGCGAAAGTGAGTGGAAGGACAATACGGGGTCGTCTCCTAGACTCACCTTTAAAGATCAGACTGACAGAGTGCGCTTAAATTTCAATATTATACAGACCAGACGACCCCAACGGCGAGCATGCGTGAAACGACGAATGACTGAAGAGGAAGCAAGAGAAGCGTGCCAAGACAGAGATTCGAGGCGCTCCGTTCTCTCGCAAGGGATATAGTGTGAAGGTATGTATGTATTTATTAAGAATTTTAGTAAGTCTTTCTTGGTAGAAGAAAATAATCTCATCACACAAAACGTAATCCGGAAATTCATGATAATTGAACTTTTTCTGTAAAAAGGCCTCCTGCATGATATTATGTATTGCATAACTCCTATAAAAATACGCCGAGTACGTTCCCTGTGGCGAGATCTCGCATAAACCGGTCCCGGAATTTATTCAAGCGCCTTGTGAAACTTAAGTTTGGAATGTATTAATGCGATCGACCAGTGACTGACTACGGAAGAGTGGAAGAAAGAACATCTCTCGGTATCGCTTACCTTGGTACAAACTACAAAGTAAAAAGATACCTGTATAATATAGCCGCGGACAAAACATTAATCGCGTACGCCTAGCCCTAGGCTGGTTCCCTATCCGAGGTCCGAAGGTCAAATCTTAAGTTTTCGATGCAAATCAGACACAGGCGGTGGATTAGGTCAGAAGGCTAGTAAGGGAGCGAGCGAAGCGAGATCGAAATCTCGGACACAGATGATGGACAGGTCCCTGTAGGTTCCTCCAGAAAAGATAATAGATTCGGTTAGAAATATAGGTTCGAGCGAAGCGAGCGCGTACTTGTGACGCAGATCTGTCACAGATAATAGATTTTGGAAGAAGGCTAGGGCGGAGCGAGCGAAGTGAGCTCAAATTCTCGAGGCAGATTAAACACGAATGGTGCACTCCTAGTGCACCTAACCTAACCTATGGCTTTACTTAACATCCTCTATGTATTAAATGAATAGGAAACTTTTTTAATGTTTTGTTTTGCAACAACTAATTTATTTATATTGGTCTTGTTTTTAAAGAGATATTGAAACGCAATTTATTAATTCTACAGATCTTGGAGGTAAGTCACATACAGATTTCGAGAAACTTTCACGCAAATATACAGTCATTAGCATTTATAAATTACGATTGCGATGCGTTAGTTATAATAAGTGGAATATTTCTACTGAAGGCCCGCATGGCTTATTTAATACCTTCATGTTCATTAAATGATATTTAACATAAAAATCCGATATATTTACATACATACACATTCAAGAGATTTCTGATGACCTATTTAGCCCATTTATAAATGGCATAAAGCATATAAATAGTTTTGTTTGATTAAGTTAAATGGATGATTAATAAATATGTACCTATAAACAGATGCATTATTCAGTATACCTACATACTTACGATCTAATCAAAGTGCAGGTATTTTTTTATTAATTTGAACCGTCCAATGGGATTTATACATACATAAGATAATAGGTATAGTCGTGACGTAAGTATGAATTGAATCCACATACCTACCTACATACTCTGCGTAATGCAAAGGAAGACTAGTTTAGAATGTTTTTTTTATTATTTTCACATACATATTCTGCGTAAAGCAAAGGAAGACTAGTATAGAATATTTTTATTATCAACAAACACAAAATGAATTCAACGATGGTGCCTACTCGTGAGGGAATGAATTTAATTAGGTAACGCAAAACGGATATAATATGCATGTATACCACTAATAGGGTTAGATTAGGTACTAAACTGAATACGGTACTGCGAAATGTAGAGATCTCATTATTAGCATTGCCGTTTTAAACCCTCCCGGAAATCCATTAGACCCAATCATCCAAAAAAATCCTCTGTAACCTCAACCCCACCCCTTCTATCAATTTCTTCCTAGGTTCTCTGGCTAAAACTTTTGCTATCCCTAGAATAGAAAACGAGAATCCTTCAAAAACTGATAATAAAGTTATTTTCTCCGTCTTCTAACGAAACCATAAACATAATTGATTCATTAGCCTACTATCCGCCCGAATATAAACAGATGCATTATTCAATACGTCGCGCTAATTTGCAGTTAGATCACTCATTGTTTTCAAGTTCGTCATTGCATTTGGCGCTCTGTTCATTATTATTTTTTAACATTCGTTTTATGTGTAAATTTATATTGCTAACACGCTCTTCAAATGTAATGAAGGCAGTCTATCATGGCATCTACGATTCATAGTTTAATAAGCATGACTTAAGTCTAGGTTCAAGTAATTCATTGTCTACTCCTCATTTATATAACTTATCATCAATCAATTATCGATTTTGTTTACGGTTTTACGATATAACAGTAATATATCTCTCTTTACCTACTCCTACACTTAGGCTTGAATAGAGGTGGGCAATGTTTAACCGATTGTCGCTACAGGTTCTGAATTCAATAGACATTATTTTTCAGTTTCATAGTTTTTTATATTTCAAAACTTGTATTTGTTCTTATCTTACCAAAAAAACCTAAAGTGGTAGTAATAGATTATATCGAAAGAAGCTGTTTCAAATTCCAAATTCTTTGATAAATATAACGCAATTACTTTCATAGAGGAAAAAAGCGACCACCGCCCTGACAGACTTGTTTACTTCGTGTTTATGTACGAATAGAGATTCATCAATCAAGGTCCGATTACACCGGAAACATTAGAAGGTAAGTCATCTCAGCGGTACATACAGTAACTGATTTTTTTTGGTTGACCTTAACAGTTGCCCGTGACCGTCGCTGACGGTCGCAGTGGTCAGCCTCGACTGTATCTACCGGCGCCGTTTGGGATCGTTTCGTCACAAGCATCCGACACTACTGGATTAAGAATTCGATCATTGGATTCGCTATTTTATCTACATATTCGTTAGATAAAATAGTGAATCCAATGAGCTACTAGTTTGTAGGCACCGTAAAAATGAAAAAGCTCGCCCTTCCGCCCTTCCGCCCGTCCACCTGCCCGAGACACAATGTGGTCAATTTCATTACTCAATAGAGATTAGTCATTGATTTATTTAAATGGAAAATACAATTTTCATGAATTTTTCCTTAATTTAAAAAAAAAACTACTAAACATGTAGGCACGCATTGCCATATTTATCGTGTAATTCGAATCGCGTACGGACGCAAAGTTTCAACTCTAAGCTCTATTAGATATACAAAAGTGTGTCATTATATCAAAAAGTAGGTAGATAAATGACTACCGCCGTTTTCCTTCCAAAACCGTGAGTTTCAAGAAACGTCCTTCTTTAATCCTTCCTAAGTCTCGTGTCTTCTCTATCTAGAGCTATAAACTGTCGTTTATAATATTTTTTTATCGGAACATAACCCACCTCTATTGTTCGATATGTTTATAATTCCATACATACAAAAGTTAAAAGGCAGAAAAATAGAAAAATGCTGTTGATTTTTTAAAACAAAGGTCATTTCAATATTGCGACAAGACAAAAGATACGGAACCCTCATTGTCGAAGCTTGATTAATTATACTTCCCTAAGCCATATTGTCACACCGCTTTATGTCCTTATTTTATTGGTTTGTTTACTGAAATATGTATGTACCGTACTATGTACAAACCCGCACCGGTAGATTACTTAAACGTTTATAATTACGAATATATGGCATGGTAACAAAATAAAACACAGCTTAATAATAATAACTCAGCTCAGCTTAGAGTAGAAGACAATAAAGTTAAACTCTTGGAACCCTGTTGCTATTGTTTTTAATTCTTGACATTCATATGAATTTTTCAAATCAGTTAAAGGGACAAAGTTCCAAATTACCAAGAAAGAAGTAGGAATTTACTTTCGATTCTTATCATTTCTAGAGACCATAAAATCGTTTTGATGTATAATGTCCATTTACCAAAATTTCCAATAATATATACGACAGTAAAAAGTCTTATATGTACTACGTCGAGAACATAAATATGAGCAAACTCAAAAGTTTCAAGATCACATATGTCAGAAATTCTAAATTTGTATATTTAGGGCATTTAGAAACACTTTGGGGAATACCTTCAACAACCTACTATAATAGGTTTGTAGCAAAACTGGCCTTCATTGCCTTAAATTGGATGTTTAGATGAACTTACGTAAGGTTCCTTAAACGTCAACAAACACGTTGCGTACGGCCAAAAGTGTGGGCCTTTAATGTCTACTCTGCCTTAGATAAATACTTCCTTGCCCATTAATGACCGCTATAACTCTACATACCTACACAATATTACGCGGCAGACGCAACGATTATTTAGGAACATAAACACCTAAAATAATTATAGCAATTATTTCCCTATCTATAGTAATAATCAGCGCTCTATAAAATTCATTCATGGTGTCCTATAAAATAAACAATGAAAAGGGTGTCAGGATGAATTATTTTTTTCGCGAAAACTGATTTATTGTTGTTTTTATATTGGTAGTTTTACCTACAGGTAAGTACTTCTCACCTTCATATTGCATTTTTCTTTACATTCTGTATTTTTAATCTTTTGATTAAAAATTAATAAGTAATATATAATTCTCTCACAAGTATCATTGTACTTACCTGTAGACATAATAAATTCGCTACAGCTAGTAGATAAAATTACTTACCAAACTACTTTATTGAAATAAATTAATAGTCATAATAATAACAATCCCAAAGTTATTGAAATATATGAGATAGATAAATATAATATCATAGATATCATCCATATGTAAAACTAGAAAAAAGTATGTATGTATGTACTCACTTTTTCAGCATAAAAGCTTTACTAAGCTCCTTAAGGACTGTGGAGACGATAGCGCCAGCGGCCGGCACTGCCAGCACAGAGGCGTCCATGCAAGCTGACAGTGCAGCCGGGGCCAGTACTCCCAACCGGCTCAGTCTGGGGCTATCCTTCGACATCACTGGCTACTCTCCAGACTACTTGCTCAAGTTCTTGCACTCGCGCACGACCGTAACCGCAGAGCGATCCGCTTCGCACGCCGCTTGAGATGCGAATGCGATCCGCAACTTGCGCGTGCGTTGGCTACAGACAGGCTTACAAGGAATTCAGTACGTGTTTATTGGACCTGCACGGCCGGTCCATCTACTTACGATTCCCATACGACATCCTAATTATCTTATGGCGATCGATAGAGACGTAGGTAGGTACTCTAGTTATGTGAATATATACAATATCTCATTGTATTTATAGTCTCAACTCTTTATGTGAATATATATTCAAAGAGGCGGCGATGAAAGTGAATTATGGAATCCACGTAGCATAACTTCGATTAGACAGATCGCGAGTTGAAACTAAGTTCGAGGCGAACTTTTATTAACGATAATGCGATAGTGAAAAAGAATAACAATTAAGAGGGTTTGCGCGTGAAAAATCGTGAAATTTCGATTGTTAATTTCTTCATATCTATAAATTTTCTGAAAAAAGTAATTTTATGCAAACATTCGACTACCCGATAAAATCAAAATAAAGTAATATTAAGAAATGAAATTGTATATTCCTTATATACAATTTCATGTCTTAATATTACTTTATTTTGATTTTATGGCGGGAGAACATTTCATGATTTTCTACGCGCAGACCACCCTCTTAATAAAATATTTAGAACTTACTAAGTTATGACGTATAAATATTAGCTTTAAATTACTCTTCTTCTATGTGACAAGTAAGATATCAACAGTGATATTTTGGTACACCTTATAAAGACACAAAAGTATTCAAAGTTTATAGTTTGATGACCAATTCTTTTTCACCACTTCCTTTCAGTAAGGGGCGTGACGTCATGCCGGTGTGATGGGCATACATTATCACTCTATTTAGTGCCAACAAAGGACGGGCCTCTCTGTATAAGGAGGTCCAAATATGGACAGAGTCATCTTCCTAAAGGAAGGTCAATAAACAAGGATAAAAGTCACGTAGGCCAGAGCCAGGCGGGTGGTGTCAGAGTTACACTTCCTTAATTTAGAGGAACCTGCACACCTCATCAACGTAGTTCCCAAAATATTTGGCAACGTCTTGATCGCCTTGATGACTATAGGTACCTTCCT
The DNA here is from genome assembly GCA_947369225.1 of Hofmannophila pseudospretella. Classification (NCBI taxonomy): domain Eukaryota; kingdom Metazoa; phylum Arthropoda; class Insecta; order Lepidoptera; family Oecophoridae; genus Hofmannophila; species Hofmannophila pseudospretella. Next base: position 16,332,763 of record OX376311.1, read on the forward strand.
AATATACTTATTTACAGTATTGAATAAAAAATTACTTATCACAGTGATACTACTAGTCAGAATAAACACAGTTTCGTAACAATCATTTTATTTATTTAGGAAAACAATGAGTCTCATTAACAATCTTATACACAATTTTACTGTGACTAGATATTATTCTACACTTCATTCATGTCATTCTTCTAATCTAATACTTAGTCTACGCAGACGTACCACTTTTATTATTACTGTCGCTTTTATTATCGTCTTTTATAGAACCTACAGACTCTCCGGGTGTGGCATAGTTACTGCTCTCAATCTGAGTCAGTTCTAAAGACCGTCTACTAACTAACTTTGTACCAGGAATCACGTCCAGAGACTTGCACCGTCTCCTTTTACTTTCCGCTAAATATTCATGATAGGCCTTTTCGAGGTATTGTCTTCGGTATACCGTATAAAGCCAATCATCAGAATTGGCGCGCTGTTTGGTGTCTGCAATTTTCGTATTCGGTAAAGTAGCCGGAGGATTCAAAAAGCTTAGTCGGCCCGAGAGCTGACCTAGCTGTCGCCTGTGATACAGCGAGCGAGGTAGGTTTCCCCTGTCGACCTCCTCGCGTCGAGCTAGCCAGTAGTAGTGAGTTATAGGGTCGCGAGGTCCCCAGTGCCTCGACGGTTTGAACGACGATTTCAGCTTCTGCGGAAGATAAATCGTCATTGCTTCCGGGTGGACAAGTACCAGGAAATATTTCTGCTATGACTACAAACATTAATTCTGAACACATAAAAGTTACGGTTACAACGATAGCCAAGGCCTTGTTCATAAATTGAAGCAGGAACTTAAGGAAAAGGTAGCAGTACCTTCAATTCGCACGACGCAGTTAGGTTTGAAATGAGCAGTGATGCATTCGCTTTACAAAAAGGTAATAGGAGATAAACTACACTGGCAAGTACTTTTATAATGGTCCGTGTTAAAATATTATTGGTCCATTGATTTCAATAGGAGCCAAATGAGCAGGATCTTTATTTTTTCTTACCGCAAAGAAGTCATACTGCACTTGTTTTGCCACGGACAACGCAGCAAAGACGAGTAAGACAACAAGCGCCAATATTGCGCTCGCTGCGAGCGTGCTGGCGTCCCAAGGTTGCTCTGTCCAGTCAACGTCACCGATGATGATCACCACGAACCACCACAGCGTGAATGGCACTATGACTCCCGGGGCAGCGCACCAACCCCACACCCACAGCTTTTGTAACTCGCGTCCCGTCAGAAATTCCACATCTTCCACAAGGATTTTCCAACCTGTAAAGATAATTGTAATTAATTTTAACATGTATTCAATGTCCAACAATATATTCAATAAGTATATAACAAGTGTGCGGGCTGGAAGGTGGGCAGACAGGCGAATGGATGGGCGAGTTTTTTTAACGGCTGTGGATAGCAGTTGTAAAGGAACCGCCATACCTTACTATGGCTTTCAACTAGTTTAATCTTACAGTGTACCAATATTTATGTAAAGAATTGCATGAATTCGTCATATCGGTGTAAATATAAACTGTTATATAATACTCGTATGTGAAACTTAATATTGGTTTAATATAATTACATATAAATACTTGTACTTAAAATACGCTTTACAAACCTACGAATAATAGAAATAAAGATCTTAACATAAACCAAGGAGATAATCATATAAGTACTTAATTAATTCAGAAGGAGTCTACTTTAAATGCGTGTGTTCTCATATGGATGTCGATAAAAGGACTTACCATAAACAAAAATAAAGGCGCAAATCTCCAGCACAGTAGTGAGACAAACGAGTAGCGGCACGGCGATGTCATCTACCAAGAGCAGGGCAGGCGTTCTACCCGTTAGCACCGCTAGTGCGCCCGCGCAGCCCAGCGCGGAGCTCAGGGCGGACAGGATGCGCCAGCGGTGCCCGCCGATGTGCCGGAACCGCTCGTACAGCGGGTACAGTAGACTGAGCTATAAAAGGTAGATTACAAGGCACTTTCATTAACGCATGTGTAAGAAGCGACAATGGCTCAAAAGCTAGGGCACGAGACTAGCGTCGCCGGATCGAATCCACCTTTGGACCATGGTGGTGGAGTTGGATTGGTTAATCAAGAATATTGGTGATAATGTAAAACATTACCAATGTCTTGAAAAATAAAGGATACAACAGCTCTGCTACCCTTACCCTCCCCTCTAAAAGTTTACTTTTTTCTCGTCCTTGAATATTATTGTTCAAAAGCGCTCCATAAACTCATAGCTCTAAATTATAAGAAACCCCGTTGTGCAATGTGCAGATGCTTGCAATTATAGACTTAAGGTCTATAATATATAAGGTAGTAAACTTTTTCAGACCACGACTGTACACGAGAATCTCGTTTCAAATCCTAATTCTATAAAGACTAGTCTAGTTAAGATCTAACACTAAAATTAAATTGTTGTCATAATTTATCGGAGACAATATTGCCTATGACTCGAAAAAAGGAAGTAATGTTAACAGTGAGATTCTTACCACGGTTATTAACCCCGAAAAGAACAAGAGAACAAACAGGAGCAACGGCCATACGTTGTTCAACGACTTCTCTACTGATAGGTTGTATATCTGGACCACAACAGCCACCGCGCCTGTGTCTTTGTCGCCACCACCACCGATTGCAAACCAAAACAGTGACCCAGCCCAACTGAATACAATATTTATCACAATAATTGCTGTTGCTGACCTGTAGAAAGACAAAAATAAAATTAGAAGTCGGAAAACGTCTTGTACTAAGGAAGAGTTCCAAAATAGTAAGTAATTACCCGACAAAATGCACTCATTGCTTGAGTTGATACATACAGTGGTTTTCAAAATTTCGAGTGCCAATTGTCGGCTAATAATTACCTGTTTCTGAAACACTAACTTGACTCGGCAATTATAACCCGACTATACGCACAAGTGGTTTTGGAACGTGCCGCGAACGAACCCGCGCTTCCATTATACAAGAACTTGCGTGCAGGTTGCAAGCAACTTGAGCTGCACGACAGTTCTAATCTGCATCTGCATAATAGAAACGCGGCTTTATTTACGTATAGCCTGACCTGGCTTAGAGTTGTCCAGAGGTTGCTACTGGTATTTTTATTTGCGTTACGGCATCGCAATGAAATAACGTTTAAACAATGGCGCACTGGTCGGGATATAACTTAATAAGGTTATATTACTGTAATGTTTATTTGTTACCATTGTGCGTTGGTGTTTGAATATATCGTATCACCAGTAGATACAAGATAGCCCCCGGCTATTTGAGAGGACCATAGCGCCTGCACCAACGCCCCGTGCCAAATGGCTGGCTCCAAGAAATTTCGCCAATCACTGTTTTGGTGGAAGGTTAATATATCGGCCGGATCACCGATGAACGACACGATTACAATCCCCAAGATGAGTACTACAGGAGTTATCACGTAAAATAACTTCTTCATTAACTTCACGGGACTGTACAGACTGTAAATTAACAAAGATTGATCACATAAACGAAAATTAGGCTATAAAAATTAGGTAGGTAATCGTTGTTGAAGAGCCACCTGATGGTAAGTGGTCACCGTCGCTTATATACATCTCACCTCACTTTAATGTTATTAGAAGGTTTTCGCTGCGCTGCTAACCTTGAGAGTTTAGATGGATTGCCATATGTGCCGGTAATTACACTGGCTCTCTTACCCTTCAAACCATAACACAGGTATGAAAGCTGCTTTGCGGTGGAAATAGGTAAAAGGGTGGTACCACCCCAGACTGACTCTACATAGTCATACAACCATTTAAATGCTATCTACCTTTGTAATAATAAGTATTGGAATATAATTAAATAGAAAGGTTTAAGCAAATATTAAATTACTTTGTTTCAAATGGTAAGGATTGTTGTACACTCTCAGTCTGTCTTAAAAGAGTCTTAGCATTGATGTACGAAAAGTTTTGCCATCATTTATTTTCTACTCTTTATTGTAGCGATAAGAAAATAATAATATATGTATAGGTACATACGCAAACGGACAAATAATCCAAAGGACAGTTATAATTAAAGCCATGGCTAGATAATATTCGGGTTGTTCCGTTACGGGCTCCAAGAATGTTAAACTGAAACAGATGTAGAATACGAATCAATTTTTTAAAATGTTATACAGGGTGGGCCAAGAATTCGTTAACATTTAAACCTAACACCCCGCGCTAATACAAGCCGCGCGGGGAGCGGGGAGGGGCGTTACCACTAGCTCGCTTCTCGGAAATTTAGTCGCAATGTATCGCTTCACGGGGCCGCAGCGCGCTTATTGTGTGAAACAATTTTATTTAAACAACAGTTCGCTCATTACAGTGAGACGCTTATTTCGCGTTGAATACGACTTACACGATTTAAATCAGTGTCCGAGTGCTCCATTAATAAAGAAATGGGTTAAGAAGTTCGAAGAGACGGGATCTACACTAAACGTGAAGCAAACCGGCGGCCCACGGACTTCTCGGAGCGAAGAGAACGTGCAGCGAGTTTCCGCATCAGTTCGACGTGATCCAAATTTATCGACGCGCAAACGTTCGGCTGAATTAGGACTATCCCGAACATCATTGCGCCGTATTTTGAAATTAGACATGAAATTACATCCATATAAGATCCAGTTAGTGCAGGAATTAAAACCTAATGATTTAAATTTGCGCAAGTCGTATGCCGAAACAATGTTAGATCGATTCAATAATTTTGATAACCTCTTATTTTCCGACGAAGCCCATTTCCACCTCAACGGACACGTAAACAAACAGAATTGCAGGTATTGGAGCAGCGAAAATCCCAAATCTAAACACGCGAGGCCACTTCATTCTCCCAAGGTAACGGTATGGGCTGCAATTTCAGCAAAAGGAATTATTGGGCCCTACTTTTTCGAAGATTCTCGCGGCCGTTCGGTTACTGTGAATTCTGCTGAGTATGTGAAAATGTTACGGGAGTTCCTGGCACCGAAGCTACTGGAATTTGCTGGCTACAACCGTAACACATGGTTTCAGCAAGATGGAGCCACTTGTCACACATCCAACGAGTCCCTGCCGGTAGTAAAAGAAATGTTTCCGGAAAAGCTGATTTCCAGACGAGGCGACATCCCATGGCCACCCAGGAGTCCAGATTTAACGCCAGCAGACTTCTTTTTATGGGGTTATTTGAAGAGTCGTGTTTACACCCATAAACCAAAAACACTACGTGAACTAAAGGAAAAAATTAGTGAAGAAATGTCAGCGATCTCGCGGTCTCTTTGTCGACGAGTATTCGAAAATTTCGGTGTTCGCTTAGAAGAGTGCAAAAATCGAAACGGTGGTCATTTAGATGATGTTATTTTTAAAAAATAAATTCCAAATAACTAACTTTCTTGTAAATAAACAATTTTAAAAATATGTCAAATGGTTTTCTTTATATGATTTTTTCAATTGTTAACTAATTCATGGCCCACCCTGTACTTAGTTGTCTACTCTACACTTTTTAAATAATGGAATATTGCTCACTTTAAACATATTGACGAATTGTAAACATCGTGTTCTAATTCATCCTGTAAATAAAAATAAAAGATTAGTAAAACCTGGACAGAAGCAGCGCAAGACCGGGATATTTGCACCATAACCATTGGCTAAGAAAAAAAAAACGCTTAAGGTGTTTTTCAGTTACAATAAAATACGAGTGACTTACTTGTGTTAATTCAACGGCAGTACACTCCCACAGTGGTATAGGGTTACTTATAGCGTACATAAAGTAAGTGACCGTTAGGGCCACGTAAATGATCGTGTAGATGGAGCCCAGGAATGATATCAGCAACCTCAGATAACCAACTCCTGAAAGATAATTATAAAAATAATAAATTAACTACTCGTAGGTAATGAATTTCGTTTAATTTAAATACTCGAGTTAAATACAATCGGCCAAAAACCTGACCACTTTTTGACTACTTTATCTAGACATACAGGAAAAAAAGGGCGACGACCCACGAAGTGTTTATTTTTATTTCATGACATGGTACATAACGGGAGTCGTTACAATGGGAGTAATTAATTGTAAAATGGTCTATACACATTTTCCAGGGTCTGTTATTGCCCTATACCTGGCTACGAGTATAACAGATACTTTTGCGTAACCATTAATTTATTGATGTCTATATACTTAGATACTTAGACTTAGATGTGGTGTTGGAGGAGGATGGAAAGGATAAGCTGGACAGAGAGAGTGACAAATGAAGAGGTACTGACGAGAGTAAAAGAAAAGAGAAACATCTTAAAGGCTATTGAAAATAGAAGGGGAAATATGGTGGGCCACCTTATACGACACGACAAATACATAAGAAACCTTATAGAAGGAAAAGTTGAAGGCAAGCGGGGAAGAGGAAGACCGAGGATAAGCTACTTCGATCAAATCAAAGAGAAGGCTGGCGTTGCGTCGTATAAGGAGGTCAAGGAAAAGGCCCTAGACAGGACACAGTGGCGTTTACTACACCGACAAGAGCATAGCTCTTAAATTGAAGAAGAAGATATACTTAGATATTAAAGTGCACTTCGGGAAGTATACATAGTCTAGTATCCACAATGGAATTAGAAAGCATGGGATTAGATTATTCGAATTTAATATAGAGAATCCAAGAGTTGAATCCTGAAATAGTACTTTAAATTCGAATTCAACTAGAATAAGACAAACCAACTTGTCGAACCTTTAAAAAAAGGCACGGCCCTCCACATGCCGACGGTGTCCTGCTGGCAGAGCTGCCCCACTGAGAGCTGCAGCAGGGCAATGGGCAGAGCCACGGTGGCCATGGCAACCGTGTGCACCAGCCCGTACGACAGCCCTCCGTACCGGAACGCATCCCGAGGCACTCGCCACGTGCTGTTAAAGCTGACGGCCACAGCCACGGTGCAGACGTGCGCGCGGGCAACGTGCAGCCAGTCCTTACATGAGGAAAGGTGGATTTTTAATGCCAACTGAGAGATGGGTGGCCCCGTTTGTAAGTTAAAAATACAGGGATCCTGCTATGAAAAAACGTCACTCAAATCTGTCTTTAACCCATAAGAGAATACGGTGATTATCATTGATTACCTATATACCTACATTTTTTTAAAGGGTAGTTTAAAATTAATTTTAAGCAGGTAACAATTTACCTACATATCAAGGAAAGAATGTTCGTCTAGTGTAGAAATTATCCTTTAACAGATCTGCGATCATTAAGTATTTATTCACAATAATAGATTCAAAAACTTCCATAAAAGTTCATAAAATACTTATTTGCGAGACAAAACGTACATTTTCATATAGGTAATACATATTACTTAGGTAACTTCTCTATTATACACTTCGAACTTTAAAACTAATAACATCGTGTTCTGGTGAATAATCAGACAAATAATTTGACAATAACAAGTTTACAGTTACTTACCTTTGTCCTGTAGGAATCGAACATTTCATTTAATAAATCTCACTTCATTTAACATAATAATTTCGATACGTTCCTAACTCCTCACATGAGACTGCAATGAGTTTATTTTGCAACATTCCAGATAAGTGAGATAAACATGATATCGGATTGTATCTAATAACAAAAATCGATCTTTTGAAACCTAGTTATCTATGTGACACATTCGCTCAAGTGGCGGGCGATCCAAAACGCTGCGCTCGCACCGCACAGATTATCAACACGACCGACTCAGCACTAAAGTAGTAAGTACACTTTTTGCAACATCTCTCGTGACTCAATTGGAATTCGTAAAGTAAATATTTATTTAATCATTCGCACTAATTGCTAATTAATTGTTTACTAACAGACACTGACGACCTTTGTCAGACCTGTAAGTAAACAAACAGTGTAGTTGTCTTTAGAGCTCTCGATTTCCGTACATCCAAACTATTTTATATTGTATTCGAAAAGCATGAAACAAACGAATTAAACAACGTCAAAGTTTTCTTAAGCTTTATTGTAAAATTTCTTAACAACTACATAATCTTACACATACAAGTATTAGTAATGGAGACGTCTAAGGTGCATTTAAATATTACGTTTTATAACAGGTAAAGTTGTAAACCGTAAAAATAATTATTACTTCACATATATTTCCCACTAAAATATATCAATATATAAATACTATAATAAGTATCAATATATAGAGTTCAATTACGAATGACATCAATAAACTTAAAATTAAAATCAAAATGGATCATTGGTTCGAATAAAATATATAATATTTATTTTGTTCAAATAAATATATAGATTAAATTATCAATCATCTATGTCAATAAATTAAATATAAGAACTTATCTCGTCGCGGAATGTCGTTTGTGGGTGGACCTTTCAACCTGGAAGATACTCAAGTTGATAATGTCAAGCCTCGTTTAGGTTTAGAGATGTCACTCTAAATTAAGACTCACATTACAATTGGACATTTGTAATAAGTACACTGAAATTCATCTAAATAAGAAGTAGGTACATATGTTATGATGAGGATATGGCCAAGTTACGAAATTGTAGTTAGTAGAGTAAGCAAATTGAGACATCTCCCTAATTTCAGAGACGATAATTCTCTAAACACGATCGGTCAACCAGAATAGCTCATGATGTGTTCATAACGAATACCTACCAATTTAAAAATGTGCTGAGTCTCACTTTCAGTAGCAATTATATGGATTTCAATTAAACTTGGCCCATATCCCCATCTATTCTCAGAGCAGGATACAGAGGACTTTGGAAATGTAGGTACTGGATCTGTCCTGCACAGTAGAAAATGTGATAACTACTATCAATAAACAGCTGCTTCGCCAATTAACATTTTCCTATAATAACCATCAGTTAAAATGATTTTATAAAAAACATATAATATCTAGTCGTACACATAATTAATAATCATATTATTATATCAACTAATGTAATTGCAATAAACAGTGATGTTTGCCACTACGAATAATTCCTTTATACAGCGCCAAGTTTCTCGCATAATTAAAGATATTTAATTTTCAACTATAGCATAAAACTGTAGTAGTGTACAGTGGAAGACACATCAAGCTATACCCTGTGGAACCTTGACGCTATAGGTTTTTGTTATGATTCCTTGACATTAATATGAATGTGTCAAATAAGTTAAAGCGACAAAGTACTAAAGGGTATAGCCTGATTGATGTGTTGTCCACTATACATTGGTGTAAAAATGTAAATTATTATATATTTGTTTGTATTTGTATGCTGTTCTAGAATAACACTTAGAAATAAAATAATATTTCAGTATAATAAGGAAGGAGCACGACGTCTCAAGCCTCGTTAAAATAAGGCATAAAAGCATAATAATAAAAGAAAAACATAATTCGAAAAATTGAGTTATTGAGCTAATTATTGAGGAAATAAAAATAGGTTCCTATGTCTATATATGTATTATGCATAACATTTAATTATTCAACCCCTCTATATAAGTAACACATAAAGCATGTATCTAAACAGACCGTCTACTATTATTGCACAAAAATATTTACTTATATAAAAAATGTAAAATCAAAATGTTTAAATTATAAATACCAGTCCACTATTACCTACAATGCGAAATTATTTTTTCGAACAGCAAGTTAAATTCGTTACGATTTCCGTAAATGTTGCCATCGTTTAATTAAACATTTAAAACAATCAAACTATTATGTTTTACGACTTGAGAAAATACGAGCAATCACGGATCGTGAAAAGAATACAACTTTCATCAATCCATTATGCGACACTGAGATGATTTTATAAATATGACAGCTACGATATATTAACGTCTTTCCAATAAAAATAAATTAATTTTCGTACCGGAGTTATTGATGACATCTATCTCAATCTGACACCTCAGTGTAATGGTTTTTTCTTGATCGTTTATCAACGTTGGGGTGCTTGCATTAAAATGTCAATTCTGTAAACGCCTGTACCAAGTCTTGAGAGTTCCATTTTTTACCCCGTCAGTTTGTCTTTGTCATAATATCTACACAACGGATAATCCGATTTGGACGCGGATTTCTATATTTAACAGAGAATTCTATAAGTGTTCTTAGCCATCCATGTCTGATCCAAACTGGTTGCGTGATTTCCAAGTGGGCCCATTAGGGGCCAATGCTGTTTGAAACAACCAGCGCCACTTGAAATACAAATCGATATCTTGCAAAACAAGGTTATTTTGTAGCGGCCAGTTTAATTCCGTTTAAAAATACTTTTTTTCGAAGATTCTCTTAAATGTACTCAATTCATTCGAATTTCGACGCTCGAAAGGATTTACGTTCCTGTCGTGAAGCCAAATCACCATTTAAGAATATAAAGTACGACAGTAATGGATATTGATACTAACATTGCAAGTCTAGACCCGGTGTCTTTTGTTTATTGTAATAGTAATTGACATTGCGATAACCTGCTTCCAGTGTTTAAAAAGAAAAGTTTTATTTTCGAGAATTTTTTGAGAAAAGTACCAATTGCAATAAAAGCAGTGATACCCATTGTTTGCTTCGAATCTTTATAAAGCCTCGGCTTCAAAAATATCTTCGTCCAGCAATAGCTAATTTTCTGGTCTCTCTTTTCAAAATAACCCTGAATTTGAGAAAAATGCTTTTATGAGTGTGGCGTCAGTAGTTTATTACTTTTAGTTTTATTTATTACAAATAGCGCCATATTTCACTGGTTATTGCACCTGTGATCGCTTTAATCTATCAATTGTAATCTTTTTCTATCGTAAAATATTTTCCACATTTTAGCATTTTGTGCAGGTTTTTGCACAAAATGTTAAAAAAATCCGTAGCGTTCCGACATAAGTTTCTTGACCGTGAAGCTTAAATTAAGCTGAGCAGCGTTAGCGTCATCGTTCAGGAGACCAATTCCACTGTTTTAAATCGTTCAACGTTCATTTGCAAATAAGTAACAATTACGTTCAATTACGACTCAACTTCAACCACATATTGTATTCTGCTGACACCATGCAAACACATCATAACGAACCAATCGATCGTTGGCTTGACCGAAACGTAACGTTAATAACGTTAATCGAACGGTTCGTGACACGTGTCAAGTTACTGCAATTTAGTTCCTATTGAGATTACGTCGTACAGTCTTCGAGATCTTAAAAAGGGATTCGGGTATGAGTAAAATCCATGTAAAATCGATCTCTGTCTTGCATTCGCGCATCAATAATCTCCTTTAAGGCCCGAATTCTTTTCTAAGAGCTCACGGATAGTACCTATTTGCAAAATCCGGTCCCTTAACTACGTTCGGAATTAAGCAAGAGACTGCGGAGGTGGACAGAGCGGGCGTGTTTAGAACGCATGCGCGTGGCGACATACGCCGCAGCCGAGCGCGAATTCTTCGCCGGTGGGCGGGTGCTGCACGTGCAATGGACACTCCTCCGCCGAGCCGGGCAGCTGCTCACCCTTAGGACCTGCGTGCGGATAAATACCCTTATTACGTATGCAGTCTGACTGAATAAAACAGTCAACTAATTCAGTCAAGTGTAATAGCTCGAAGTACGGTCAGTAATAAGAGCTGTCTAAATCGTATACTGCATGCAGCAGTGTAATAAGGGCAAAACTCGGATAATTAGGCCCAGCGCACACTGCCGGAGTGGAGTGGAATGGCGGTGCGCGGATATCTTGGGAAATCGCTCTTATGGTAACGGCGCCTCGCTACCCCAGGTCGCTTGCTATTGTCATTCCATTTCAAACCGTAATTCATTGGAGTTAAGATTTAGAAGTAAGATGCCGCGCCGCTACTCCGACAGTGTTCCTTGGGTCTTATAGATAGTGGCAAACTTCTAGACCGCGTGTCTAGTGTGTGTATGCTCTGCTCCCTGCCTTTCGCCCTTACTTCACTATAGTGGCGGATCCAGAGCCGGGCTAGGAGGGGAGGCAATCCATCCCAATCGGGGCCAAAGCTATGTTTAACAACTTTATGGTTATCTTCACATACCCGCTGGACACTGGGGTAGCTGGTTCTTGGGGATGTTTGTGACGCGTTGGAAGTCATCGTGACAGGCGTTGCAGAAGTGCGACGTGCCGAAACAGAAGAACACTGCCACCTGAAAACGTACTGAAATAAGTTAGTTGTCCTTGGTCATAATTTTTTTTTTGGGGTTCAATTATTTTCTGTAGCTAGCTAACTGTAGAAAGCTAACATTTATTCCTTTGCGTTTGATCGATTGATTGTCAAAAAAAGTATACATTGAATTGATCGTTACTGTTGCTTAGATAGCCACCAATACCACGAGTCCACGACTCGAACGGTTGTGATGTCATTTCAAGTCAGGTTGCAAAACCATCGTATATCAATTTTATTATTATTTTTTATTGAGAAACCGTAGTTCGGTAGAACAAGACTCGGATTATTTGTGTAATTAAAGAGGTATATGAAGAGTCTTTATAGGTAAACCGCGTAACAGTCGTATCGCCTGCGGGGCAAGAGAGGCGAGGGACGGGACGAAGGCGAGCAGAAGGTGGGGCCTGCCGCCCGCCCGCTCGCTGTCGACTCGCCCTCTGTCGTCGTCGTCGTCGCCCTCTTGCCCCGCAGGCAACACGTCTGTTACGCGGTTTCACTATAAGAAGAACGATCAGTCATTTCAGATTTTTTCTCTAAATCCAACGTGTTAAACAAAACCTTTTCTGAAATGACTGATAGCTTTTCCAGGGACTCTTCATATGTTATTGCACGTACGGAGCAGCAGTAGCGACACTTGTACTCGAGGAAGTCGGCGCCGTGCTTGGGACAGGTGCGCGCGCCGGCCACGTCGCTGCACGCGCCGCACACCAGCTCCGCCGGCTCCCACCAGCCGCTCGTCTCTGCCTCGCACCGTGCCAACCCGCCGAAGTACGCCTGTATACCAATCAGCAGCACATCTTTTGAAATAAATGACTTACATTAATTCACATTTTTTTAATAATTTGAAATTAACTTACTTTGTCGCACTTGTGGCACACGTAGTACGCGTAGCGCTCCATGGCGTAGCCGGCGGGGTCTGGCAGGACGCGGCCGCGCGCTCCGCCCGGCGCCGCCAGTCCCTCGTACTCGAGCCGCATCAGCGCTTTACGCTTCACCTCCTCGCGCAGCCGCCGGATGGGTGTCAGCAGCTCTTCCAGCGTCCAGTGCGTCATGTCCTCCTATAAATTGTTAAGTAGGGTACTGTCCGGGAGCATTTGCGTGTAATGTAACAGCTCGGATTCGAGCATTACATCAGTGAAAACGTCCCGCCGTGTAATGTACTCCTCCGGTCAGTACCATCGAGTTCATTAAACGAACATGCTCCCGGTCAGTACCACCACCTTAGGCTTCTTCTTCTTGTCATGTGGTTAGTGGCCAACCTATTGACAGAATTGTTCAGGCCGCCCTTAGGCCTCTGACATGGCCTAACTCAGATGTAATATGCCTTAGCGGTCTTCTGGTTCTGACCGCGCCCAACGTTGTTTAACCGGCACGATCACTTTCGGACCATGCACGCAACTATGCTACGAGCCCTTCAAATGTTAGGTTGAGACTATACGAGGCTCCGGCTCGGTTCGCTAAATCCAATCACATGAAGGAGATTTCAAGTGGGGCTTGAAATTAATTTGTGTGATTGGGTGTAGCGAATCGAGCCGGAGCCAAACCAGTTTTAAGTAGTCCCAGCCGTAATAAATGAGCTTCGCAGGATAAATGGTCTTCTTACTTTGCTGGCCGTGATCCAATTTTAATTGTACGCTTCTCAAATAAACGATGACCAACGAATGGATAGTATTGCTTCAAAATTAACATCGACCCTACTATTGAGTCAACCGGAGCTATTTTTAACTCGACTGTACTATTGGTTCATCTGAATCAGTCAAATGACGAGTTATTTGCTAATCTACCTTCGATTGAAAAGTAAATAATCTTTTTTTTTGTCGCAAGGTCGTATACGTACCTTACAAATAGGACATTGCGAGAACGAGAAGGTGATCCTGGGCCCAATCCATTTGTTGGCGAGCACTTTCTTGCAGCAGTGGAGATGGAACACGTGGCCGCATTTCAGCTGTCAATACAAATATAGGTATTTATAATGTGTTGATATGTAAGAAACGACCGAATATCAACTATGTCGTTGAAGACATATTCGACTATTTCGAGAAATATCTCGAAATATATACCGGGTGTAACAAAAACCTCATATTGAGCCAAAAGGGAGTTCAGTATCCATAACTGAACAACTATCACTATGGGGCCAAATCTGAATTCGCGAAAAAAAACAGCTGTTCCAAGAACTGCACGACTGGTTTTTTTTCACGATTTCAAATTTGGCCTCATAGTGAAAGTTGTTCAGTTTTGGATACTGAAAACCCCGCTTTCGCCTCCATGGGTTATTTTTGTTACACCCGGTCTATATTATATGTTTACATAAAACGTAAATTGATATTATTGTAAATCAAATCAGAAATATGTGTGTGTGTGTTAAAGTATACAGGGTGTAACATTAAGAACGGTCAGTATGGGAAAGTCTGAAACTATAAGACATACGAACATCTGTTCTTAGGAACCATGTCATCAATTTTAGTAACAAGGAAAACTGTATTCATACATTTTTTTAAAAACCTGTACTCAGCCTGGGAATCGAACCCGGTTGTTTTGAAAAAAAATCCAACACTATTTCTATTTAGATATCGATTGTGTAGGTCTTAAGGAATAAATGTTAGTATGAAACGTGATGTGAAGCAGCCATAGAGACAATTATAACGCAAATTCACCACCTGAAGATACAACATTCAATAGTAAGATCGTTACCTAAACGAGTTGAATGTTGTATTTTACAAAATGGTAGTCATTTCGAACACCTACTAAAATAAATTAAAAGATATGGAAACAATGCGTTTTATTAATTTTAAACATCACGTTTCATACTAACATTTATTCCTTAAGACCTACACAGTCGATATCTAAACAGAAATAGTGTTGGATTTTTTTTCAAAACAACCGGGTTCGATTCCCAGGCTGAGTACAGGTTTTTAAAAAAATGTATGAATACAGTGTTTCTTGTTACTAAAATTGATGACATGGTTCCTAAGAACAGATCTTCGTATGTCTTATAGTTTCAGACTTTCCCATACTGACCGTTCTTAATGTTACACCCTGTATACAATATACGCCGTCAATTTACGTTTTCATGCTTTTATTGAAACTATTATTTTGTATGATTAGATTCAAATAATATACTGTTTCACAGGTTTTTACTGTATTTTATTAATTACGACCGGTTTCGTTTACACATCTTCAGGTATTTATTTATGATATTAAGATGTGTAAACGAAACCGGTCGTAATTAATAAAATACAGTAAAAACCTGTGAAACAGTATATTATTTGAATCTAATCATGTACTACAAGTTTCACCAAGTACCAACAACCGCTAGTATTAACTATTATTTTCTATTCTGCGAGTAGGTAGGGAAGGGGTAAAAGAAAAGAATGTACACAGTATAATACAATGTCTATAATGTTCTATAAAATCAAACTGTGATACAATTTTATTAAGTATTCGTTTTAATATGTCCACTAATCCAATCGATGTACGTGCTTACAGGTGTCATTAAACCGACCATTTTAGAGAACTTGCTTTCATCGGTGAGGAAGCAGTCGGCCACGGCGGCCATCGAGTTGACCGCGATGATGCCCGAGTGGTGCACCAGCGGCCCGCCCGAGTCCCCCGGGCACAGGGACGTGGGGCGCGCGCACGGCTGTGCCACGCACATCGCCGGGTAAATCTCAAAGCGCGCCTCCGTCTCGCACTTTTTTATTATTATCTCCGTAACCTGCAACGGCTTCTTCAATAACAACGTATCGATTGATCCAACAGAAGTCTTGATCAGCCCGAAACCGACCATGACGACTTTGTGACCGATCATTGTCGAATAATCCACCGCACTGACTTTACCATACTTCTCTACGTTTATAGGCTGAGTCTGCAACAAGCCGACATCGTTCTGTACAATCTGATATTTATACGGGTTCATCCTGTAACCCGGATGCATTATGAATTTGAGGATATAACTGATAGTGTTATTGTGAAACGGTGTATTATAGACACGTCCGTACCTAATAACTGGTTTGATGTTTGCAAGATTACTTCGTAATATTCCTGGTACCATCGTCCCGACCACCTGTATGCAATGGGCAGCGGTCAAAGTCCAGACGGGAGTGATGGTAGCACATGTACATATGTGCATATTTTGAGACACTTTTTTAATTCCATTCGTATTGACAAGCTGTAATTCAAAGCGGACGATGTAAGGATATTCTTCTATTTCGGCGTCTCTCCCTCCTACTACACGTAAAGCGGGCTTGCTGTTGCCACAATTTACAAAAATAAGAACAAGTAAAATAAATACCATTTTATCAGTAGAAATACTATATACTATATTGAATTCAGCGTTTGATAAAATCACAATGAAACTCATGTCAAATATCAATTTTAGATTGAAATTCAAGTTAGATTGAAACTTTAAACCATTTTCTCACAGGTGAGTGAATTTTATTACAGTTGAGCAATATTCAAGAACCTAGGTCGCTGTCAAAATACAAATTATGAGATTTTAAGCTAACACGATTTGTATTCATTTTTAACTACAAATGAATTCATTTTTAATAAAAAAAATTTAATACAATTTGTACATTATATATAAAGAGTGTTGTTGTACATATACTAAACTTGTAAGTAACATATTTATTTATAATTATACTACCTAATCAAAAATGACGATGAATCGAGCGCGTCTTTAACAACTCAGTACCTAAACTAGGTTGTTTTAACGTTTTTAAATGCACACATATGAAACCGTTTTTAATAAGTACTTTATATTAAGTTTCCTTGTTGTTGCTCCTGTAGCAAATTCTGGCTACGCGCTTGCCTTGGGCGTTACCTGTAAAGCGGGCGCGGCCTGCAGCGGGTCGGTGAAGCAGATCATGCACATGTCGTCGGCGTCCTGACGCAGCGGCGCCGCGCCGTCTGCGCCGGCGCACCCCAGCAGGCACGGCAGGCATACGCGCTCACCGCGCACGCCGCCGCATGCGTGCCCGCATGTCTGCACGCGGTTGCACACCTCGCGACCGTGCTCCTATAGTCAAATACAAACACATTTCAAACCTTTCCATTCTAGAAGGCCATTGAAAACTGTCGCCGAAAATCTAGCTAGCAATACAGTATATTTTTCTTATTGCATCAATCAACTTGCATGGACATACTAAAGAAGGATCTAAAAATAGTTTTTCGATATCTCAACTCAGAGATCATCAGAGATATTAATGGTTAAAGTTAGTATTGGACAGATGCTCTGTCTCTTTCTAGCTAACCTGTCCTTTATATGCAGTCAGGGCCTGCTTGTATGGCGCTAGAGAACAGTTACGTCATAAAACTTATTTCCGTTTCTTTCTACCGTTCTGATTATTAATTGCCTGTAGTTATTTTCAATTAACGTTCCGCCCACCCCACTTGAAGTCAGCGCCTCATGATTGGCTGCAGCGAACCGAACCGGCGCTGGAACCAGCGCATGTAGTCCAGGCCTTATTGTAAATCGTTTTCCTAGAATAACTTTATTCTGTCTAGATAGCTACGCAGACGACAAATATATCTAATAACTCCTAATTAAAAATTTAAGAAACCCCCGACGGACCATTGTAGAGATCCGCTCACTTTTTCCTGGTCATCATCAGATCCTCAAGATTTCAGATGTAGGAAACGCACCATGAACCTGAATATTTGAGCTCAAATTCGAACCATCAAGCTATTACCGTTTTCGAAATCCCATCTGACTTCAAAGATACTCCAAGATCTTGGAAACCACTAGTCCAATTGTTATCATACCTAGTTAAGAACACTCTCCACAAAATTCTCTATTAAATAAAAAAACCTGGTCAAAATCTGGCCATCCGTTGTTAAGTTATGATGCCACAGACAAACACACGGACAAACGTGTCAAACTTATAACACTCCCTCGCTCAATCGATCACGGGTTGAAAATCACTTATCAGCAGAAGAAAAACGTAAATCCGATTTTTTAGAATTTCCTTGCATTTGTTTGGAATTTTGGAAAAAGATTTTTTTTATTAAAGGACGCTAGTTGTTTCCTATTAAATTTCGCACCGGTATTTAACGGCATGTACAGCCCGTGAGCACTTAGACAAACATTCGGATCTTAGAACAGGCTTCGGTTATTGACGGATACACGCAAATTTGCGTACATTTGCGTAAAAGATTTTACCCGATACCCAAGTTAACTTAGACCTCACGTACAGTCGACCACAAGCTTAAAATCATCTGTCAAAAACCTTCGATTAAATCTCAACATTATTCCAGCGCAATATGATACATTTCAAATTCTCAGATTTTGACGTTTTGGGTAGGTTGACCTGTGGTCGATTGTACTGTAATATAACCTCACACACACCCTTTTTCACCCTAACACACCCTCTCTGCCCCATACTCATACACACCACACATCCTAATACACCCTCAAACACGTACACGTCACTCACGCTTGTCCATAATGAAGCCGCTATGTGGAAGATCACTGGCCCCTAAGGTACAGGTTCTACCTAGAGGTCAACAAATCACGCTGTACAACCATTGTGTACTATTGTAACAAATAGGACATAAAACGCAAGGCGTTGCGTAGATGGATCCACGAGCACACTCCGTAAACATAAAAGCAAAAGGAAACGTAATTTTTAAAGATATCACAATTTTCTCGTTGTTTGGATTATGTTACTTTAATTTCTCAAAGCTATAGTAAAATTGTGATGATATCATGGCATCATATGGCCATTTCATAATAGCAAAACATAAAAAAAAAGTTCAAACGGCGTAGCGCGAGTCTGAAGGATTTGGTGGAAAGGTACGTACTACATGCTACATGTTGATATTTGGCTTGATATGCGCTAATTTAAAGTTTATTAAACAAAACTGTTGTAAAATCATCAAATAAAATAATCATTAATTACTTATCAAATTATTGTCATTGAAAGCAATAAATTTATGTTATGTTCAGAATAAAATGATCTTGTCGTACATGTACGTTGTATTTTTGAATGTATTTTTGTAACTGTGCTAGTCGCGCCTCTAGTGATAAAATATTGCAGAATTATCTCCTATTGTACAAATTTGTTAATAAAGATTTTATTATTATTATAACCTGACACTGTAGATCAGAGCACACGTTCCCGATGGCGAGTAGGCCGCAGCTGCCGCGAGCGCCGCAGAAACGGCAAGCGCCCGGCGTGCCGGAGCCCGCCGGCGCCGCGGGCCCGGCCGCACCCTCCGCGCCCGCCGAGCCCGCCGAACCCTCGCACACGGTCTCCATGCCGCGGAACTCCGCCAGAGCCTTCAGCGTGCGTCGGTCCACTAACAGCAGCAACCAGAACAGCTTCGCCCGTCCACAACCCTCGTGAATGTCGATGCGTATCGTGCTCTCCTCTTCTTTGCATATCTGGTGGAGTACAATATAAAAACATTAACATGTTTGTTTTATACTTTTTATGATTCTAATTTATTTATTTATTGTTTATTTACTTATTTCATAACAACACTAACAGCTATTAGTGCCAAACGTGTGTTACATGACATTAATTTAAATTAAACATACTTACAAACTGGGAAATGGGGAAGGCATGATACACCACCCCATTAGATCTGCCACGAGAGTATTTCTATGTGATTAAGTCTTTAGAATGATCACGTCCCTCAGCAATGAAGAATACGACTTAGAAGAAGAGAAGCCCAAAATCTTGAAATGTTCTTTTTACTGTTTTATGTAGTGTTATGATGCGGTTACTCCTGGTCATCGATCGACCGTCTGGGCGGTCACAGCATGCGACCACCATATGTGAATTACCAGCCGTCGACCGCTTTCGGCGTACGACAACGACTATATGTAACTACGCCTTTAGGATTGCAATACACACAGCCGGGTCGACATTTACTGTAAAATAAGTATAGCGTTTGTGTATAGCACGCCTAAGGTGCAACTGAAAACGTACTTAAAAACTAAATTAATGATTTCTTGACATTCCTATGAAGTACCAAGTACCGTGGTGTGCCGGCTACTGAACAGTCGAGGTCAGAAAGTAGTTACCACCTGCAACTTACACAATCGCAAATTTCTCTGAATGATTGAATCTCTACTGAATTGATTTAAATGTTCTTTCACTATAAGTAAACCATTTAAATCTGGCTACGCCCGCGACGTAAGAGAGGCGCGGGGCGAGACCACAGAGGGTGAGCAGGTAGCGAGCGGGAGGTAGGCCCGCACCCCCCGCTCGCCGCACGCTCACCTTCTGCCATCGCACCCCGCGCCTTTCTTACGTCGCGGACGAAGACAGACTTAAATGGTTTACCTATAGCTATTAGAACTACATAGATTGTGTAAGTTAGTAAAAGTGTTGACCGCGAAAGTACAAAGTAATAATTATAATAATCATGTAGGCATGCAAGTCTCATACTTAGATATTTTCATACAATTTTAAATCCTCATTAGTATTTGTCATCATGGAAATAATATTTACTTAATCATGTTATAATATTTCATAAAGACATAATTAGTCTGTAAAAATAATTATTTCATATGATATTGATAATTAGTTAGATAAAGACTTTTCAAAATAATAATCACAATCACCTGTCTGTGGTGCGTGCGCGCAGCCCTGTGCAAATGCAGGAAGCGATCGCACTCGGCGCATAGGGCGCCGCACGAGCGGCACTCGATGACGGCGGTGGTGGCGCCGTCGTCGTGGTTGGCGCAAAACGGACGCGAGTCGCCCGCCGAGTCGCGACCGCGCGATTCACGGTCGTCGCCAAAGGAGTTCACCCTGTGGTATTTAACAATAGGGTATTTGACTTCAAAAAAATTTATTGCATCAATCTACTTACATGGACATCCTGAAGATGGATCTGAAATCCGTTTATCGATATCTCATTCGAAGACTTATGTACATTTACCGACTGCTCTAACGGTGAAGGAAAACATCGTGAGGAAACCTGCATACTCAGATGACCAGTGTGTATAATGGGATATGCACAAAAGATCTCAAGGGTGGAAGTGCCGCTGGGTTATTCCCGGCCCTCTATCATAAGATAAGATCGATATCTCAACTAACATCAGCTATATTAATGGTTAAAGTTAGCGGTGGGAGGATGCTCTATCCCTTTCTAGCAAAAGTCCTTATTATGTAGCCAAGGACCAGCTTGTATGACGCTACATAACAGTGACGTCACAATTATCTATTGCCGTATCTATTTACCGTTTGATTTTTGATTGCCTATTTTATTTTTCAAACGGATTTTAATTCTGTTTTCACATTTGACCATCAATTTATGTCTATTTTCTTATGTTTATGAAATGTATTTATTGATTCTTGTCAAATACCATATTGTGGTAATTTACAATTATAATATATGTCTACGTAACTCTTACATAGGATCGTATGATGCACAGATCGATCACAAAATTCGGAGTCCAACGCAAGGCATGGTTGACTCGCCGTTTGCACTCCGTTTTAAGCCCTGCCCACCTGTGTACACATTTGGGGCGCCACTCGCGTGAGGTTATTACATTTTTAGGGTATAATATTTCGCTGGCTGCTAACCTTGAGGACTTAGATGTAGTGCCTCACTTGCCGGTAATTACGCTGGCTCTCTTACACTTTACGCTTCAAACCGAAACACAGTATTTCTGCTTTGGTGCAGGGGGGGGGGGGGGGGGGGGGGGTGTAGGGGGGGTAGACGACACCTCCCCAGACGAATGTGCTGACTACACTCACACGTCGAGGTAAGACTGCTCGCACACGCAGAGCGCCGCGAGCGCCATCCACACGTTGGGCAAGGCCACGCAGCGCGCGGGCCGCCGGTCCCCCTCCGCGACCTCCACCGTCCGCGCCACGTAGCAAGCCAGCGTAGTACGAGTCTCCTGGCCCCATGCCGGCGACACCTTGTCCTGTTATGAGACTGCTGTCAGAAACATTGAAACGCCCGTAGACATCTCACCTCACTATGTCATTAAAAGGAGGTGTTCGATGCGCTGTTAACACTGACGACATAGATGGAGTGCCTCATTTGCCCTGACCATAAAAATCATCGCCATATTGCGGAATTAGATAGTACTATTTTTTTCATAGCGAACTTCATACAGATTATAATACTACCAATGGCACCTTCTACACAGGGTTTTTATATTCCTGGTTGGGGTATAAATACAGATAGAAAGAAAAACATCAGAAGCAGAACCAAATTTATGAATCGGAATATACGTCGGCATTCTGGACCGTCGATCATAATGGGCCATGATGGGCGATTACAGTCACGTACGATCGTGTAGAGGGCATGACCGTGTGTAATCGACAATAATGGTCTTCTAGGACACCGGACTCCCGCGCGGGAGGTCCGAGTTTGAAACTACGTAGTGCCATGTATCAAAGAGTTTTTCGTATTTTTCGAAGACTTACGTACATTTATCGACTGCTCTAACGGTGAAGGAAAACATCGTGAGAAGAAACCTGCACACTGAGATGACCAGAGTGTAAAATGGGGTTGGTACAAAAGATCCTCAAGGGTCGAAGTGCCGCTGGTTATTCCCGGCCCCCTATCATAAGATCATAACACTAGATTAGTGTACAAAAAATACTCAATCGGTGATAAGCCGTCGGTTTATCATACACACATCAAAGGAATGCGTGAACCCGGAGTTTTTAAGTAGAACGACAGTTCGGATCGTGCGGGTATTCTGCGTAGTTGCGCATACCTCAGCTATATCGGAGAGTAGTTTAGCGACCAGATGCGCATGCTTCTTGGTGGTCTCTCCGCGCATGAACCAGTGGGCGGGCGGCGCGGGCGTTACGGCGGCGCCCATCGTCAGGGCGCCTGGAGCAACTCCTCCCGCGCCCTTCACCTTCACCTGCATCGTGACCGCCTTTCCCAGGTAGCACACCAGGTGGTCTAGCAGCGTCGCCCTGGAAATACACAACAATAACCCAGTAAACAGAAAAGCATAACGAAACGTCATTTTTGAAGATATCACAATGGTCTCGTTATTTGAATTATGTTAATTTAATATCTCAAAACTATAGTAAAATTGTGATGATATCATGGCATCATATGGCCATTTCAAAATAGCAAACCTAAAAAAAACAGCGTGGCGCATGTCTGAAGGAATTTGGTGGAAAGGTTCGTACTACATGCTACATGTTGATATTTGGCTTTATTAAATTTGGCTAATTTAAAGTTTATTAAACAAAACACTTGTAAAATCATCAAATAAAATAATCATTAATTACTTATCAAATTATTGTCATTGAAAGCAAATAACTTTATGTTACGTTTAGAATAAAATGATCTTGTCGTACATGTACGTTGTATTTTTGAATGTATTTTTGTAACTGTGCTAGAGGCGCCTATAAAAAAACATTGCAGTATTATCTCCTATTACACAGATAGTTTGGCGCAATAAATGTTTCTGTATGTTTTTTTTAATTTACGACTAAACCCGCGTTTGACTTTAATCTCACCTGGTGGTAAGTGACGATGAGGTCGAAAATGTAGCACACGCATTTAGTAAGGTTTGTATATTATATTTGTACAATTATGACTTGAAAGCTCGAAGCTGACACAGTTAAAAGTAGGTATATAACAGTTTTAGTTAGGTATATAATTTAAGCAGCGTTTTCATATGTACAGTTTAAAACTTCACAACAACAACCAGCCAATCGCCAGCAACCTTGGACCTTTCCACGCAGTTAGCGTGCAAACAGTAACCTACGCGCAAGATCTTGATTGGAAACGCTTCTTCAGAAAATGTGTTTGCGAGGAACTTACGGGTGTCAGTAGAAGACACATTAAAGCTGTACGCTGTGACACCCTGTCGCAATAAGTTTTTGTTATGATTCCTTGACATTGGTATGAATGTGTCAAATAAACCAAAGTGGCAATGTACTAGAGGATAAAGCCTGATGTGTTGTCCACTGTACTAATCTTCCAAATTGCGATCAAAATTTGCATATTACACAATAACCACTGGACCAGAGTTCAATAAGATTATCATGTCAAGCGCATAGAAGTGTAAGTTTATTGAAATGCAGTTGAAACAAAAACATACTTATCAGCTAGGTGTCCACAACAGAGGGCGGCCAACATTTTCAGTGGTGGTATTTCGGCGATCATGCGGCGGAGCAGAGATATTACCTGTAAAGTTAATATTATTACCACTAATACCTTAAATTGTTTATTGTACTACACTTACACAATATCTCTAAATTAAATTTTAATGTACCCCCGGACTTACCATTGAAGGTAATGTTATTATCTGGTGATTGTCAAAGTGCCTGATGTTCGATTGGCGCTATTTGAGCTCAAACTCGAACCATCTAACTATAGATATAGATACTCTCGACCGTGATTCGGGCCAGTTACTCTGCTAAACCGTCGTGTAACGGTCGTGTAATAGCGTTGAAATGCAATAGGAGTCACTTAGTCTAGGTATAGGTTACTTGTATGACATATCGACCACCGTAATAAACAGTTTACTCGATCTTAAGTGGTGTATGGGAGAGCGTTATCTATTGCCATCGAACACGTAAATAACGTTGCTTACTTGTCTCTGAACTCGTTCACTGCCCGTGTGCAAAAGCGCCAACAAGTCTGGGAGTAGTTCGGTTCTTTGCGCGAGATGTGCTCGGCCCACCACACTCCCGCTCAAAGCCAGTAACTGCAAACCATAAACGAGTAGGTACAGTGGCGATCTACTCCGCACACTAGCGTCGCCAATCGAAAAAACATCATATTTGTTTCATTATTAAGTTTTATTTTAAGATCTTATCCGAAAGGATAATTAGTATTTTTTTAAACTAGTATTATATTTCAAAATAGAATTAACTTAAAAAAACAAAATGTCACAATCTAGACTTATATATTTTACAAAAGAATTACAATTAATTCGTATTTTCGTGAATAATTATGGCAATAGAGAGAGGTCTGTATTCAGAGCGCGCGCCAGCAGAAGTGGGCGAGCCCGCCTGCTGCATCGTATTTAAGCAGAGGCGGCCCAGGCGGTGGCCGCGACGAGGGCTGGAGGGGGGTCCTCAGCTAACACTAGCATTAATAACCCTAGTTGAATTTCTGAAGTTACTGTACGCATTTCCGCCAAAAATTCCGCCACTTTTGGTGCACGGAGCGCGGCGGAGCTCCTCTGCGCGCTCCACCTCTGCGCACAGCAGCGCCGTCTGCCAGTCACCTCAGAGTACTGACCAGTGAGAGCATCTCGAAGCAGTAGTTGTCCTGCTGGTGCACGGAGCGCGGCGGCATCTCCTCTGCGCGCTCCGCCTCGGCGCACAGCAGCGCCGTCTCCCAGTCATCGCGCACGCGCGCCGCCTCGCACCCAATGGCGCAAACTATGTGCGTCATCACCTAACAACACCAATCAATGTTCACTAATACTATCTACTTATTGTATAAAGAGAGCAGACGTGCAAAAGGGGCCACCTGATGATCACTTCGCCCATAGACATAGTATACCTCACTATGAATATTTTAAAGGGTTTGAGCGCTGCTAGCTTTGAGGACATAGGTGCAGTGTCTCACAGGAGACAAACCTTTCCATTGAGAAATTCCTTATCCGTTGGCATTATGAATGATGTCCTAATAAATCAGACAATTGATCATCAACTAGGTATCAACAATATAATGATAGCAACCCTTTCCGTATCCTGATCAGTTATCAGTTTGAGATAAAAGAAGGTAACTGTATATTATTTGAAGACGCACCTGCCGCTGCAACGACGTAAGCTTGTGTCCGGAGAAGAGAATGCCGACCACGTGCTCGCGTAGGTCGCTGTCGTTGGTGGCGGCCGCGTCGTCTGTTGCCGTCGCGCCTTCGCCGTTGGATTCACTGCCGCTGCGATCCCATTCCAGTAACTTGCCGAACACCTGGACGACGAATTCGTTCTATGTTTAAGACATTCGAAAACGAGGAGTAGGTAACTCATCAATGTGTTTGTTCTATGTAATGCGTCTTGCTCGATGCAAAGATCCTGGTAAACCAGTTTAGCAAACGTACACCGTGTTCTTCCTTATCGTTACTATCGTCAGTGAAACTGAGGTCAAATGCATTTTGTCATGTGTGTTATATTAAAATGTCAATAATATGTTTGCAAATCTCAAAAATGCTGTCGATCGACCTATAAACAATACCAGGTAGTTCGGTACCTAATATCAGTTTTTCGATATTTTACATCAGAGATATTAACGGTTAAATTTAGTGTTGGACAGATGATCTGTCCCTTTCTAGCAAAAGTCCTTTATATGCAGTCAGGGCCTGCTTGTATGGCGCTAGAGAACAGTTACGTCATAAAACTTATTGCCATTTCTTTCTACCGTTCTGATTTTTGATTGTCTGTAGCTATTTTATTTTTCAACAAATTTTAATTCTGTTTCACATTTGACCATCAAATGATGACTATTTCTTATTTTTTAAGAAATGCTTTTAATAATTGATACTTGGAAACTACCCTATTGTACATTAAGAATCACCGGGCTGAGCAAAGGTACTCGCCTGCGAGGTGAGCAGACGGAACACGCGCAGCGTGTCCGCCTCGGAGAGCTCTCGTAGAACGCGCGCGGGGCTGGCGGCCGCGGCGGCGGCCAGAGGCGCGGGCGCGCTCAGCACGCGCACCTGCCGCACGCGCACCGCCGGCTCCGGCCCGCGCAGCTCGCATCGCACGCGCACAGACGAGCTCGATACACCTGACAACGGGCGTTTTTATGATTACCGTGCCGTTACGAAAAATAAAAAAATATTTTACGACCGTCGACGGTCTGCCAGTGTTCTTAACAAACCTATATTGGTTATTGTTACACTGTGTTTAATGTAAATTTTTTAAATTAAATTATGTAGATTTTCAATAAATAAATAAAAATACCGCCACAACTGACTGTTTTTAAAAATGAAGATAAAGAAGCTTTATTGTCACACATAATCAAATCTTAATGCTATTATAATAAACATAATGAGAAACATAATAACAGTACATGAAATATAAAATCTGACAAAACAATAAATGTGGCATTCGCGACATGCTTAGTCTTAATCAACAGGGACTCCAAGAAGGAAGTCCACTGTTGACACTGTTTTATAAACTATCTCAATATCTTACGGGGTAGAGTATAGCAGAGCCAAGCGGCGCCCTTGGGATCAATCTCCATGTCTTGCATGTGGAACATTTCACTGGAGCCGCCACTGTACAGGAACGATACCAGCAGAGTCTTGTTCTGGAACAAGTGGACCTTGTGCTCAGCAACATTAACTTATATCAGGAATTTTAAAGCTCTAAGCAGGTGGTGCTTGTATACATGGAGGTCAATTTCAAAGCTAAAGAACTGCGAGAATGCGTTAATGAAAAGGCCATATTTATTACGGTCGAACTACAGAGCACCCGATATAAGCGAGAAACTAAATTAAAACTAGTCTTTTTCTAATAGAACTTGGTGTACACCCAGACCAGATCAGACCATTTTCTTCCATAGTGAACCCCTTAATACAGATTATAAAACTACCAATGGCGTGTTCTTGGCAGTGCTTTTTAGTTCCTGGTCAGGGTATGATATTTATGCCAGGAAAATCGACTCGGAATGTAAGATGTTCACGTCATCGCACATGTGTATGTCATCAAACGAGTGTTACGTTTTGCCTGTCTTCTTGTGCCATTATATTTATTGGCCATGATTACTGCAAACTTAAATTTAAGTTAAATCCGTCTGTCTCTTTCTTTAACTACAAGAAAAGGACAGAACTTGTCATTTAAAATTTAGACATGTCAATTTAAGCCACGGCCTACAATTTTAGAGTATTAGTATCCGATCTAAATTTCTATGGTCATTATTCAATAAATTACCACGGTGTCCCTCGTGTTGTCAATGTGGACGCACACAATGTGGGGCCGGTCGACGGGCGTGCCGCCGGGGTACGCCACTTGGACCCACTTGGCCTTGTTCCGGTCCTCGTCGCCGGATTCCCAGAAGGTCTCGGTGCTCCCGTCCGTGAGAGCGCCCGCCATGCCTTGTCGCGATGACACGCTGATGTCGCACCAGCCGGTTACGTCAGGGCAGCTCCATACGAAGTTCTCCTAAAGAAATCACAACAGTTGTGATACCTTGTCACAAAGAGACGGTTTAGTATCGTTTTGGGGTACGGCAAGATTCGTTTTTTTATTTGTATATAATTTCGTTCCAAAAGAAAATATGATGGTCTGATTTGTGTCGTTGGCAGTGGTAGGAGCAAAGAGCATGAATCTAAACGCTATTACCTAGTACATTCTCTTTGGATAGGAGTCTAAAGGAGTGAGGCGAGTGAAACAAATGTCACTAAAACAATTCCACTTCTGGACCGTTGTTATGAAAAGCTTACGATAATACTACTTACTACTCGTAGATGCCACTAACGCGGCGTATATCGAGTATGTACAGTGATTTTGAAATAAAAATAATCATAAAATGACTTTGACATTAGGAAACATGTGACGCTGCATATTTCCTGTCTATCTACGCTTGTTTGTGTGTTTTCAGTCTAGCGATATATATCATGAAAAAGGACGTTTTCAGAATCGAAACCGTTATTAACACACGCAGGTTACTTGGGCTCGAACAACGTCGGTGAAAGATGCAGTGTCCTATCACATCGACCACTAGGTACCTTATTGAGATAGCTGTGGAAGCTCTCGTGCAAAGCGCCGAGCACTCCGTCGTCGTACGCGCCGTCCTCGGCGTGCGACAGTATCTTGCTGATCACGCTAAACACTTGCGATCTGAGTCCGAGCCGCGTTAACAGTGCACATAGGGCTTTTAGTTTGGTAACATAGTATATCATAGTATCCAAATATTATACCAGTTGAATACCCACAGAATTAGTGACACAACAATAAATATTGCGCAAAATGGAAAAGTGTGGATAAGACTGGATGGGCCCGTTCCGACACGACAGGAGGCGGTCAAGCGTTCCACGACTGTTTCTGCTCTGTTCCAATCAGAATAGGAACGCTTACCGCAGAACGCGTGACAGTCTCTTTTTGGAACGAACCCCATGTGCTGTGGTAAGTTATGTGTGAGTTACATGAGAGCTACAGAATATTGCTACTCCACAATCAGGAGCTACAGTCGACGGATATGTCATACATGATATTGAGTATTCATTGAGGAACGATGGATCATTATGCATCTTACTACGCCAGCGTATAGATAAATAAATAAAAAGACATGTAATCATGCTGTACTATGATGCTTTCCTGCCCGATATTGAAGAGAGCGGCTAGTATATTTATTTCATTATTTTTCTAACTAACGGCCTATTCGACAGCCGTCGGCGTTCCTGTCTATATCAAGGGCGATAGCACAGTGTCTTGGACTCAACTCGATACTAACTTCTTCTTGTTCCCAGCGAGTTTCGGGGCACATCTGACGGTGGTTTCATCGCGACCCGCCAAAACAGATCGATCACTGGGGTGGATATGACGTCGTTTGCATGACACATTTTACGGCCCCAGCTTTCCGGGGGAGGCCCATCAAGCGACTAGAGACAGGTTACGACTTACGGCGTCTTGTCACCTCGCTCACCTGTGCAGGAAGGCGCGATCGTGAGGCGAGTAGTGCAGCGCCCAGCAGCGCACGGCTTGCAGGCCGGCGGCGCACGCGGGAGGCAGCGACGGCGCCAGCGCGCTCACCGAGCCCAGGAACGCGTGGAAGGCCGCTCGCGCGCCGCGCGCTGCCCGCCCTCCCGGGCAGATCGCTGAAGCGGATGCCGTCGGCACCGTGTACCGGCTCGGGTCGTTTGCTGCATTCTATAGAAGTAAAGCAAAAGTGAAATACACTTTATTGTACAAACAGTTTAAAACAAACAGTAGGTACATATAGAATGCCTAAAGAGAATAAAGAGTATTCATTCATTCATTCAATGCCCAAAGCTCGTGTGCCTCAGCTTCGGCCTCGTCGTGTAAAGAAACAATGAGGCACAATTAAGGCGGTCATATCGCTTAGAACGATCTCTTCCAGGCAACCTTAGAATAGAGAAAATGATTACGAGAAAGAGGTGGATGTGCAATCATTATGCAAAACGATATAATTGCGACACATGTACAGTGTGCTTAAATCGCTCCGATGATGATGTGTGGATATTTCTGGCAATGGAATCATAATCATAATGTATTCATAAAATTAATTTACATGTCTAATTTTATTAGTATAAATATTATTTTACAATGTGTTTACATGTCAAATATTATTACTTAAATTTGTGTTTTCATTTCACATTATTTTTATAGTACTATTTCGTTTAATAAAAGTACACTCGATATGTGTGTAATAGTCGCGTGTATTTCGCGCCTGAGTTCCTTTGACTTGTCCTGAAATCGTCTGTACGTAGTGCCCGTGTGTGCGTCAGCCGATTACGCGCGTTTGTATCGAGCGGACCTTCTGGTGTATTCTGTGAGGAAACCTTACCTCTTTGTTGTCGTCTAGGGCCAACGGAGGCGGCACGATCCTCGCGAACCTGTCCAAAGCGTTGCAGAACCACCACATGACGTCGTGGACGCACGTCGGCTGCGTTGCCGACCGCAGCAGCCAGTTCAGGGCCTAAACACAAGATATATTCAATAATTTAACTGACAACTCTAACGGTGAAGGAAAACAGCGTGAAGAATTACCTCACAATGAGACAACCATTGTGTGAAATTGGAAAGGCACTGGCAGACCACCCCATTAAATATGCCAAGACATTCGATCGAAAAACATCGTGAGGAATAACCGGCACACTGAGGCAACCAGTGTGTGAAATTGGAAAGTCACTGGCAGACCACCCCATTAAATCTGCCAAAAGATTCGTTCTATGTGGTTAATTCTATATAATGATCACGATCCTCATCTATGAAGAATACATACGAAGGAGAAAACTTTATGGCGGTTTGTTCACGGTCGACCATGTTGGGCGAATACGATGGCCAAGATGGATGATCGTGTGGACACGCGCACGATCAACCGCCCACATTTCTTTTATGTGTGTGCGAAAAACCGAAGGCTTTCCGATTTCAGCCGGTTAAAAGCCATCATGGCCGATTATAACCGATCGTGCATGCTTGTAATCGCCCAACATGGCCCATTGTATTCGCATATCATTAAAACTCACCTCAAACGCGTATTGCCTGATAGTGTTAATGCGAACAGCGGCATCCATCTTCTGTCGGTACGAGTGCAAATCTCGACGGGCCAGCACGAACGTGAGCACCGGGCTCCGTATGAGCGCGGCGGGGTCCAGGTGGGGCGGCTCGAACGCGGACACCGTGCAGCCCTCGCCGGGCCATTCGCCGCACGCCACCAGCCGCTGCAATGCGGCACTGGGCTGTGCGAGCAGAGACGAACCCGCGCCTGTCGGTTTGCAGTAAGGGCATATCATAACTCTCACGACTATAATCCCCGAGGGGTTAGACAGAGGAAACGTCTTCATTATAGGTAGTTCCCACTTTTCACCGTAAGATTTGGTGAGTAGGTGGCGAGCCATCGGCGTCCACTAGGTGTAGAATAGTATCCACTAAGTCCCATAGTCGCCTCGTACGACACGCACGGGAAGAGTTGGTGTGGTGGTATTCTCTATGACCGGCACAACACGGCATAAAAATATAAAAATGCTGGTTTATATTTGCGGTTGCTGGTCATACATGAGTATTGAATAATTACTGTTTTTATTAAATATATTTATTTACTACGACCGGTTTCGTTTACACATCGTAAGGTATTGTTTATTACTGTACCTTTATTGTTACTCATTATAAAACTACTGAATATTATACGGTTACAGTTCGCGCTAAACTTTAAGAATCGGTATGAAGAAGCTAAATATGTGTCGCGGTACAATGGCAGACGGAGCACGAGAGAACTCAGAGCGTTCTAGAAGTTTATGGAGAATTCTAAAACTACAACAGTAGGAAAGGGTGTAGCAGGAATATAATTATTTTAAATTGGAGAAAACAAAAATTACACTCTCAAGTTTCCAGGATCGAAACGAAAACTTAATTTTTTGGCTACCAGAATGTTTCACACTTTAAGATGTTTGTTTCTCACTCTATCCTGTGTTTGAGACACATAAACCTCCTTTCCTTTTACGCTACATCCTCTCACTAGAAACTTCCAGTTTTCCCCTATAAACGTTGCTTACTAATCTTGTGTAATAAAACGACACAAACATTTTACAAAGTTATACAGTACGTCGAACTTATTAATTGTTATCACACTCGCCCTAGTTTCTGACAATATTTTTTGTCATTCGTGTTTATAGAAACACGAAGCCGACCGATAACCGCCAAACTATATTTTTAATAGTTTTATCTTATAGCTGTTAATAAGTTAGACCTATTGTACCTGAGAGGGTATCCTGCGGGTCAGGGTGTATGTTCCGTGCGCGGGGCGGTCGGGCGGCTCTCGCCAAGTCTTTGCCGCCCGCCTGGCCCATCGACACCGAGCGGTGCACGCGCGGCCCCTGCGCTTGGTTCATGTTCGAGTTGTATGCTGAGCCCTGCGAACCAAAATAGAATCAATGTTAGTTTTAAGATCTGATTGCAATAAATAAATAACCAATCTCTAAGGACCCGTTCCGACGGGAAGCAATTAAACTTTCCCCGATTTGAGTAACTCTGATTGGCGCAGAGTTCTGCTATCGAATATACGCGCCAATCAAGGAACAAGAAAAATCAATCAAGAAAAATCTAAAAATAGCTGTTCACAAATGTGTTTCTGAATGTGTGGCGCACTGACTGTGGATGAAAGTTGAAATGGCCCCGCCATAGCTTGCTATAGCTATCAACTTGACTTATAATTCTAATATAACAAATAGTAACCAATGGCGCAACAGATGGCGGGGGAGGCCTGCCCAGCGAGTGGTATCGCGCGGCGGCGGCGTCAGCAGCGGCGCCGGCCCGGGGCGCGGCACCGAGCGCCGGCAAACACTGGAACGGCGGTGCCGGCTGCCACACGCTGCCCGGCGGTGTCGGCGGGCTGCGGCCACTAGGCTCCTGCCACGGCGAGCTGCTCAGCGACTCTAAACATGTGTAGGTAAAACACACGCGTCAAAAGGAATACGCATATGCAAATCTGCTCGTAGGCTAGTTGCGAGCACGGTCCGAAAGTGATCGCGCAGGTTAAGCAACGTTAGGCGAGGTCGGTACGATGGGTAACTGCTAGTGGCATATTTCATATGAGCTCCTCCGTGTCTCCGAGAGCACGTTAAGCAGTCGATCCCGGTTGTTGTCGTCCGACAGCAGACGTTAGGCCATGCCAAAGGCCTACGGGCGGCCTGACCAAGTCTGACAATAGGTTGACCACTAACCATACGATAAGGAAGCAAGCAAGTGGTGCTATTATCGTTGACATGGTCTACGACATGGTATAATTTTTGACACAAGGACGTCGTCAATGACATATTTTGGTATTACCTCCGCACATTGTATAATGGTATTCAAACTATTAAAATTGTTAATTATTGTAAGTATATTTGGTTTAAAAGGTGTGCTGCTGATTGTTTTTGTGCCGTTACTTTGATTACAGAAATAGCACAATACATTTTTAAAAATGTACGTTGATTTTGTCGATTTTGGTTTTGTTTCGATGTGAGCATCGGTGGCCTCGTGAATAGGACGCCGGTCTATACGGACACTGTTTTACCGGGCGAGAACCACTGTGTTGGCCCAACACTGTGTTGGTAAGTAGGCGGACGTACCCGAGTTGGTGAGCGGCGCCAGGTCGAGCAGGAACACGGCGTTCTCCTTCATGACCTGGTGGTCCACGTCGGGCACGACCGGCCCGTAGCCCGGCTCCGACAACGTCTTGGCCTTCGGCGGCTTCAGCGACGACGCAGATTTGAGCGCCTTCTCGCGGCACCTCTCGCAGATTATGTACCACAGCTGGTATGCTGTTGACAAACACTTCAATATACTGTAACATGCTATAATTAGATCGAACGCTGTTAAAAGGTGTGCGCACGGCGAGAGCGAGTCGATATCAGTGTACGTTACTGGTTATCGTGATCATTTGGGACGTTTGGCGCGGTAGCCCTTGAGCGCCGGCCCGTGGCAGCCGGGGTACGTTCCCATGTGTAACACGAAGCGGTTACCTTGCGCGAGCTGTCCGCAGGCGGTGGGCGGCGCGGGCGGCGGCAGCTGGTCAGCGTGGCGGTACACGCCGGCGCGGTCGTAGCCCTTGAGCGCCAGCCCGCGGCAACCGGGGTGCGCGTTCCGCATGTGAGCGGCTAGCGGCGGCGGCACGCTCGAGCCGCCGCACAGCTCGCATTTCACTGCACAGTCAACACCTACTTTGCAAAAGCGTTTTTATTTTTAGCACTCTACAGAAACAAAATTCATGCAAAATGACAAATGACTAATGTAATAATGTTATCCGTGTGACGTGAAACATTTGCACGCGGTATGGCAGAATATATCGATTCCAATGTTATATAAGACCTAATGTATGTATCATATTATAGCAAATAAACCATTCATTCATTAAAAAAACTACAGCTAGCTACAACACATCTATTGCAACCAAGGGAAATTAAAATACCGACAATTTTGTATTTTTGTGTTATGGAAAACTGGTTCATTTTAAGGCCCATACAAAATAAGAAAGGACTATGATAAATACGATAATATACTGTGACAAATAGTGCAAATCCCTACTGTTCAAGACGTTCCATCTAGGTTAAACCTTTGGATGGGATACGTCCACGTCTATTGAAAAAAAAATATTGACATAAAATGTACGAGTGATGTGACATTATATCTTGATGCTTCATGTTTATTTAAATAATGATTATGTTATCCATGACTTAAACAATATAAGTATGGGAAATACAATGAAAACAGCAAACGTGTTTTGTACCTGAATAAGGTGTCTTGTAATTCATAAACTTCCAGCTCTTCCTGCGGATTCCAGAAAACAATCTGAATTCGTCATTTTCGTTTTTCTCTGCTGCTTCTTTCTTTAGTCTGAAAATGATACAGGATTTTTAAAAAACAAGAGCCGTTTGGTCTATAAATCAATCACATATTAGCAATAAAAAAAACAGAAAAGGCGCTGTGGGCCTTAGCCAACAGCCTATCGTCATGGGTATACCGATGAAGTCCAGCTTCTAATCCAGGTTATGTAACTTTCCGGATTTTAGTAGAACTGTTACATTTAGCTCCAATAGTAAAGAATAAACATCGTGAGGAAACCTGTATGCCAGAGGTTTTCGAAGTCATTGTGTAAACTGAGCACTGAGCCCATTAATATGCTGACGTAAATAAATTAATGATGATCAAACCCCCGTTTAGTTATCGCGGATGCACGGATGATTTATTGACAAAAAGATCATTTAGTGCACAGTAGTTTTTCAGCAGTAAACTTTAATATATAACCTTGTAGTGATTTTTTAACCCAAAGACTATGACACTGATTCGATGTAACTCACAAAATTTAACGAATGCTAAACAAAACGTTCCGTCCGCTCTTACACAATCTGTTATTTGAGTGAGCGTAACAGCTTCATTTAGTTTTAGCTTGAGTAGGAATCGATACCAAACCGTATTCTACTACTTTGAATTTTCTTCTTTCTTTCATTTATTCGAACATCCGCGATAACATCCCGATGATGATAATCCACAAAATGATGGCGTAAATAAGCTGATGATGAAATCTTCCAATAATACTTTTTATTAGGTATAACCTGTGTTACCACCTTTTGAATGACCTCACCGCGAAAAGCTTGCTCCTTGAAAAAGATTTTCGTAGGTAGACTGAAGCGTCGGAGCAACCTCTGTGATAATAATAAAGTGAGTAGAACCCGTTATACATTATAATACTTAATATAAACTATAAAACTTTGGGTTTTAGGTCTAAAGTAATACTCACTTGTCGGTAGCTGCCGTGAGCTGGTCGGCGTCGTAGAGCGCATCCCAGAGAGCAACCAGCGCGCGCAGTGCAGGCGGCAACACGTTCACTACGGATGGAGATGAACCTGTCGCGTTTCACGCCTTTAGAACACTGTAGCGACCGAACCCATAGAAATATATTATTCAGTTTTCTAAATGTCTACGGATGCAGTCAGATTCCGTTTCAAAAAAATAAAATAAAAAACAAAAAAAAAACGCTGCGCCTTCGAACCAGTGTTTGTCATAATTGGTTTTGGAAAGGTAAGTGGACTTTTTCGGAATGTGGCCTGAACAATCCATACATACATAATTCTCACGTCCATAATCCACAGGGGGTAGACAGAGGAAACACTTTCCTCATAGGTAGTTCCTACTTTACGCCGTAAGATTTGGTGGACAAACGTGATAGGTGGCGAGCCTACCGCCGTCTACTAGGTGTAGAATAGTATCCACTGACCATTAGTCGCCTTGTACGACACCCAGGGGAAGAATTGGGGTGGTGCTACTCTTTATGACCCGCATGACACGGCACCAAATACTCCAAATACCTCTAAATTGGCTTGGGTCACTTGATGTCTGGTTGAGGTAAGGCGTAGGTCAGATTGGGGTACTATGTCGGGAAACCTCCTCGTGTGCCCGCCTGCTGCAGTTCCCAGTCGATACGTCCGCTGGGAAGGGCAGTGGGTCGGGCCGGTGTACCCTGGGCGACGGTCAGTAACTTCTCCTTGTGGGACTTTGCTGGCCGCCGAGCGAATTGTCCCGACGTGACGGCCGTGCAAGTTCCCGTGCTAACCCACGGAGCCTGCGCGGGTCGCACCACCCGCTCTATTCTTAGAGCGGTGCCTGGTGCGTGGGGAGTATACCGTAACCCTTCGGGAACGGGGGTCTAGCCTTAACTGGCCGGACCGCGAGGAGATCACCTCTATAAAAAATCCTCAACCCCCGGAGTTGTGGTTCGTTGTACGATTACGTGACACGGGGTGCTCGAAGAGCGGCTGGGGAGTTCACCAGTTTTTAGCGGCCAACCCTGGGGTACCTCCCGCCCCCCCAGGCGTATAGGGTTATCGAGGCAAACCGGTCACTGCCGAGATCGACCGTCAAAAACCGGGTACTCGTGGGATCAGAAATGAAGAAATCAAAAACCCAAAACAAAGCCATGGAGAAAGATAGGGAGGAGGGCCTAATTTTCGCTCGGCCATATGAGCGGACCGGAGAAATGCCGGATGACGTGAGCGACACGGACTCTCTCATGTCGAACACGTCGAGTGTTTCCCGGGCACAAAAGCGTGGGAGGGGACAGGACGACGAGGATAGTCCGTCCTATGTCCCTAAAAAGACAAGGGCAAAAACCAGCTTGCCCAATGCGGATGAGCTGCAGGAGGAGATGCGGGAACAGCCGACGGCGGACCTCGGCGCTCGCATTTTTGACAGCCTGCAGGCGGTGGAGAAGGTGGCGGATAAATCCCGCAACCTTAAGGGCGATTTTGTTCGCGCCCTCAGGGTCGCAGTGCGAACGGTGCAGGCCGCCAGCACTGAAATCGTGCAGCGAACCTCTGCGGAAAGGATGGAGCGGGAAAACGCAGAGCTGCGATCTCAGCTAACCGACCTGAGCGCCAAGGTGCAGGCGCTGACGGCCGAGTTGGCTCAGCTAAGACGAGGGGCCGCGGGGGGCGGCGGGGCCTCCTCCGCGCCTACACCTCCAGCGGGCGGGACCTCCTCTAGACCAACTAGACCAGCAGCCCCGCGTACATTGGAAGCGGTTCGCAGCGGCCAGGTGGGCTCTGATCTACTACAGCGGGTAGAAGCAATGATCGAGAGGAGTTTGACCCGTTTCAGGGACGAGCTCTTTCCCGATCGAGCAATTAGGCCGCCACTCGGCCGAAAGGTGGGAGACCCGGCGAGAGGGCCAGAGCCCGCAGCAGGACCTTCAACTAAGAAGACCAGGGTCACGAGAAGAAAGACCAGGGGCCCCAACCCCACGCCGCTCGACACGATGGGTGGGAGGGCGGAACCGCCATCGTCAGCGCTTCCGTCGACGTCGGGGGTGTCGCAACCCCCGACCACATGGGCCACGGTTGTAGGCCGAAAGGCAAAGAAAAGGCAGGCAAACGCCTCCAATCTTGCGCCTACGGCTGCGCGGCCTGCTATAAGTGCTGCCAAGTTGAAGCCGAAGTTGCCTCGGCCGCCGAACACTGCCGCCATAACGGTTACAGTACCCGATGGTGTCGACATCACCTACGCCCAAGTGATGGCGGCCGCCAAAGAGAGGGTTAAACTGGCCGACTGTGGCATTGATGAAGTTCGCCAAAAGAGGGCCTTAAACGGCGGCCTATTGCTGGAGGTGGCCGGCCCAGAAAATGCAGCTAAAGCTGACGTTTTGGCCGACCGCCTGCGGCAGGCGCTCGCTGAGATGGGCGTGCAAATCGTTCGCCCATCTAAAACAGGCGAACTGCGAGTGATGGACTTAGATGAGTCCATCACTCAAGCAGACGTCGCGGCAGCTATCGCCGAGGCCGGAGGCTGTTCCGCCGCTGAGGTGAAGGTGGCCGAAATTCGACGCAACTCGCAAAGGCTGGGGACGGCGTGGGTTCGTTGCCCGCTCACCGCGGCTAAAAAAGTTTCGGCTGCAAAGCGCGTGCGAGTGGGGTGGGTGGCTGCTAGGGTCGAGGCATTGGGGGCACGGCCTCTGCAGTGCTACCGGTGCCTCGAGTTGGGGCACATACGTTTAAGGTGCCCCAATGCTGTTGACCGGAGCGCCTTGTGCTACACTTGCGGCGAGCCGGGTCACAAGGCGAGCCAGTGCACGGCACAGGCGCCCAGGTGCCCGCTTTGCGCGGAGATCGGTCGGCCGACCGATCACAGAATAGGGGGCAAAAAATGCACGCCCCCGAAAGGGAAGAAAAAGAGCAGAGGAGACAAGCAGGCTCCTCCACTGGCTGCTTCCGCGGAAACGGCAGGCGAAGACGAGCCCTCCAGAGCGCCATCCCGAACGAGAGATTACTCGTTGGGCGAGGAGGTAATGGAAACGGCACATTCAACAGCCTAAAGATACTCCAGGGCAACCTCAACCACTGCCGCGCGTCGCAGGACCTGCTACTGCAGACTGTCGCGGAGTTGTCGGTTGCATTGGCGGTGGTAGCGGAGCCGTATAGTGTCCCGAATCACCCTCGCTGGTTCGTGGACGAGGTCGGCTCCGTTGCCATATACTGGGGGGGAAAGGAAAGGGATCCCCCTTGCTCCTTGCTGAGGAGGGGGCAAGGATACGTTGTGGTGGAGTGGGGTCCACTTGTAGTAGTAGGCTGCTACGTTTCCCCCAACTGCAGCATCGCCGCTTACGAGGCCTACTTGGACGGACTAGCCATCTGCATTCGTGGAAGTCTAGCCCGCCCGATGTTCGTCCTGGGCGACTTCAATGCACGTTCTAGAGCGTGGGGAGACGCCCTGGACAGCCCGAGGGGAGATACAATCCAAGAGTGGGCGGCGGGAATGGATCTCCGGTTGCTAAACCGGGGGTCTGTTAGCACTCTAGTGCGGTGGCAGGGGGAGTCGATCATTGACCTGTCGTGGGCGACTCCTTCTGCCGCGCGAGTCGTGTCGGGCTGGAGGGTAGCGGAGGAGGTGGTCACACTATCCGACCACCGTCACATCTTTATCGATGTGACACTCCGATCCCCCGACGGTCCCGTGCGCCGTGGCGGCAGTCCACCGCGACGTTGGTCCCTCAAGCGGCTCGATCGAGACTTGCTCATCGCCGCTGCCAACGTCGCGGCTTGGCCGGATACCGGCGAGATCCCGCCCGATCCCGAAGAGGAAGCGGCCTGGTTTCGGAGGACAATGACGTCGATCTGCGACGCTTCCATGCCCCGAGCCAGGCCTGTCGAGCGAAAGGCCACGTATTGGTGGTCGGACAGCATTGCGCAGTTGCGCAGCATCTGCCTGATTTCGCGCCGCCAATACACGAGGGCCCGACGGAGACGGCGAGTCTCAGCCGAAGAAAGAGCGGAAGCCTACACGGCATACCGGGAAGCGACCAAGGCGCTCCAACGGGCGATTAAGGACGCCAAGGCTCGGTCCTGGAACGAGCTCCTCGAGGGACTGGACAGGGACCCATGGGGACGCCCGTACAAAATGGTACTGGGCAAACTCCGCCCGTGGGTCCCTCCACTAACGGAGACCATGGACCCCAATTTAGCGGGAAGAGTGGTAGATACGCTCTTCCCGAGGGTCCAGGATACTCCCTCGTCAGCCCAGTCGAGCCCGCAGAGCTGGCGCGAAGGCTTAGAGGTGTCGGAGGCGGAGCTAGCCCTAGCGGTGTTGCGACTGAGAGCCCGTAACACTGCGCCGGGCCCGGACGGGATTCCAGGCCGAGCCTGGGTGTTGGCCCTAGCTGTCCTGGGGGACAGGCTGAGGCGACTGTTTAACAGTTGCCTCCGTTCAAGCGTGTTCCCCACAAGCTGGAAGGAAGCCAGATTGGTGCTTCTGAAGAAGGATGGAAGGCCCGCGGACTCTCCTTCTGCGTACCGACCCATCTGTCTGCTGGACGAAGCGGGCAAACTGTTCGAGAGAATAGTCGCCCGTCGTCTCAGCGGACACCTGTCGACTGAGGGCCCCGACTTATCGGAAAACCAGTTTGGTTTCAGACGGGAGCGGTCGACAGTGGATGCAATCCTGCGAGTGCGCTCTCTGACGGGGCAGGCGATTGAGCGGGGAGGAATGGCATTGGCGATAAGTCTGGACATCGTCAATGCCTTCAACTCCTTGCCCTGGAGGGCGATCAGGGAGGCACTGGTCTATCACAATGTGCCTCCCTACCTGCACGGAATCGTCGGAGCGTACCTGAACAACAGGCGCATCCAATATGTGGGTCGGGACGAGAGAGTTCACGAGAGGGAGGTCAGCTGCGGGGTTCCACAGGGATCTGTGCTAGGCCCGTTGCTGTGGAACCTAGCTTATGATGCGGTCCTCCGGGTCAATCTCCCCATCGGAGTAAGTGTCGTCTGTTATGCAGACGACACTCTAGTGGTGGCCGAGGGGAGCTCCTTCGAGAGGACAACTCAGCTCGCTGAGGTAGGGGTGTCTTGCGTCGTCGCAAAAATCCACGAGCTGGGCCTGCGGGTGGCGCCTCACAAGACTGAGGCGTTGTGGTTCCATAAGCTCCGAAGGGGAGTGGAGCCACCCAGCTCGTCGATTCGGGTGGGTGACGCGGAGGTCCAGGTTGGTCGGTACCTTAAGTACCTGGGTCTAACTCTGGACAGTCGCTGGAGCTTCGTGGAACACTTCGAGCGCCTGGTCCCCCGAATTCAGAAGGTAGCGGGTGCTATGCACAGACTGCTGCCGAATCTCGGGGGACCCCGGGAAGGAGTCCGCCGCCTCTATGCGGGGGTGGTACGATCGATGGCCCTCTACGGGGCGCCCGTCTGGGCGGAAAGACTGGCGCGTGAACGGCGCAGTAGAGCCAAGCTGAATGCTATTCAGCGCATGATGGCCATCAGGATCGTACGGGGATATCGCACGATATCCTTTGAGGCGGCGACTGTCCTGGCGCGATTCCCGCCTTTGGTCATTCTGGCGGACATGGACGCGAGGGTCTACCATGAGACCCGCGCCATCCGCCAGAGAGGCGGGATCGACCAGCACAGAGAGCTCGAAGTGTTCAAGAGGAGGGCGCGTCGACTTGTGATCGAATTGTGGCATACGCGACTCAACGAGCCGCGGAATGCACGCAAACGCACAATCGACGCGATCCTGCCAAGCTTTGAAGCTTGGCTCCGGCGGGAGGGAGGAAGCGTCACCTTCCGGCTGACACAGGTATTCACCGGGCACGGGTGTTTCGGTGAGTACCTGAATCGAATCGGGCGCGAAGCGACGGCGCAATGCCACCACTGTGGAGGGGACCGGGACGACGCACAGCACACGCTCGAGGAGTGCCCTGCATGGGACTCCGAGCGGCGAGTCCTGGTCGACCGCATCGGGCGGGATCTCTGTCTGCCAGCAGTAGTAGCGGCTATGCTGGCGGACGACAGAGCCTGGAAGGCGGTGGTCTCCTTCTGTGAAACCGTTATGGTTAGGAAGGAGACCGCCGAGAGGGATCGGGAGAGGGCCGACCCCGCTCGGAGACGGAGACGCCGGCGCGCCGGTGACGCGCGTCGTGGTCCGTCAGCCCTGTAGTCTCGGGCAAAGAATAGAGCCACGGTAACTCCTGCCTGTCGTAAAAGGCGACTAAAAGGAGGGATCAGGGTCGCGGGCGGTCAAAGTGGGGGCTTTGACCGTTCATTGGCGGGCGACCCTGGGGAAGGCAGCAACGTGCTATGGCCGCACGCTGCTGTGACGGGAGGAACCGGGAGGTGGAATGTACACCTCCCAGGAGGAGCCCAAGGCAAATGCTAGGAGGGCACCGGTGCGTTCCACTGGAGATCCCGGAGCCCTCCGATAAGCACGAGGCCGGCCATCGAGGGGGTTTTAGTGAGTGGAAATCTCACATAACCCAGTCTCTCCCCCAGGAGGCTGGGTATCTTTCAAAGATTTCCCCCCCGTTACCAAAAAAAAAAAAAAAAAAAAAGGCGTAGGTCAGATTGAGGTAATAGATTGACAGGATTTTCAAACCCTGGCCAGGGTATACATGACTCTTTCCGTGTAGTCTTCAAATATAAACAAACCTGTATCGTTATTCGCGAGGCCGTCCTCCTCCCGTATAGGCACGTCGTCTGTTTTGCGCATTCGGCTCGCAGTGGCCTCTGCTCCCGAGCGAGTCAGTGTCTCCAAGGTGGATGGGGGAATACTCAGGTACTGGCCTGTGCAAATACAATTATAATTATTTTTATTATAGGTACATTTGGGTTCATTATAAAAATGTACAATATTTATTATAAATATAGAAAAATTTAAATTAAATTAAGGCCGCGTTTCCATTGTGCATGCGCATGTGCAAGTTGCACCTGCAACCTGTGCGCAAGTTTGACACGACAACAGAAATCAATCAATCGCAGGCAACCTTCAACCTGCTTGTTTTCTTCGTTTGGGTGCAAAATGTCAATTTCGCAAAATGACTAGTCTAGTCCCAAAACTTCCAGTCTCAAAACG
This sequence comes from Hofmannophila pseudospretella, assembly GCA_947369225.1. NCBI lineage: Eukaryota > Metazoa > Arthropoda > Insecta > Lepidoptera > Oecophoridae > Hofmannophila > Hofmannophila pseudospretella. The sequence goes on from OX376311.1 coordinate 16,375,777, forward strand.
TCCATTTACTAAAATTGGAAATTATGGAAAATGGTCATTTTGGAAAATTGCCGTTTTGGGAAATTGACTTTTTGCATCTCCAAACGTCTTTCTTTACGTATAGATTAGGTGTAACTTGCAAGATTGTGTATAATGAAACTTCTTGTTGTTATACAGTTAATTGATAATATCCCGTATCTTTCATAGATACTCTTTCCAATAGCAGTTCCATGTAGACACTCCATGATGTCACGAGATATAATAAAGCCAATGCCGCTAATCATGTGTTAATAGTACAATTACTTATTGCCCTTGTCGGGTTGGAGTGTCAATCAAGTCATGTCAGTCAAGTGCACATCACGTTGCAACATGCGTCACACGCAAGTCAAGTTTGTGTGATTAATGCGTGATTATACAATAGGACTATGGACCTTAGACTCAACTTTTTTCGTCGGCGTCACAAATTACCTGTGCCGTTACCTTCTAACTTCAGATTTCTGATTCTTTCTTCATTCTGAAGGTTCATATTTATGTCTATTTTTCACGTTTATGTATGAAATGCACACACTTGTAAATGACACTTGTAAATTATTACACTATTATCAATGATTGAAGATATTAGAAACAAACCAGCGTTGGTTACTTCGACAGAATGCCTCTGCGTGTGCGGCGCGCCGTCGTGCGGCGTGCGCGTGACCACTTGCGTGCCCTGCTTCGGGAGCTGCGGGTGGAACTTGAGGAACGCGGCGCACGCGATCGCGTCGTGGACTATACCTGCGAAGTATGTCCACTGTATCATTATCTTATTCCCTAATCTAATTTATATTCGTAAAGACGATTGATTACTCAATGGCCCCGTATTGTTTGGGAGAGCCGAATATTATATTGTATATCGAATCCACCTTTTAACATTGTAGTAAACCAAAGCTAGCACGCACATTAGTTATGTGCAAAACTTTATAATTTTCTTTTAATCGTGTGAGGCTATCTACGTCTATATAGTAAAATAATTTCAATCTGGCTCAAACGCTAGGACACGAGACTGACCAGGCCAGGAATTAGAACCTGTTCCAGAGTTGTCCGGCAGGTGGCGGTCAAGCGGTTTTCGGCCGCGTTCGCACTCTGATTGACACAGATTTCTGCGGTTAAGTATACACGCCAATAGATGGAGCGCGGAACGCTTAGACCGCCTCCTATCGGAACGGGCCCTAAAGTTGCCTACGAGCTAAGTCGCAACCTCTGGACAATTGTGGATTTCTGGTGGACTCCAGATACAAGCTTTTTGGGGGCTTAGTTGGAGTATTAGTAAAGCGCAAAACACTCCTAAATAAAACATTTGACAAGTAAATTCATATTTATGAATAAATTATGATTAACATTACCGATAGTTTTTTAATCAATTATTTTTTTTCAAACAATACCTTCATGCCAGAGCAGAGCTGCGAATATGGCCCTGAGGCACTCGGCCTGCGACGGGCTTAAGGCGTGTTTATTGGGCGGCGGCGGCGGTGGCGGCGCCACCGGCGTGGAACGGGCCGGCAGCGGCGGCGGCGGCGGCGAGCTGCGCTTATACGCGCGCGACCGGCTCACCAGCCGCTCGCGGGCTGAGCTCTTCGAACCTTCCTGCTAACATGACAAATTAATAAATATTCAATTTATCATCATCATCAGCAGCTCACTCTAGTCCACTGCTGGACATTGATGGAATTGTACCCTAAACAACAAGTTGTGTGAACGTGATCAGGGGCCTTGCAATGTTTATTTTTAATGTATAGTAAATATAGCATTGTCTATGGTCGGTTCCCTTTCCGGTTTTTTCTTAGTAGTACATAATTCTCACGCCTGTATAAAATAAACCTCTAATTATAATTGTGAATCTATTGACGTATTTTGTGTTTTGTATTTTGTGGCCTGCTTTATGAATAAAGAGGTGTTCTGCAATTACGGTGTTTATTTTCCACCTCCACGCCTGCCTCCTAACTGCGCAGTTATTTCAAAAAATAATAACAATCTAATTTCAAACGATATACATGAAATAATCTATAAATAAATAACAATTTGAAAATAAAAATTGCATTTTTATGTATGAAGATATTTATAGCTGTTTTCGGAGCATATTTAAGGTTCTTATTTTGACATTAGTCGCGAAAAGCGACACATTTACGTTGCATGGCATCTATCAAAAGGATCATCCCAAATTATTTAAAGAATAGTTTTTTAATGTATAAGTAGAGCAGGCGAGCAAACGAACCACCTGATGGTAAGTTACCTTATTAGAACCGATGTAGAGATGCACGGTGGACATGATCTCCTCGCCGACGCTCTCGGGCGAGGTCTGCGTGCCGGTTTGCGCTAGCCGGCTGCCGCTCCTCTGTTCCGGCTCAGGTTCGATGTCCGTCTGCGATGATGAAAAAAAATATAATTTACAATGTAGGAGGGGACGGATTTGCAAGATTTGATATTTTTTAATGGCGACTTTGAATGGAAGTTGAAATAGGTCCGTCATAGCTATGACTTTTAACGTATTCTTATGGCTTTTAATAGTCAATTGGTTCCTCGTAATGAACAGAGGATTTCAATTTGGTTCAAAGATTCGGAATATTCAATACTGTGGATTCTTAATAACTGTCACACTAAAAGAATTAATTCCTTATTAAAGGTGAACGCGCACTGGTACGATGCGAGGCGCGTGCGTACCAGTGCGTGTTATCCGCGCCGTCCGCGCCGCATCGTACGCGCTGAATCCGGTGACGTCATCAGAATGCGACTGGGACATTCAGCTACCTACCGTATTGCGGCACATGCGGTGCGGATAGAGTGTGCGTCGTTGCATAGGATTTCATACAAAGAATTCTAAAATTCGTTGACAGCGTCGCGTACGGCGCGTGCCAGTACGCGTTCACCTTTACACTGCTCCGGCCACCGTAAACGGCCGGGAAGACGACTTTTAGAACCAGCGACATATTATACCCAAGACAAGTAACTTCCAACAAATTTCCCGTAAAAGATGGTACCAAACCTCACGCCACTGTGTGCGAATTGAAAATAATGCAACACATTTCTCACACAATGAAACACAAATTAATATTTGAACAAAAATAGATCTTACTGCGATTTCACAAACGCGAATATCCGTCTACGTAACTCTTACATAGGATCGTATGATGCACAGATCGATTTCAAAAACCGAAGTCAAACGCAAGGCGCGATTGACTCGCCGCACGCACTCCGTTTTAAGCCCTGCCCACCTGAGTACACATTTGGGGCGCCACTCGCGTGCCTCTGTTACATTTCTAGGGTATAATATTTCGCTGATCAGAACATATTGAGCGAGCAGTATTTACTAACCTCTAGGATAGTGTTCACGTCTCGCACGTTGTCACTGGAGCGTTGTTTTACAGGCGACCACCACTCGTCACTGTTGCCATTGCTGCGCCGCTGTGACCGTCTGAAACCGGTTACGTAGTTACAGATACCGTCTGAAACAGGTTACGTAGTTACACATACGGTCTAAAACAGGTTACGTAGTTACAGATACCATCTGAAACAAGATACGTTTACAGATACCGTTTGAAACAAGTTACGTTGTTACAGATACCGTCTGAAACAGGTTGCGTAGTTACAGATACCGTCTGAAACAGGTTGCGTAGTTACAGATACCGTCTGAAACAAGTTACGTTTACAGATACCGTTTGAAACAAGTTACGTAGTTAGAGATACCGTCTGACACAGGTTCTACACAAAACAAATGTGTGTATGATATGTAAGTCTACATGCGCAACTTACTTCACTCAACTCTTGACATTAGTGCTAGCAACTGTTAAATTGGCAAATATGCAAGGCGATGAACTACACACTATCTCAGGCGCCAGGGCTTTCACTTTGTTCAGCTGTAATCTATATTAATCCCATATATACTTTGCACGCGAGGTTGTATCCATCGGGGCAATGCATAATCACCTTCCCAGCCAACAGTCGCGTTCGTAGACATCTAATGCTGTATCCTTGACACTCCCGCATTCCTAAAGGAGGGTACAGGGGACGACACATCAGTAAAACCCTTTAGTACGTACTTCACAGTTTTAACTTATTTGACAAATTCATACGTGTCAAAAAAATTTAAAAAAAACCTATTGGGACAACGATCCACAGAGTATAGCTTGATGTGTCTTCCACTGTACTCACCGGAATCTTTCGCGAGCATTACATCAGTGAATACATCGAGATGCGCATTACAGTGCGCACTACTTGTAACACTACTACGACCTTTTCGTCTGATATTGAATCTGTCACGATACACAAACGAATGTTCGCCGACGTGTCAAACCCTTGTAACATGCGCGTGTAATGTAATGCTCGAAGCGAATGCTCCTCCGGTCAGTACGCGCCATGCTCGCCATCGAATTTCTATTTGTTGTGTAAAGGTTGGACAGCATCTCGCGTACGCAAAGTGTAAACTTAATTTGATGGTTTTTTACTGACTTCGGTGTCGAGACGGAGGAAGACTCGTTGTGGATGGCCCGCGACCGCTTGCTCGGCTCCAGTCCAAAAATGAAAGGACTTGAACTGCTGTCACTCTGAAAAAATCATGAATAGGTTTAAAACTAGGTTAAGTATATATGAGATCAGTTTTTAGAGAGATCACAAGTAATATTACGACGAGATTTTATTCAGTCATCATCATCATCAGCCTATTAATGTCCCCAATGTTGGGGCACATGACTCCCCTTGTACAAGGAGGTACGGGCCATGATCCACCGAGCGGGCCCAGTGCTGATGGGATTTCACACGCCTTCGAAAACTTATATTTTCCTCAGAGATGCAGATTTACTCACGATGTTTTCCTTCACCGTTAGAGCAGTCGGTAAATGTACGTAAGTCTTCGAAAAAATTGGAAAAACTCATTGGTACATGGCATTGCATGGTATCAAACCCGAACCTCCCGCACGGGAGTCCGGCGTCCTAGCCACTAGGTTATATGTCGTTCATACTGGGCCAGCCTAGTGAATCATAGAATAGGACACGCCCCTCGTGGTGAGAAGAGGCCTCTAATTATGTCCCAACGACATTCATAGTAGGGACGTAAATATGCTGATGATGAATCAAGTCAATTTCAGTAACACGATAACGAGTGTTTTCGAGGAGATCTTTTTTGACACATTGCGTGACTAATATTAAAAACAAAAAGGAAAAAAAATCACCTCACTAGCCACGTCACTCTGCATGGATAACGGGATTTTTTTGTCCTCAATGAGGTTGATATCTGAAATAAATGAAAAATATGTTACGTCGCACAATAATTTGGAACTCATTACAACTATAGTCCACGCGCAACTTCATGACAATCTTGTGACAAGGAGCTGTCCTTTCTTGCGTTATTCTTTTATTGTCCTTCAATTGCAGACGAGTGCACTTTTCGCCTCAGGCCCCGAATGACATGAAACAGCGCGCGGAGAGTAAATTCAAGACTTGGTCGTACCGTTTGGTCCATCAGTGTCGTCTTCGTGCACCCACGAGTGCATGTCGCCTTGAGCATCCCCATAGCCGCTCCAGACGCCTGTGTTGTACTCCAACTGAAACCATATACAGATTTTTTTGTCAAACATGCAGAACTTGTAAATTAAAAGTTGTTCATTTGCATTACACGTACATATAATGGGTTTATTACACTTGACTGAATTCTATTCTAAATTGTCACACATCGCCAACAACGCGGATATTTTTAGCAGAGTTCATAGGAATGGTGACTACAGCCAAATCGACTCTAAAGATGACAGCCATATAGGGACAATTCACACCAGTTTTCGGTGTTGCTCCATTATCACCTCACCAGGACAAAACGTGGATAAAAAAAGAATCAGAAGATCATGTTGGAAGGAGATGGGAGAGGCCTACGTTCAATACTGGACGCTCAGGATATGAAAATGATGATGATGATCGCCTTGGTACCTGCGTGAGGCTGGCGGGTGGGCTCGAGGGGCACGAGCAGCGCGCGGCCAAAGAGGCGGTGGGGCTGCACACTACGCGACGCCCACGCACCCGTCGGTGTATGGCGTATCGACTGTGGTTGGTATTAAACAGTACCTGCGTGGGGCTGGTGGGCTCGAGGGGCACGAGCAGCGCGCGGTCAAAGTGGCGGTGGTGTTGCAGACACCACGCGACGCCCACGCAGCCGTCCGCGTACGCGCGCACCGACTCAGCGCTCAGGCGCACCCATGTGCCATCCTTGTTCACCACCTGAGGACCATAATGTGCTACATTATACGAAGACCATGACAAACCGTGAACTAGCCATACTTTTATTACTGCACGCGACAGCTCGGGCAAACTCGATGCATGAGGTGTGTATCCCAGATACCCGTGTTCTTGTAATAGTTATAGTAGGTATGTTTATACTTCTTTACGCACGATATTTATAAGGCAAACAAATATCTAAATAATATGATTTCTCAGTAAACCAAGGCGTTTATTCAGATCAAAAACAACACAAAATTCAACTTTTTTATACTTTTTAAAATATGGAGAGCAGACGAGCAAACGGGCCACCTGATAGTAAGTGGTCACCGTCGTCCATAGACATCTCACCTCACTATATTATTATTAGAGAGTTTTCAATGCGCTGCTAACCTAAGAGGGTTTTCAAGGACTAAGATGGATTGCCTCAGGTGCCGGAAATTAGGCTGGCTCTCTTACCCTTAAAAATGAAACACCGAAATACATAAGAGGGTGGTACCAATCCAGGCGATCCTTCACATCTATCACCTTTAAATAACAATTTTTTCCCAATATCCAAACAAAATGGGAAAAAGTTGTGTCCGAAAAGACTTCCCCATTCGAAATCATTTCACATTCATGATTACCTCCTCAACAAAGGCGATGTTGGCGCCCGGAGGCACCCGGCCCAGCTCCTCTGCTTGCAGACTGGGACTGGCCCGGACACGCAGGCCGGCACTGAACTTGGCCGCAAAGTGCCGCAGCTTCGAGGGCGTCGACGACGACAACACCCCTCCCGCTTGCACGCTCCGCTCCGCTGGACCCTCAGTATTCTCAGTCAATTCTATTGTCAGCTCCTGGATATAAAAGGTATATGTAAATATGAAAACGGTGAGCGGCGTCTGAATAGCTCTTGCAGATGTTTTCTATTCCAAACATTCTTTATCTTTATCAATGACTCAAAGCAAAAAAAATGTTCCCGTCGACCTAAAATCGAACGCAAATGTATGGAATTGTCCGCGCAATACGGGTTCTTAAGATGTTGTGTGTTTTGCGTTCCAGAAGATAATAGTATATTGTGATCATAAAGATTGTGTAACAAGTGGGAAATATTACAGTTTTATACATTTATAAAAGTTCTATAGGCGAAAATTGTAAATGGCATAATTTGTATATTAGCTATAAGTTTTCCGAAAAGAATAAAATAAAATGAACGAGGTGAGTACTCATTATGAACAGGTGTGATGAAAAGAGTATTAACAGAACACTTACTTGAGGAACAGGCTGGTCATCGATGGTGCACCTGAAGACGTAGACGCCGGGCGCGCGCGGGACCCACGTGGCAGCGTACGAGCCGTCGGACTGCGCGCGCACCGGCAGCCGCTCCGCCGGCACGCGCCCGCTCGTCACCAGGCTGCTAGCGCTCGCGCACACCTCGCCCCATATCCCACTCGCGTGACGCAGCTCCTCGAATGAGAAGTTTTGGTACGCCTGTGTGTCGAAAGAAATTCCGTTTCGTTCAAACCTCTATCGGGAATAATGGAGGATGACGTTTCTAACGAAAAGGTAGAATGTGGCCACCAGAAAAAAATTGGAGGTAAGCCAAGCTGCGAGCATGGTCAGGCAAGTTAAGCAGTGTAGTCCTCTTACGCGTGGTAAGAACACCGCTGGGTCTGAGCCCCTCCGCACCTCGGACACCAATTAAACTGTCGGTCCCGGCTGCTGTCGTTCGATAACAGCCGTTAGGCCTACCTGAACTAACTACTAACCACACCTCAAGAAGAACTTAAGGAAGAAGTCGGACTCGCGCACTGAGGGTTCTGTTCTCAAAAGAAATGAGTAGGTAAAGTTTATAATGAAGCCCATTAGTTTGTAATGAAGCCCTGTCATATGATACCCCACTTGTCCCAGTTGCCCTACTTTCAGATTTCGACCCCCCCCCCCCCTCCCCTTTCGGACCTCATTTTCAATAAAAATAAAATTCCAATTTCCAATTATTATTTTTACCTGAGATAGATGCGGGCAAGCAAGTTCTACAACTGTGCCAAATTTCAAATGTATTAGAAAAACAGCTGTGACATACAGACGGATAGACGAACGGACAGACATACCGACGGCCCCGAAGTCTCACCATAAGGGTTCCTTTTTTACCATTTTGGTAAGGAACTCTAAAAAGGATTGTGTATCACAAAAACACGTCACCTATTCTCCAATTTGTAACATAACATACCAACCTTCATCATGGTAATAGCGTGGAAACACATGGTGTCCCTCACAGTGGGGTGGTAGGGCACGTCAGGCATGCCGGTGCGGCTGCCGTCGGCTAGAGACACGTGGCTCAGTCGCGAGGCGCTCTCTTCCATACATTGAACTACAACCTGTTTAAAACACACTGGAATTTGAATTCAAGTTCGCATTTTCTAGCTAAAACACTGCTATTCATTTAGATCCCTTGAGGTTCATTTCACACTCCGTCGATCTTTATCATCATCATACATTTTATTGATAACAACGTTATATGTCAAGGTTTACATAGATTATAGAATTTCACATACATTAAATAGGTTATACAATTATCAAATTTAATATTTATGTTAATTTTGGCAACTTTAACCATGTTACAACTGCAATTTATCCTGATAAAATTCATTAACTCAATAATGTGCTTTTGATATTAATTCATATCACATCCTTAGGAGGTCGGATTTGTCATCCTTTGCGATTGTAAATTGTTATGTATTTGGTTATCGTTGGGGCGAATCCGCGGGTGAGTAACGGGTCCTTCTTACCCCAGTAATTATTATAGTGCATTTCCGCAACTTCTGATTCTATCAACTGTGTAACAAGTTGTCATTTGAATTCAAGAATGCAGTGTATTGTCCTATTTGTGTCAATTTACTCGTAGTTTGATTGTAAAGTTATTGTTATTTATATAAGAAGGAAGACGTAGTACAGCTCTTAAATATCTATATACTTTACAAGATTGCGCACAATACATGGTTTCTATGTATTTTCTTATGCTTTTTAGAATTTCCTACTGACTATTTTAGCTATAATTCCAACGTACTCGTAACAAACAAGTTATCGAAAATACATCCATATTGATAACAAATAATCCCAGAGTAAATTAGGTAAGGTACCTACTTAGTTACGCAAGTACTACTAAAAGTCGTAATTTTTTTTTAATGTAAGTGCCAAGTATGCAAGGTATCATAGGATTCAGCTGCTAACGCATCGCCTATGTTGCCAGATAGACCATACGCTAGGCGTGCAAATTGGAATTCCCATGAACGTCTGTAAAGACTAATTAAATAAAAGGCCCCATTAGCTTACCCCAATGATACATCATGTTCGTGATAGATTCATTTATGAAATGATCACTACGATACTAACTTCGTTCGCATGGAAGCAAGGTCGCTATACTTGATCTTGAAAATTATATAAAATTATCGTTTTCACGTCATCCTTCACAATATAATTATATTTAGAAAAGTGTAATAATTGGTCGTTCATTACTAAGAGCGGCCCAGATGAAGACACAAATTATCTTAGAAATCACCAGAGATATTACTATCAATGTCGATTTTAATATAAATGGAGACGTAACACGATATGAATGATAACGGCAATCAAAACTAGGTCGATCATTGCCTATCAATTGTTGGTCAATTACGTGTGATCTTAGTCATTGTGGGGCATCTGCGGGGTATGTAATCAGTTCACTGTACCAGAAGTAATGAGACCATTGAACTGCAATATCGCATATTTTCGCATCATCATGTTCAGCCGATTTACATCTTACCTTTGCACACAGGTCTTTCCTTGCACGAGGAGGTACAAGCTATGACCATGATCCACCGAAGATCAGTGAATTTTACACATACCTTCGAAAACTCCTTTAAACATACACATTTACTTACAAGGTTTTTGCAATAGGAGTACGGGTCTTCTAAAAAACGCCTAATTGTGTCATGCCTTCAAATTTAAACCTAACATCTCGCTTAGTTGTCAAGCGTTTTACCAGCTACCGAAGGCTCTACATATCCTTGTTGATTTACCTCAACTTTGAGTGCAGGTGAAGCCACTGCGTCGCCGTATTGGTCCCGCGCGACTATGGGCACGATGACGCGGGCGGCCGGCCGTATCGGGGTGGTAGGAGCCTGCATCTCGCAGTTGATCGGCTCCACCTGCGGCGTCGGCGACAGCCAGTGCGCCAGGCGCCCGCCCGCCGTGCACTCCACGCCAGCCACGAAGTCGGACAAAAACTGTCGCTCCGTTGATATGGACCTGCAGACAAGGAATACATACATACATAACTTCACGCTCTATCCCTTGCGGGGTAGGCAGAGTGAATGGAGCGTTGTTCTTAGTTCGGTCTGATAAAAATTGGACCTCTGAATCTCTGGAACAGTAATAGCTAGATCGTTCGATTTTGAGCTCAAAAGAGATAATAAGGAAAAATAATTAAAGATGGCGGCCAAAAAATAAGTGAAAATGGTGTGTAGCTAGGAATTTTAAGATAGAGATTACCTTACTTTTTCCTGGTCCTCTTTTCGAGGTTCCTAATGTGGCAAGAGCACTATGGTTCTAAACATTTGAGCACAAATTCGAACCATTTAGCTATTACCTTCCAGAGATTCCATCTGACATACAAAATACTTCAAGATCTTGGCAATCACTGGCCCAATTTTTATTAGACAGCTATGAAAACTCTCGACAAATCTCTTTTAAATAAAAAATGGGGTCTATGTAGAATCATCGGTTGTAGACTGCCACATACAAACAAACATACAGATAAACGCGTCAAACTTATAACACCCCTTCCTCGGTCGGTCGGGGGTTATAAATGAATGAAACCAATGGTATTGGTATACTAGTATGAGTTCCGGTTAATTAACTGACGTGTCTATACCTTATCTTATCTTATGATAGGGGGCCGGGAGTAACCCCAGCGGCACTTCGACCCTTGAGGATCTTTTGTGCCTACCAGTGTCATCTCAGTGTGCAGGTTTCCTCACCATGTTTTCCTTCACCGTTAGAGCCGTCGATAAATGTACGTAAGTCTTCGAAAAATCTTAAATACTAATTGATACGTATGGGAGTCCGGCGTCCTAGCCACTACGCCATTGAATTCTCTTCGTCGTCTCTTAAATTATCAATACCGATCATTTTTATAAAAAGAGTTTAAAGTTAACAGACGTACCTACATCTCAGAACAGACAGGGTACAGATAACTGACGACGCGCAAGAAACATACACGCGTTATCTACTACCACTGACGACCTAATATTACAAAAAGCAGGTAAAGTGCGAGTCGGGTCTCGGGCTATAGGGATCCGTATGCAAAGGTCTTGAGTAAGAAAACTTTGCTTGTTATGATCACAACTTACAAGTTCTACAGAAGTAACAAGTTTTACTTAGAGAATATGAACAATATTGTAGCCAATTATCAAGTTCCTAGACTCCCGTACGGGAGGCCGGTGTCCTAGCCACTAAGCCACCAACGCTCTGTCTATACCTCTACAAATTACCTATACACATTTCGTTTCGTTACTCAAACGAACTTTAGTATGTAACAAGGAACAGGTGCATGCCTCTAAGTAGATAATGCATGCATGATCAGGTAAATGTAGACATTGGAACATAAACATCAAGTTTATTTAACTACAGCGTCGTCGTCGGCTCGGTACATTTTGTACACTTTTCTTTTTTATAATAAAAAAATAATACCATTAATTACTCTGTTGCAATGCAATATTGAATGAATGAATACACTTTATTGCACAAAATTAGTGTGATACAGTGCGTACAAAACGATTAATACAATCTAGGCGGTCTTATCGCTAAAAGCGATCTCTTCCAGACAACTTTTTGGTGAAGTAATTTTGGTAGAAAAAGGTAGGTTGTGCACCACCGTTTACTATAATATATATAATATACACATACAAATAAATATATTTATATATATTTATTACATATATTATGCATTCAAATACATAGGTAACAAAGAACAATCCATTTTGGGCTTATTAAATTTACACTATTATCACAGACTTCGTTTATAAGAACACATACGACAATATCATTATTTGTTTATTTGAACAAGAATAAAATAAATAATTGTTATGTTTCAGCCAATGCGAACGGCTAAGGAATGGAACAGCCTGCCGGCGTCTGTATTTCCCGAAACCTACAACCTTGGGATCTTCAAGGCCAGAGTGAATAGGCATTTACTGGACCCGCATGCACCATCGTCGACCTCATCGTCTCTTACCATCAGGCGAGATCGAGGTCAAATGCGGGTTTAGTAGTGAATAAAAATAAATTTAAAAAAACTCTCGCTGCATAGTAACCTAGGTACGGTCGGGAAAACTGAATTCTGACCCGCTTTGAGTTTTAGATCAACCTCGTCACATTAATTGAAAATAAGATCACGTGATAAGATGTGAAGTCAATGGGATTAACGCTAATATAGTTAACCTTTTTGTCTGAAAATTTCTAACTACTTATTTCAGCTTCTTTTTCTAACTAAAAAATAAACTACCTATGATGACTAGTGAATCTATTAAGAGAGCGTTCCTTAACCAGTTGATATAAATCATGTTGACAACTGTGCATTTTCCATTACCGCGTTAACAGCTGAACATTTATCAAACTTTTATTCAAAACAAGCAATGGAATGTCAACGTGAATAATTTCAACTGGTTTCAAAACGCACTCCAAATTGAATGAGGTCTTATATAAAATCGGTTATATTCGTGTGATTGAAAAGAGCAGTATAGTAATATAACATTCGCGTCTTTCTGTCAATAACAGAAGCTTCCTCTAAGACTCGAAAAATTTACTGTTTTCTAAATTTGTTGCTGAAGTAGTTGCAATAAAACATTTGACACGTCAGTGACGTCATGCACAAAATGACAAAGACGGCGATAGAAACTTTAATTTGCTGTCCTAGTGAGTCGAGTTTTTAGTTTTATCATGACAAAGTTGTTCAATGTTATAAAGTGAGTTAGAATTCAGCTTCCGCGAGTGTACCTATAAACATAGTCGGAGCATAAAAAGCATTTCAAATTGTACTACAAAAAGTACACAGAGAATTACAACAGTTTAGTAAACTAACAAAAACTCAGGGGCATACATATGCAAAAATCTAATTACATTTTACATACTTCAAATACGTACTAGTCGCCTTGAAATAAGGGCGCCATCATAATACATAAGGTCTCGATATTGATGGACAAAGTCTACTGTAGGAGCACTTAGCACAACTTTAGATAGTTAGTCTCTATGCAACTTTTGTTATGAGATAGTGGGCTGTCATACATATGGTAATAAAGCTAGTGTGTGCGTGTTGCTATTAGTGCGCGAGGCGAGGTATACGGCTGGGACTACATGCGCCGGTTCGGTTCGCTGCAACCAGTCACAAGCGGTCCGCCCTCCCCCCACTTGAAGTCAGCACCTCGTGATTGGCTGGAACCGGACGCGTGTAGTCCAGCACTATGTGTGTAAGTGCACTCTGCCTGCTCTGTTGCACGCAGGGTTGCCTGTATGGGCCGCACCCGGCGACCTCTGCATCTCTCTCTACAAACTGGGCCGATGTAACTGCATCGATAATGCATGTCGATGAGAACAATATCTTATTCTAATCTGTATATGGAACTGGAAATATGCATACAATTATTCGTAAACATAACCAATGAACATGGTATTAAATTAAAAAAATATAATTCGGAATAACGACTTAGTTTTTGTTTATCGTATGGTTAGTTAATACAGTTTGAAATTAAAGACTGATTGAGTTATTTTTAATACCTATTATCTTTACTAATCTATTAAAGATAAGCTGTACTTAACATCCACCTACGTTCACATTTTGTTTGTACATATTGATAAGCAAACTAATAAAAATAAACACGAAGTAGAAAGATAAATAGATGTTGGTTCTTGTAACAAATTACAACGAATATCTTTGTTTAATACACTTCCCGTACATCTAGAATATCAGGTTGAATAAATTATAGTGAAACCGTGTAACAGACGGATCGCCCGCGATGTAAGAGGGGCACGGGGCGAGATGACAGAGGGCGAGCATGCGGCGTGCGGAAGGTGCCCCCCGCACCCCTCTAACGTCGCGGGCGATCCACCTGTTACGCGGTTTCACTCTAATATGAGTTTATCTACTTATAAATGTCCAATAAATAAACAGTTTATTTCATAAATAATCACTAATCAAGTTTAGTCCAGGTAATAAAGGGGTTGTAGAGTGCGTGAGCAGGGACCTAAGCTATTCCTTCAGAAACATGTTCAGGGTGCTTAGGGAGTAAACATACTAAAAGTCATGACGTCTAGGAGGTGGGGGGGGGGGACAAAGAAGGTCCCACTTTTGGGTTTTTGGCTTATATCTCGTAAACGGTGCGTCGTAGGGAAAAAAGTTCCAATACCAAATGAAAGCTTATAAAATTTTTTAAATCTTTCATTCTACACACTTTTCAATTTGAAGACTACAGAGGTTATAGTTACTGATGTATAGCCACTTTAATTTCGAAATTTAAAACCCTATTTCTCCCTATCCCGTGGGAATATTAAAAAATCCTGAATTTACTTTCTAATGAATATGACTATCAATAAGTATACATAATTTAGACTCCAGTGGTTATAGTTACTGAAACTTAGCTACTTTAATTTCAAAATTTAAAATACCTATTTCTCTCTATCCCGTGGGAATATTAAAAAATCCTGAATTTACTTTCTAGAGAATATGATTATTAATAAGTATACAATATGTAAAGACTCCAGTGGTTATAGATACTGAAACACAGCTACTTTAATTTCAAAATTTAAAATACCTATTTCTCTCTATCCCGTGGGAATATTAAAAAATCCTGAATTTACTTTCTAGAGAATATGATTATCAATAAGTATACAATATGTGAATACTCCAGTGGTTATAGTTACTGAGATATAGCCACTTCAATTTCGAAATTAATAGAAAAAAAATCCAATACCAAATGAAAGCTTATACAATTTTCTACAACTTTCATTCTATACACTTTTGAATTTCACCTAAACTCCTAGACTTTTAGTATGTTCACTCCCTAAGCACCCTGAACAAGTTTCTGAAGGAATAGCTTAGGTCCCTGCTCAAGCACTCTACAACCCCTTTTGGGCCATTCATTGACAGGACTAGTTGTTAGCCTCTGGATATAAATCCAAATTGTCATGTGAATATCTTTGATTGTAATTATTTTAAAAATGAAAAATTACTCATACCTAATTAAAAGCGAACAATAGACTCTCGATTAACTAAAGACTGAAATTCCTAGTAACCAAATGATGTACTTTTCAAATGTTATCAATATAATTATTGTAGTACTAGAGCTAGGTATTTCATAGCAACTCATTCGTTAAGTCAGATAAAATTAGTAAACAATAAAATAATTCTTAGAATCGATTGATAATTGCAGAATGAGGTACTAATCAAGGCTCAAAAATCACCACGTTTGACATTGAAAACTAGCAATATGAACCATTAATACCTCAAAAGACCGTGCTAACGAGATCGCATCGATATCGATAATTGGGTAGTTGCGTGAATAAATGGCATCCCTAGCACGGGCCGAAAGACAGCCGGCTGCGATCTTCGGCGGCAGTGAGCAGTGTAGTGTCAGTCGGTTGATGACGGTGGCCGCGCGCACTAGTCGCGCCCGAGCGCGGCACCATGTCGCGTCTGATCGCGTTGTTCGGGCTTCTCGCGCTGCACTCGCTGGCCTGTACGGCCCACCAACTCGGTGTGTGCAACCTCCCCTTCTGCGAGTGCAACCCCGGCACTCACCCATCTTGGACCACAGTGAACTGCACCGTGCCCCGCGACCAGGTACCTAGCTCATACGCAAACAAACAAAAGTGAACGTGCGTTACCAGATGTGGTAGATCCGGACCATGTTAGCTCTCTCTCGTCTCTCCTTATTACTACTGCATCCTAATCCTAACGCTATATCTCATAAAGTTGAAACAAAGACCCTATTGTATTGTACTGTGTAACTTGCGCATTAGCTAGATCTACTGATTTAAACGACTGATACATATCTAAATCAAAAGGAAACTAAAGATGGGAAGTTCATTAAGTTTATTTAGATTCAGAGCATGTAGAGACAAGTTAGAAATCAACACACGGGGAGTGTCATAACTCATAACAAAACTAAAATGTCGAATGAATCATTAATTACTCATGTGTGTATAATCGACATATTCATGTGGGATTTAGATCGAAGACAAAGTATTGAAACTGATTTGTACTAGTTAATGTAACAGCGTCTTATTAGGAACTAAAATACCAACGTGTGGCAAAGCAAAGGTTTATAATTATACAGCCCTTAGTCACCATTCGCTTAAGAAAACCAGCTGCTATACTCGTAGCTATTATAGAATAACGTATTTCAACATTTTCGCAATCATTTGATCGAGAGCATTGTAAATAAAAAATTTAGAGAAAACAAAAAAAAAACCGGTTGCATATACACATAAAATTGTAAACAAAGAAATACTACCTGGCTCTCGATCCCTCCGCTTATCGTGGCAGCTGTTTCGACCAATAGCTGTTTTGCCTTAAAATTTAAATCTATCAATATCCAACCAAACTTTGTGATATCAGGGTGTTTGTTTCATCATCAAAAGACAATACTTAAGTGGCTGGATGCCTGTATCAATATGAAACATTAAAATATCTTTACTTTTGTTCTGTAGACCGCACGCACACTACTGTTTTAATGACCTCATTTGGCACGACCGCAATTAGTGTTAAATTAGAATAACAGCATTTTTCTTTGTCGCCGAAATTTAGACTACATTTCTGAAAAAATTAAGTCGATTTAATATATGTTTACAACAAGGAACATCTTAACAAAAAGACCCGAAACATTATTGATAAGTTGTAAGACGATAAGGTACAATAGTTAGATCGAGCTAAAATCTCAATTATGTCGGCCGTGGCGCCCTCCGCATGGCCAGGTTATTTATGGTACATAACTGCGAACGCACTTGCAAACGCGTCTAGCTCATACGAAACCTAGATTTCCAAGTGTTAATAAAAAATCTCAAACCGAAAACCGCTTTGGAGACTGTATTTTAACGATGTAGACAAGAATGATAGAGTTCAACAACACACGAATTGGATTTAAGGTTTATAAAAAATGGATTACCTACATCATGTCAACGACCGTTACCACTGGTCCTCTTAACCCATAATCATGGTAACAGTTTTGTTCTACCGTTGAGTCGGGGAACAATAACATAGCGTTTGAGATATTTCCCTCCATGTTCATTGTACCATCGCCCAAAATGTACCTGACCAATCTTGACCCTATCACTTTTTAACCCCCGACCGATCGAGGGACATGTTTGTTGGTTTGTGTCTTTGTCTGTGGCATCATAACTTGATAACGGATGATCCGATTGGTGATAGAGAATTTTGTCGAGAGTGTTCTTAGCTAAGACTGATAAAAATTGGACCACTGGTTTCCAAGATTTTGGAGTATCTTTGATGTCAGATGGGATCTTTGAAACGGTAATAGCTAGATGATTCGAATTTGAGCTCAAATGTTCAGGTTCATGGTGCGTTTCCGACATCTGAAACCTTGAAGATCTGATGATGACCAGGAAAAGTAAGTGAACTTCAATTTTACAATATGAAACTGGAAGAATTGTAAGATTTTCGGCCCGCCGAAACTATAATAGTTAGATGTGGTCATCTCGAACTAAAGTTGTAGGGAATCCTGAGACATTACAAGAGAAAAAAAATTAAATGGCGGCCTTAAAAATAAATAAAATTGAAATTGAAATCGTTTATTTAGCGCTGTAAACACCAGAATACAGAAGTATACAAAGTTTAATACATGCAGCACAGAACATCTGGTGTGGTACAGTGCCAAAAAGGGTACACCAGCTCAGCATAATGCTGAGGCAAGCCACAACGCTGATTTTCAGCTGGCCCCTCAGTGACAGCACGGACGAAGAAAGCAATAGTGTGTGCGTGTTGTGTTGTATGAATGTGTTTGTTTGTATGAATGAGGATATTAGTGAGTATGTGAGGTACTGAGTGTGTGGGAGGGTGATGGCATGCATAAATGAAAATGATGTAGACCAAGGAATTTTAAGATAGCCATGGCGAGGCCGAAGGCCGAGCTCCGCGTAGGACGAAGCCCGGAGCTTCCCCCCGCCTTCAGGCGCCGCAGATCTAACCAGCTGAATGTTCTTAGCCATGTCAGATGAAAAATGGATCAGTGGTTCTAAGATCTTGGAGTATGATGAGATCTCTGGAACGGTAACAGTTAGGTGGTTCGAGTTTGAGCTCAAATGTTGACCATGGTGACCCACAGCTGGAATATTGAGGACCTGATGATGACCAGGAAAAAGTAAGGGGATCTCCACAATGGTACGTCGGGGGTTTCATGAATTTTTAATTTAGAGTTATGAGTACAGTCAAGTGGCCAGTAACTCTTTTTGAGCGATAGTATGTACAGTTACAGAAGTAGATGAGTAGTTGTTCCAGGTGTTCATATAATGTAAGCATTCAATGTTACCATTAGCATCTTCACCGCAAAAATATTCAAATTATTGCGAGTTTAGATAATACGTATTACAACACTTTTTCAATTATTTATATACAAGCAAAAGTTCAGAATTAAACAGAAAGAAAGAAAAACATTTATTTAACATTGCATTATGCATACATAATTAAACTTAAAAATATTTGAAATTAAAAAACAATACTACATTAAAAGAACACATGCTCAGCATGTGCTGCGGTCCGACCGGTACGGCAGAACCACAGCGCTGGTTTTCAGCTGTGCCAGGGCGAAGGCATCGCGGGCGAAACAGCAGGTATTATCTTTATTAGTCACTTGGTCGTGTAAAGTTTGTACATTTATGGAAGTAGGTACATATAGGAATAAGGTGGATATTTCTTAGATACATATTTTGACTACTATTGAAGCATAGATACCATTGAACCATTTATCCGTTAACGTAATAATGAACATTCTTACATAAAACTGGAAACTTTGGGTGCACACAATTATTTGAACACTTTTGCTGAGCAGATGGTAATAGTACCTGAACGGTTCTTCTACTTCTGATGCTGATTGTACATAAAAATAAATTAAGCAAAATAGTGTGTAACAAAATTCCTTTCTTGTTTAATCATTATTGGTTATCCGAACGAATTTTACACCAGAATGAATAGCGTTTACATCTGACTAATTCCGACTTGGCTGAGTTTTGATACACATCAGAAGATTATTCTTTACAATTAGAAGTGCCCAAAAGTTTCCAAAATTCCCATGAACGCATAACTTTTTACATGTGTAGTGCGGTAAAGGGTTAAAAAGGATTGCAAATATCTCCGAACCTATTGATTTTACGAGTCCAAAGTGACAAAAACATGACACAATATCTACAGAAACTATTGTTTGTGATTTTGTCTTATTACAATACTTTTGGAGAAAACTGCATCCCATTATGTAGGTATCTCCTTTGCAAAGCTAATGAATGTAAAACCAATGGAAGGCGTAGAATCAATACATTCGAAATTTATTTGCAAAAAATATTTACTTTAACCCTCTACTGGACTAAGTTAGGTATGCGTACATGGGATTCAAAGGAACTGTTGGACCCTTCTATGGCATAATTAGCTTTAGCTGTGTACCAAAATTCAGCCAAGTCGGGAAAAAGTCACATGTTGCTACCAATATTTGGAAAATTCTAATTTTAATACAAAATGATCCATCAAACGATGCAGCACTGAATCCTCATGCAATGCACGCAATCAATAAATGTATTAAATTATAAGTTAGCGAATCGATTTATAAGTCGGCGTACCGATAACGGTTAAAAATAACCCATTCTCAGAATGAATGGAGTTAAACAAGTTAATTTTGAAAAGTACCTACCTATTGTGCGTAACTCATTGTGGTCAGTGGATAACGTTCACAGATGACTCTTATAAAATAACTCTAAATAAAAAATTTAAGAAACCCCCGATGTACCTATGTGGAGATCCCATTACTATTTCCTGGTCATCATCAGGTCCTCAAGATTCCACATGTGGGATGGTCACCATGGTCATAAACATTTGAGCTCAAATTCGAACCATCTAGCTATTACCGTTCCAGAGATCCCATCTGACATCAAAGATACTCCAAGAACTTGGAAACCACTGGTCTAATTTTTATCAGACCTAGCTAAGAACACTCTCGACAAAATTCTCTATTATTTTTTTAAAAAAACCGGGTTCAAATCGGATGTTATGATGCCACAAACAAACACAAACTGACAAACGTGTCAAACTTACAACACGCCCTCCCTCAATCGGTCGGGGGTTAATTAGTAGTAGGCCAACTTGTACTCGTATATTGGTTTTGGAATATCAAAACAGCCCTATTCTGTCGGTTGCCAGTTTGGTAACTCAATTTTTTGTTGACCGTCCGCTTGGCCGAACCAGTAATTCTATAATTTGGAATGCCCTATATTCAGGTTCTGTGTTTATAGGCCATGACCTCCACAGTACGATGGACAGGGCTTGTCAATCCCAAGAATTCGCCAATTAAAATGCGCTGTATTGATGCTGACTGACATCTTTAGCATGAGCTGTCATAACCAGTGATTTAGCCACGGAACTCAAATTTTAGAGATGTATTCCTTACAAAAGATTACAGCATATCGATACAATATTATTTTATATTTTGTGTCATGGAAGCACAAGTGTTTATCTGGAAGGTGGATGGGTGAACTTCTTTTTTAATTTTAAACGGCTGTTGCATGCTATGGATTTTAACTCGTATTTTATAATATGCAAAAGATGCACCAAGATGGTTATTATTTTGTACTGTCACTAGTCGCCATCAAGTACACAGTTATGCTAGTACATTTTTGATATTGGATTCAATATAATTTTACGTTAGTTATGAAAAATAATTTAAAAAATAGTTTTCCTACTAAAAAGTGTCACAGATTTGAGGCACTATTGTCATGCATGTCCTTACTCTTTCTGAAGTATCAGGGTTGAAATGTGATTCAATTATACTAACTACATCGATAGTAAAGTATTGTCAATCACTAATGGATAGATAGATCGGTAAAATCCAGTTGGTTCAGTCAGAGATGATGCGTCATTCCGTAAACCAGTCTATCCAGGGATTTCCAGTGCAAATCCCGTATTTAGACATTATTTTGTACACATCATTTATGCATTCTAACCAAGTTCATTTCACGTATTTCATTTCATTTCGTGTATTTCAAACTCTACAAATTGTAAGCAAAGTTGTTCACTATTAAAAGCTAGATTTTATGCAAAGCTAAATAAAACACATTTCCTGGCTGCTAAATAAGACATTCCGGACAATGTAATGAAATGCATGATATCCCGTAGCTTGGGAGCTACGTTGCGGGCTACAATGTAAACCACTTTTAACTACGAAACAGACATGTACCCTGCAGGCTGCAATCTGGCAGTTAGGTCTCTACCGATGAATTTAAGACTAGCTCGGTACTACGTTTCTTTTGTTTTTAGGTCATACGTATCCTTATGGGGAGAATACGGTATTAACCTAGTTTTTTTAATGCATCAATCATCTTATAAGGACATATTATTGGCTGTGTGGCTGCCTTCTGGTCGGGCAAAATTTAATTCGGATCATCAACACGAAAGAAGGACATACTAAAGAAAGTTTTTCGATATCTCAACTAATATCAGATATATTAATGGTTAAATTTAGTATTGGACAGATGCTCTGTCCCTTTCTAGCAAAACAGTCCTTTATATGCAGCCAGGAACTGCTTGAACGGCACTAGACGTTAGTTACGTCATAAACATATTGCCGTTTCTTTTTACCGTTCCGATTTTTGATTGCCTGTAGCTATTTTATTTTTCAACGAATTTTTATTCTGGTTTCACATTTGACCATCAATTTATGACTATTTCTTAATTTCTAAGAAATGCATTTAACATTTGATATTTGGCACAGTTGTACGACTTGTTTTCCCGGATCTATTATAGGTAAAAGAAATACGGAAACAATTTTATAAAATAATTCAGGCCGTCTCTGCATACGACCAGTAAAACAGACGATAAAGACATACCCTATTTAGTTTATAATTAGACGACTAGAGAATCGTTTATTGGTCATGGAATGAAGTATATGTACCTATACGCTCTCTACTCGTATAATACACATGGTGATTAGATTAGTCATTAGTTTAATGCCTGTGTAAGTAATGTGCTCATTTTAGCACGCCTATCACTTGAAAAATACCAACCTACTTGCTTTTATGATAGTCGCAGATTTAGTTTTATTCCTGGGGTTTGGCTGTGTTTAGAATGACATCACATTAATGAGGATTTTCATAATCGGCCTACGAATTTACCCAAATTCTATGATAACATCTAAGGATAACAGTAAAGTCGATATTATTGCTTAATTACTAGGATACGTCATGTCAGAGACCTACACAGAGACCTGAACAACTGTGACTTTAGGTTGGCCACTAAGCATACAACATAACAAAAATTAGGTAAGTTTCGGAATATAGGTATCATACTCGTAGAGTCGATTCGGTACATCAGTGTGGCATTTCTAAGGTCTGAATTGAATTTTTGCATTCAGAGCACGATCAAATGGGAATTTAAAACAAATAAATAGGTAAGTAGTCATTCTTCGTAGATTTACCATCGTGAAATATTCATGACGACCATGAAGTAGTTTATTCATAGCCACACTGGTAGACATTGTACAGGTAATGTTTCCGTAACAAACCAGGTCCGATATTAGGTCAATACATTACTGAAATGCCATTGTCCAAACTTTGTTAAATTTCGGAAACTGTAGCGAAATTCCTGCTATTACAATGTTTCAGCGACATAGCTAGTACCTATGTATAATAGAAATCAAGTATAATGCCAGTAATGCATCCAAATTATACCGCCTTAGAATGTATATTAATAGTTTTAATTAAATGCATGCAGCATACGAGTAAATGCAAATAACGTCAAAACTCAATACTCATTTATTTCATAATCTTAATTACACGTCACGTTTCACGTCTCTTTCAGGAACTACACATTAATTACGCGAGTAACATGTCGCTGAAAATCTAACTAATTTAACATCGACACCATCGAAATGGGTACTATTTGTTTTATTTTAATTAACTAAGCTGTTTCGTTACTAGTTGCTTGTATTGAGATGACTGAGATGAGAGAGCATGGCGTGGCGCCCAAATCGCGGCCGCGTAGACAAAATGCGAGGGCATTAAGCTCCGCCCGTTTGATTTTAATATTAGACTATTCCGGGAATATGAGACTGCCGACACATTACAAAAAACACCTATGAATGAATGAATCCGGGAGACTAAAGGTTGGTATTTCATTCGGTCTGTATTTCAACTGTCTGTAGTTTATAATGAGATTTGCCTTGAATGCTTATCTGATAGATTCGCGAACAGTGCGATAGCGTTTATTTGTATGTTTTTCGATTGATAAATATCTAATCAATTCTTTTTACGAGTACTTATAACACGCTTTGTGTAACAAAATTTTTGATAAAGCTAACATACAACTACATCGGTACCAATATTTTTTTCGTGAATAGTAAGCCTTTCGATTTCGATATTAGGTCTAATAATCCAAATCAGAGGACAACTCACTTATTTTAATCAATAGGGAAAGTCCGCGATGTAGTATAAACTATATTTAAGTACATTTGTGATTTATGTAACTTCTTTGAAAGAACAAAACGAAACATGATATTGATAAGTTACGTATGTATACTTTCTGTGTATGTTATAATTATTGATGTATCTTATCTTTAAAGGAAGATAAAAATTCGGATAGTGATACCTACCTACTGTTTCATTCGTATGTACTACTTCTACAAATAATTCATAAGTCATTGTAGCAAGTTCTTTTTAACGGAAATAATTCCTATGGGAAACAACATTTGTTAACAAGAAATCTTCTTGTTAATAATTTTGCTTTCATCTGTATTTTCTGAACGTTCTACGTAGGTGAACAATGAATGCTTTTAAATTCTGTGGAATGGAACTGAATTTATTAGTGTGGAATAAACATTCAACTAAGTTCTGTGGAGCATGTTAGGTATAGTCAACATCAGAAGTAGATGAGCTATTCAAGTGTCCAAATCATCGTTCAATGTTACCATTAACATTTCCACAGTATGAGTGTTGACATAGTTGTGTGCATCCAAAGTCTCTAATATTATAAAGCAGCCAGGGTGTTCACTATTTTGTTGGCGGATAAATCTTTCCATCTATGCATTAGTACTGGTCAAAACTCTAACTAAACAGAAATATATACCTTATGGCAGTACGTATCTACTATACGCAAACAGGAAAATAATAAAGATAATACTGATGTTTGGCTTGTAAAGAAATAATTGACATTTGAGTTTTAGAGAAAATTTACGCGTAGGATTCTCACAATAATTTGAACATTATTTCTGTGAAGATGTTAATGGTAACATTGAATGCTTACAATCATTTGGACACCTGAACTACTTCTGATGCAGACTGTCCTACACCACATACAAAAAGTGTAAAATTTGGAGAAGACGCAGCCATCAGTCATTACACTCATCTCATTACATTACAATTTCGCAAACTATAATAACAAAACTATAATTGCATACGCTCTACTTTTATTCTTAAACCGTCTTCTACCAATTTGACGTTAAATAAAGCTCTGTCTAAAGTTTTCGATACACAGTAGATGGCCCGCGCATCGCAGGAAGCGATCTCTCATTACGTTTTTTTATGGTTTGTTCGTTGCTCCCGCGCCTCTCCTACACGATGCCGGTTCTCGATGCGTGCCCGAGACCGGCTCAATATTTTTTATATGACTTAGATGATTTGGTCGGTTATGGTTACCCGTTTAGTAATAAAAATTTAACAAAATACATAAATACAAAATAAATATAAGGCGTTCAATAATGATAATAATGTGTAAGACCTAGGTTTTATCTGTGTGATTTTTTATATGAATTTTAACGAACTAGTAATACGGAACTACTAAACGGTCCATATTCTGAAACCGTCAAGCTTCTACACTTTCCCATTAAAAAGTTTGTTTTTAGGGATCCGTATTTTGTCCGAACCTTATTGCTGTCGCTCTGTTCGTCCGTTTGTCGCGTGATCCCAGCTCGTAAACGGAATAGGATACAGACTTCAAAATGTCATTTAAATCGAAAATCGTCATTAAAGTTTTGTAGATTTTAAAGGGGATCTCTGATACTCGTACAAGTAAAGGTGCGGTTACACCTGGTCGTCGACCGACCGTCTGGTCACAGAATGCGGCCACCGAATATCTGTGAATGACCAGTCGTCGCCCGCATTCGTCAAACCTCAAAGTGTCACTTGTCATCGAGCGAATGACGTTGAACGACTTCGGCCAACGACCAAGTGTAAACAACGGAGGTCGGTGACCGACGAAAGCACCAATCAAAACTGTCAATTTTTCAAGCTGTCAACTTTTATTACCAGATTATTTTATGAACAGTACTATAATCTAGGCTTGGAACTTGATAATTGGCTACAATATTGTTCATATTCTCTAAGTAAAACTTGTTACTTCTGTAGGACTTGTAAGTTGTGATCATAACAAGCAAAGTTTTCTTACTCAAGACCTTTGCATACGGATCCCTATAGCCCGAGACCCGACTCGCACTTTACCGGTTTTTTGTAATATTAGGTCGTCAGTGGTAGTAGATAACGCGCGTATATTTCTTGCGCGTCGTCAGTTATCTGTCTGTTCTGAGATGTAGGTACGTCTGTTAACTTTAAACTCTTTTTATAAAAATGATCGGTATTGATAATTTAAGAGACGACGAAGAGAATTCAATGGCCTAGTGGCTAGGACGCCGGACTCCCATGCGTATCAATGAGTATTTCAGAGATTTTTTCGAAGACTAACGTACAGTTACCGACTGCTCTAATGGTGAAGGAAAAAATCGTGAAGGAACCTGCATGTCTGAGGAAATTAAAAGTTTCCGAAGGCATGTGAAATCCACCCATAAGCAATGGGCCCGCTCGATGGATCATAAATAGGCTGGTGATGATGATGATTGATAATTTTTTTTTTAATTTCTTAACTTAAGCCTTAAGCCTGGCTATAAGAAGCGCGTATCACGTGCATTTGTTACTCCAAATCGAGGTGATTAGTAAAAAAAACTTGATAAAATTGGAAAGTTTTAGTTCGGACAGGTTCGGGCTATTCAGCTACGAACGTACTGCTACAATCATTTTGTTATAAAGGTCTATGATGGTGAGTCTATGAGTATATCGTTTTTAACTTTACTAATAATTCGTTGGATTGAAAAAAAAAATCCCACACCATTCCTGGAACCGCCGCCGGGTGAAATTATATCGATGGATGACAGTCACAATAGAATAGGTTCATGTTTAACTAACAAAGCAAAACGAGGTCAACGCTTGTGGTGCGTGCAGATGTTATGGAATGCACCAAATACTGTCCCCGACTCCCCGTAGACAATACCAGCTCACCGCGAGTACATGATATGACAACGTTAATTAACTTCCGGCATTATTTGCCGCACTCTGACACATACAACGATAAATTGAATACTTTCAACATAACAAATGCAACTTGAAGAAAAAAGTTTGAATAAATAATCGTGGTGTTACTACTCCAGTGCTACATTATAAATAATCGTGGTGTTACTACTCCAGTGCTACATTATAAATAATCGTGGTGTTACTACTCCAGTGCTACATTATAAATTCAAATAAAATACACAGTGTAGTATTTATAAACAATAATATAATACATTATCTATATTAACCGTATTTTATTGTCGGCTTAAACAAGGTCAGAGCACAGCACTACAAAAAAATAATTGCTGTCGGTTTCGTATGCAACCATGTTTATAGTTTTTATCTTTCTAAGTTTGTAGCCAAAGTACGTACTCGTAATTAAAACATTCACGGTAACATTGCTGTTTAAAAAAATATTTCAGTGTTTTGAACGAACGTGACCTCGGTGAACTGCAAATAATAAACTTAGCTGTAAATTGAAATCAGAGTCAACTCGTGCCGGTGGCGGCTTAAATAGCCCTATTACATTTGAACTCCGCACCTCGCACGGAGACGACGGACTAATCCCACACAA